>VWYH01004739.1:35885-423704 GCA_013399365.1 Pampusana beccarii | reverse complement strand
AAAAAAAACCAACAAAACACCAAACAAATGAAAAAACAAACCGAAAAACAATAATCAGGAAAGAAGGCCTAGTCAAATGGCTTTGCCTTCCTGCAGATGAAAGGCAGCGTGCTACAGCCCTTATAGAAGGACAGTAATTGGTGTGTGGGGAACACCCCATGCCTCTCCATTCTCTAGCCAAAGGAAGACTGAGCTTATGTTACATGATCTAACCCTTCCCAACAGCATTAGCCAGGATTCTTACCCGAGCATTGCCTCTCAAGCATGTTCATTGTGCACTCAGGCTTGAGAAAGCGATAGTTGCCATAGCACAGCACTTCTTATGTAACCCTCAGTGAACTGCGAACAAACCATCCCACAACTCAGCCGTGCACTGCTGGTAAAGACAAGATCACCGGGAGTGCAGAACAACTGTTTGCACTGTGACAAAGCTAAACTAGATGGTGCCATTCAGCGAGGTTACCTCTGAGGAAGCACAGAGTTAGAACTGTGATTGCATCGCCAGGCAGGCTGCAAACACCACCAGAGCACAGTACGGCTTCCTTGTCTCTAGCTCACCGCACACCTGCCTCTCCATTCAGAAGTAATAACGCCTGCTACAATTTGGCCTTAACAGGCTTTGCCAGCTTGAACATAAAATGAAACTGTACTTGTTCTAAATAAGGTCTTGCTGCAGTACACACATAAATATTTCATTATTAACGTATTTTTCAAGACTATATGGATCTCTTCTTGAAATTGCTGAAGCCATGATTTAGGGATATCTTTTTTGCAATAGCAAGCTTTGCTCATTTATTTCCTAGCAGGTAAAATTCACTGTTCAGGAAAAGACATTATACATGCCCTCCCAGTACTAATATTGCATTCCTGTTTTCTGCCACTGAAGAAAGTGAGCAAAGAGAGTTACCGGACTGCAATTTGGGAACTCCCTTGCCTGCCATAAGCTGTGTGGCTGTAAGCAAAGCTCTGCTGCAGGCTCTGTTCCTCATTTGTGAAGCAGAGATAATAGCAACTCCTTGCTTGCCTCACAATAGTGTTGTGAAGTTAAACACAATAAACCCTCAGGAACACTGTGGTCATAAGAAGAGTAAAGCAGCAAAGGCAAAAAGTCAGGGCATATTATTTTGCTGGCAAAGCACTGCTCTTGGAGCAGTAAGGCAAACACATCCTTAGTGTAATGATAGGTAGGGTTGCAAGCGAGATGCATTTGGCCTGTTGCTTTTAACTGGTATTGTTTCTGCTGCTAGCTTTTCAGGACACTTCAATCAAATAATTATTGTTTCCTTGGCTGCCAACTATTTTTCTTTATTAGCAATACCAACCTTTGTTTATTCTTCTTCCTCCCATGGGAAATTTCAACACGCCTCCAGAAGGGATGTTGTATGACTCTCATTTATAATGGGATCACTCCCTTTCTTCCCAGAGGAGGCTTTCTCTTTCCATTTTTTTCCCCTCTGTATTTGTAGACAGGGACACCAAGTCCAATCTCTGCTGTGTTCACATTCATGTGATCTGAACAAGATGAACAGATCAGCAGTTCTCACACATTTGCCTAGGAGACGTACAGCTGAAGAGAATTCATCTCAGACACCATTCCACTTAAAGTGTTTAACATTCATTCTGGCAACATTAGCAAAAGACCATATAGAAAAGTAGTATCGAAAATACATTCTTGTGGTTTTTACTTTCCTTAATGCAGCAAGTATTTTCTGGGGTTTTGCATTCTTTCTTTGCTTTTTCGCTCTTCACTTCCTATATATTTTCTCACCATGCTCATTCCTTTCTCACCAACGCATGCATTTTACTAGCTGTCCCCAATCTTACTCACAGCTTATTTCTTGGTGTGGTTTTGTCCTCTGTGGTTAACCCTCCACACCCCCATACCTGATCCTCTTCTTTCAGGTGTGTAGTTTATTTTGCTTTCTTATCATTAACTACTACCCTTTGTTCCAGAAAATCCTTTTCTTTCACTAGGTCATCATGTACTTCTGTCACTCTCATTTGTAGCCCCAGCTCCACTACTGGCAACTCCTGCTGATGACAGATGTCTCACAATCAGCTTGCAAGCCTGCTCTTGGCTCCAAGCCTGAGGGAAGCTCCAGATTTTTTTCACATTTGTTCTTTGCAGCAGCACTTTTATACATATGCAGCAAAGTCACCTTTTCCTGAAGTACAGCTTCTTAGAGAATCACCAGTCCCTCTGCACCACCAAGACTGAATACCTGTAGAAACAGCTTGAGAAAAAACGCAGATAATGCTATCCAGTGGGGTGAGTAAGCATGGATGGCATTTTGCCCTGGGAGTCCTGTTTTGAGCAGTCAGAGCATGTCAGTGCATTATTTCATTGCCTAATATACACAGCAGGAGCTCCAGACTTGAGTGTGAAGACAAACCTTCATCATACCAACCCTAAGCTAGACACATCCTCCCCCACCACCTAGTGCAATACTTTCATGTCTTCCCATGACTCCTCTGCCACTCAAGCTCAGTATTACCTTTTCCCACTGTTTTCTTCTACTTACCTTTGGCAAGACAGAAAGAATACGTAATTGTCCAATGAGGAGCTAAATCAAGGGAGTCTAGGGTGTGCTAACTCATCAACCAACTAGCAGGAAAGTCTACAAATTCAGATTGGCTAGATATTCCAATGCTATATACATTCAGATTGGCATGGTGCCTATCTATCAGATGCTGGCAGCCAAATACCATAGTCTTCTAACCTGCAAAAAAATGGCTTAAGGGGCTACGTCTGTATAGATTCAATATGCAAAGTAATTGTGTCAACTTTTGGCCTGTGCTTTCTGCAATATCTATGTGCTTCTGAGAAAAGAAGCCAACACCAAAGGACTTGCTAACTCAGCTCTATGTGATGTTAGTGGCTATATCTGCATTAGCAAATAGCACTTTGCAACACAAAGCCTGTGAACTAAGTGCCTGCTGAGAACTGGATGCCCTCGCTATGTGCTTTTGGGAGGTGCTTTACTTTCCTCTAGCTCTAGACCAGCCGTGTAGACTGAAACCCCAATAGCAGATGAAGTCCTAGAATACATCATCCAATTTCACAGAAACACAAAATGGTTCAGACTGGAAGGCGTCTCTGGAGGTCACCTTGTCCAACCTGCTCTGCTCAAGCAGGGCCACCTAAGAGCTTGTTGCCGAGGACCATAACCAGAATATCTCCAAGGATATCTCTAGACAACCTGTGCCAGTGATGAGTCACCCTTACAGTGACAACAGTGTTTCTTTATATTCAAACAGAACCAAACATATTTCAGGTTTTATTTTAGACTTAGTCTCATCCAAAAAGAATCCAGTTTACCCAGTCTGACACCATTCCAATGCAATCAAATTGATGTTCAATAGATTTGCTTCATCAGCAAAACCACAACACTTTATTCTAGCTGAAATGCTACTAGATTAACTCACTGGTTCTTCTACTACAACCACATTCTGCTACCCTTATTCACAATCAGCAGTGCTCAACTTTAAAGCGGTCTTTAATATAGTATTTCTTTACATGTTTTAACATGGTAGGGACAGTTTTTTCTTCTCCCTTAGCTGCTCCTTTTCTCCAAAAACTGGACACAAAGTAATATATGGAGAACTGTCTAAATACAAATATACTGCCATGCTATGCATTGCAATGGTTTAAACCATAGAAGGATATCCTTCATTCAAAACTTGGTAATAATGCAAATAAGAGACAAAAGAGAAAGATTGGTGCATTCCCTTCCACATTTACTTCATTGCCCACATTACCAAGATTATATCCCAGGAAATCATAAAGCTGTAATTAGCATCTGTGACAGAAACCTGAAAACAACTTTATCAGACTTGTACACCAACATAAAACACCATCAGTGACCAGGAACCACATACACATTGATGTCGGCTATATCTCTAGAGAAGTACATACAAGCATTAGATATTCCATGTATTTGGAAGCCTATCCTGTTCTAACACGTTGCTGTCTTAGACACAGACTCAAATGAACCAGGCCCCAAGCCCATTTTAAAATAAATGCACAGCAGGGCCAATGACAGACTAAATACACTGTGCACAGACTCTACAGTGTGTACAGCTGTGTACAGCATGACGCTGCACTGTGTAAGCAGTGGGTTAGATGCTACTCATGCTGAGGGTGACCAGTGTTCAGAGACTTGTGATCGACCAAGACAGCCCTGTTCTAGTATTGCTGAAGTCAAGGTTATGGCTATAGCCCTGTGGCAGAGCATCAGCTGGGACAACAAAGTCAGCCAGGTCACTCATGAAAATACAATTCAATTTGACCTTCACAATTGCTATCGTTGCAGTTTAAAAATTATCAAACCACCTGCAGACAAGTACTACTGATATAATATAGGAATAAAGGACATGAGGAACAATAACAGAGTCACATGCCACATGACTTTTGATATCTTCCAAACACAGTGGAGAGACATTTGAAAACTCCCAGTAGGATAGACTTCAAAATGTCTTATTTTCTCTCTTGTATTTTGTTTCTCCTCAGATCACTAGGAAAGACCTCTACAAGTACAGTCTCTCAGCTTTTGCCATTCTCATGAGATTTCTCCAAAAGCTTTTAAAAAAGGTTTAAAAACTTCTGTTAAACTGTATAATGAAATTGCATCATGCCTAAATGCTTTATTCCTTCAACCTTTCACCTACCTAGTCAGGGAAATGAATTAATGAATCAACTTGCAAAATGAAGCGCTACTTTTGTGAATACAGGAGGCAGAATCTGGCACTCGTAAGACTTCCTGCTAAACTGGCTTGCCCATACGGACAGCATATTTGTCTTATACTTTGTAACACAACATTTTAGGAAAGTCGTAACTGCTATTTTCTGCCCATTAATGTATGCAAATTTTAATTTTAAAGTTAATCAATTTGCACGATGGTAAGAAAGAAAAAATAAAAAGGTTTAATATAACCTTTTTTTGATAAAATTTTAACAGAACAGCTGTTAACATTAAAAAATGCTTCAGGGTTAATTCCCATTAATTGTTGTAACATTGCTTTAATTTTTAAGTGTAGGTAGGATGCTTTTCCCATACCTGCAACCCTATTTTTGTCATAAACAAGTTGCTTCTTGACTACATTTCAGAAAAAAGTAATCACTCCCAGTCATTTTCATATTCATACAAAAACGTAGTACTGCTAGACATATTAGTGCATTTAAAGAAATCAAGGAAGAAAAAGGCAGGAAAAATTCTGGTTACAAATATGCAAAATATCCTGGATATAAAATTTCCACAGCCAGTATTTCACCTAAATACTTTTCAAAATTAAACAAGAATTAGGAACTCATAAAACGCACATGCTAACTAGGAGTCACCAAGCCAAGCGGAACTTCTGTACAGGGAGGTGTGGCTGTCGCCCCGTTAAAGCCAAGGTGTCTGAGTCAGCACCGCAAGGGTGGCATCTTCGTCTATTTGAGAGCCAAAAATGGGAGTCCTCTCCTGAGTGCAGTGCCTACAGTAGCCTTTGAAGAACTGAGCATGGCTCACCCCTTTTGAAACACAGCAGCCGTGGGAGGGGGCATGTTGTGCAACAGCCAGGCAGTCACAGCACCTGCCAAGTTTTGTGCTCTAGCTCTCCAGATTAGCCCTGTTTCTTTTCTCATGGTTATTTAATAAAATTGAACGCCAGTCTTTTGAATAGAGACCTAAATCTAGGGCAAATAATTGCCCCGCTTTCAGAGTACCACAGTAATTAGGTTACAACCAGGTTGCCTCCTGCATCTCAACATATCTATTTTTTATTTTGTAAAATCCACCTGGTTTCAACTTAGGAAGCAGAAGGGGACTTTGCCCTGAACTCCCTTCCTGCCTTCCTCCAGCCTAGAGACTGGCCTGGTGATTAACATACTGCCATGGGAAGAAAGGGACATCGATATGAATGAGGACACACCTGAATCCAGTTTTCTTGCTTGTCCAACTAGTCTAACCACTGTGCTAACCACTGGATCATGAGCAACCTGGTTTTGAGTAACAGTGTCCGTTGCTACTCTGGTTTGCTTTGTTGTGTTTTTTTAAAGGCTTTATCAGGTATTCACATTGGATCAGTCCCTCATGACGACACCTCAACCTATTTCTGATTGGCTTAAGCCCCTAGTTACACATAACAAACCCTACAGTTGCTATGAATTCTTTCAGATAAATCAGAATATACCTACAGTTAATGTAGTTCCACGATTATGCAGCTACTGAAGAAGGTTGGTTGGATTTTTATTAGTCAGCCTTCGATGAACCAAGTCTTAGGTCCAGACATAAAAACTTACATGTGACATAAATCTGCATACTCCACATAATATCAATGATTTTTAAAAAATATTCACTATGAGAAAAAGGCATATCACTATGGGTACACAGCTTGCAGATCAGTGTCTTAAGTTGTGATCAAAACTTATATTCACCACTTCTAATAGTATTCAAGAGCTTTGGTTTAGGACCTAAATGGACTACGCAATGTGAACAAAGCAAGCAAATGAGGGTTCCTTTTCCCTTCTTCTATGTAGAAAGAAGATAGTGCAAACATTAAAAAACTGGTAAGTGGAGTTACATAAAATAACATTCATAAAACGTCCTCTGACATTGACAATGTCATTTTAAAATTCCCATAGTGATCATGATTTTGTAATGTTATTTATTTTCTAAAACTAAATCCACACAGGAATGAAAATAGATATTGTTTTAAATTAATTTGATTATCTTATATCCACACACTCGTCTTGATTACTCAAGCTGTGCCTTTTTTCATACCCAAATTACAAAGCACTTTCAACAGCATTCTGTGCAGTATTGTTCATTTTCCAAGGATATGATTATCATCTGAACATATGGAAAAGAGGAGTATTTTAGCTAATAACTATACTTATGTATACTAATGTATACAATCTACCCAGCCTTTCTGTATAGGTACAATGTGAAAACCCCTTCCATTTACTTAACTTCTCATTGTACAGAGCTTCCGCTCCATTCTTTCAATTAAACATGTTTTTTTCCCCTTTTCAAATGAGTCCTTTACAAGAAGTTTTAATGACTTATTCTCTCGAATTTTAGAAAAGAAATTTTCCTTTCTGCCAACTGTTCCATGCTCCTGCCATCCCTTCCTCACAGCTGTTCTGTCAGTCTTCCAGATGCTTCACCTCCCCAACTCTGCAGCTTAGCAGCTCCCAACTCCAGAGCACTGCTAAAAGAAACGAAGCAGCTAACAGAAAATGCATAAGCAAACCAAGCAACTTTGGCAATAGGTGTTTAAAAAAAAAGTGATTACGTAATACAACCTCTACACCTGCACAGCTTCTGTCATCTGTGTGACATGAATCACAGTTCTGACTCATACTTTTAAAAAAGCCCAAACCTTGTATACATAGTTTCTGACCTTGTAATAAACTCAGGCTGAAATAGCTACTTTGAAAGGACCAGCAAACATTCAAACCACTTGTTATTTTTTTTTTTTCCTTCCAAGAATTTAGCTCTTCTGTGCTGCTCCTGCCCTCTCAGTACTGTGACCTAGACTATGCCAGATGACAGTAAATTATATACCAAACACTTTATCCTATTATGCTCTCTTGCTTTCTCTCTCTGCTTACCCTCCACAGTTCTTCCATTTTAGACCTATTACAAAGATCTTGCATCCATCCAGCTGTTCCACACTAACACAAACCAAAGTAATCCACCTTTAATCTCCCAAGATTCCTCTTGACCCAGCTAATGACAAAAGTGATGGCCTAAGTGAGAGCAGGTATGATCTGGAGATTATCAGAATACAGCGTCTCCACAGGGCTACCCCCAAATGTCTACAGGTTGAGAGATTTCACGTGATGATTGTAGCCAAGGTAAAGATGGGTGAGGTGCTTTCATTATGCTACCATTTGGCTGTCAAATAAGGTGTTTTCCAACTCTAAGGCAACAATTTTAAGAAGCAAATTATGCATTTTAATATACTGAGATACATTAAAATGGTGAAAAATGCAAAACCACAAAAGTGCATAGAAATTAAGTATGGCTACCAAGCCATTAAAAACTCAAAATTTCTAATATTATTTAATCCAGAAAAAATTATGAGAGTTTAATCAAATATTGAAAATTTTGGAAGGGAACTGACAGGGGAAGTCACCACCTTCTTTTTCAATTACCTGAAAACAAGAAATGAAATTATTTAATGAAATAATGTTCTTAAATTTAGAATTTAGCAAAACTTTTTTTTGGTACTGTAATTCCAGTTCTACCGTAAACCAAAACCAAACAAAAAACACCCCACAAACCATAAAACAAGCAACAACCACAAAAAACAACACACTATTAAGCTGGGAGAAATAAGGTAATAGGATTAAAAAAACCTATCAAACTTCAAAGTAAAAAAGAAATCACAAATAGGAATGTTCTTTTACCAATCTGTCAGCTCTCAGAAACGTATTTTTAAAAAGGAAAAGGAGCTTTTTCCAAAAGCACCAGAATTTGATCCACACAACTAACAAGGTAAAAGGACTAATGACCTTAACTTAGTACAGGTATCAAAAATCTTGTGCTCTTATTTAATCCGGAGTTTTTTTTTAAATGAGGTGAATCAATACGATAACAGACTGGGGAAAATTATTTCATTACACCACATGAAATAACTTCTTAATTCCACACAATATATCATGATGAATTGTTCTCTTCAAACATTGCATATTGCATGTTATGGTTCTGATGAATCAGTATTATTAAATAGGAATTCTGCAGTTCAAATTGATATTTCTTCAGACAGCCAAGGTGCTAAATATAAATTCTGCTAATAATGAACTACCAAGGAGAAAACCCAGGTACTGTATTCTAAAAACTCATTTGTACTTATAACTGACTGTAAAAGAATGAGTGATGTCCCTTTGTGGCTTGTTTTGTTTTGTGGTGTTTTTTTTTTTTTCCCTCTACATTCCAGGTCAGGTCCGGTATATCAAATATGGAATCCAGTACTAATAAAGTTATAACAGAACTTTTAACCAGAACCTCTTGCATCATGTGAATTCAAAAAGCTCCAGTACTCAATTGTAGTGAAGTTGCTGCAGAAATTATGCCAGCTGGAAACTCAGCTACCCAGTCCAGAGCTAAAAGGTCTGCTTGACAGCTTCCTTAGTTACCTGCTGCATGAACTTTCCCAGGGCTAGAGACAAGCATGCCCAGGCTCCACGACTCTGGAATTCCTGCCACGCAGGTTTCACAATGTCCACTACTCCGCTGTTACTTGCAAAGTGGTCTGTCAGAAAGATGGTTCAATTCCATTTATTTTTCGTACTAAGTAGAGTAAATCTGAATTTCATAAGAAAGTCTTCCATCAAGAAAAATAAGACAAGTCAAACAAAAGAATCAGATGAAAAGGCCTTTAGATAAGATTGGCTTTTGTCCAGTGACTAGTGAAATGTTTTGCAAGACATACTCATAGAAGTTACTAAAAACGCAGACCTATTTTTAAAAACGGCAAAAAATGTAGAAGATACCAAGGAGCTAATTTCCACTGAAAATAGAGAAGACTTAATTATCTATAGCTTGCCCTAATTCACCTGAAATTAAGAGTAACATCAGCCACAAATTTTGTTATGGCAGAAAAGACTAACGATTACATGGCAGAATTGGGATAAAAACCTTATGCATGGATGCCTACTGAACCACTAGTTTATACTCTTGTTCTGACCTGAAACTGCTTCCTTTGCCTACACACCCATTGTTAAGGATGGACAAGAATGCGTACAGGTAAACTCATCCCAAGTACAGTCAAAGCAGCCATTTATTGTGTGACATTAGCAACAGAGGACTCAGAAACAATTTTCAAAATTTATTTGGAAGCTTAAATGTTTTTTCATAACTTCCTCAACCTGAAGTGACACATTCCTTCTGTCCCCTATGTCAAAGTAAACAAACAAACACAAACAACACGAAAATATAATCAAAGCTTGAAAAAAAATCAATTAAATTTAAGAAACACATGGTAATTCCCCCTCTGTGGAGCACCACGGCCCTGGACGCGGGGTTGCTCAGCAAGCTGCAGCTCCCCGGGAAGTTCATCGCAGGGAAACCAGCCGAGGGGGACCTTGCTGCCTCGGGAGACCAGCGAAACACCCACAGGCGGCATACCACCCGCTGGCCTGGCACTTACACCCTTCCCATTATTGACCGCTTCCCGACGAGGCGTCCTGGGCTGGAAGAACCTCCAAATCCCTGAAGTCCCTCTAACCCTTCCCTCCTAAGCCGCTCCCCACACGCACACCCCCCAAGGCCCTTTAAGATGCCGCCCTCACCGCGGTCGGGCCGAAGCACGACCGGCCCCACCGCACTAACGGCAAACGGGCCTACGGCAAGTCCAGCACCACTGCTGGGGACACCACCGAGCGGGGCAGCTCCCAGACCACTGGCTGAGCCCTAAAAGCCTAGCCCGACCCTCTCAACCGCCCCGGCGCCAAATAACCGCCTCGAAAGGCCCGCCCCGGCGGCAACTGCTGCGCGCATACGCGGAGTACAAGCGCTGCCTGACGAGGTTCCTTCCCCGAGGGACGCTTGCTATTGGCTGCCGAATATTACCGAGCGCTTTCGTGTTCCTCCGGCGCGAAGCCGAAAGCGGCAGTAGCGGGGGAGGGGAAAGCAAACGGCTCGAACGCGGGCGCAGTGCATTGTGGGGCGGAAGAGGAGAGTCACCGCTCTGCCAGGGCCGCCATCTTGCCTGCGTCCGGACTTGCTCCCGCTTTCGGGGCCTGCTCCGTCTCCTCGCAGCGCAAAGCGGCGGAAAGAGAGAGGACGAGGGGCCCGACCGGGCAGTGCTGATGCGTGCAGAGCCTCCTCGCACCTCTTTCGGGCGTCGCTAGCGAAGGGGGCGGGGGTGGTCGGGCGGTTGCCGGCGCGGCCTCTCCTCTGCTCTGCCGGGATGGGTCGGTCCCGCAGCCGGAGCTCGTCCCGCTCCAAGCACACCAAGAGCTCCAAGCACAACAAGAAGAACCGGAGCCGATCGCGGTCCCGCTCCCGGGAGAAGGAGCGGGCGCGGAAGCGCTCCAAGTCCCGGGATAGCAAGCGGAACCGGCGCCGCGAGTCCCGGTCCCGCTCCCGCTCCAACACGGCCCCCTCCTCCCGCCGCGACCGGGATCGGGATCGCGCCTCCTCCCCGCCCGACCGCATCGATATCTTCGGGCGCACGGTGAGCAAGCGCAGCAGCCTGGACGAGAAGCAGAAGCGGGAGGAGGAGGAGAAAAAAGCGGAGTTCGAGCGGCAGCGGAAAATGTGAGCCCCGGGCCTGGGCGGGGGACGGCGCGGGGAAGGGGGACGGAACGGGGGTTTCTGTGCCCGGGTGCTTCTCTCTGCGCGCCTTCCTCCTCCAATCTAGGGCCGCCTGCGCCAGGGGGGTAAAGTTGTTTAGGCCCTCGTTGAGGCCTGTTTTCCCGCCTTCCTTCCTTTTCCTAAAAGCCGGCTCCCTCCGGTGCTTTAGAAGCCGCCCACTGGGGGGGGGGGGGAGTGGGGCGGGGGTGTGAACTCCCCGCCCGCCCCCGGCGCTGCTCGGTGGGCTGTTTGTCCCCTGCCCCGCTCCTCGGCTGCTCCCTGCCACCGCGGCCTCCGCTGCTTTGTGCTGCTCTGCCGCACCGCCCGCCCCTCCCCTTCCCGGCGTGGGCTCCTTGCGCGTCGAGCCTCGAGGCATCTGGAGTTGCTCGACCTGGGGTTTTAAGAAATGCTGTGCAACGATTATATTAACGCAGTTGTAGGGCTTTTTGGGTTTTCTTACCAAACGGGACGGTGAGATACGGTGACTTGTTTCGTTTGAAACCCCCTTTCAGTTTTCGTGGTAGGGAATGTGGTTATTTATAACATTCAAAAAGGTTATTTATAAAGATACATTCTATTTTAACGAACGTTGGATGTGCACTAAGATGTTTAGCAATATTGTTAAGTTATGAAACAGACCTTTATGCAGTGAAGGTAACAACGGATTTAATAGTCATGTTGAAGTGATTCTTGTTCTTTGAATGTTACCCTTGCTCTTTGGAGCACTCTATCCAGAAATAGCTCTTGTTTTTAAGTGTGGAGCCAAGGAGTTCTGTGAATTCTCAGGTGGGGCTTCAAGTTTTATTTTAGCGATATTGTTCTAATACAATATTAATTGTAGTTCAGAAGGCATGATCACCCCAAAGTACCACTTCCATTTTTGTTTATCGATAATCTCCTTTGCCAACTTCAGAACTTGACAGCAATGTCATAAAAAACTTGCATAGTAACACAAACACACGTGAAAATGTGGAAGGCTTTTTGGGTCTTGATCCTAGTTTTATGGTTTCTAATTTTATTAAGTACCTCAATCAATAAAAATATTTCATGCATATCTGTGATGAAGAATTGTAATGTGGTTAACAACTTGAGAATATAGCGAATAGTTTATCTTAGTATTCTGGAACTGGTTTAGTTCATATGCGAGCAAGTTTTCTAAGTTAGTTTTGAAATTAAAATGCTCATGAAGTCTTTATAGGAGGAATATGGTATTTGAGTGATATTGGCAACAGGATAGTAAATTCGAGGGAGAGAAACAATATTGGAAAAGATCTGGTATAGAAATTTGATACTTCCACTTTAAATTTCAAAACAAAGCAATAAAATGTTAGAGTAGAAAACTATGGTGTATTAGTAAGTCATCTGTAAATTGCGTTATATGTTAGTGTATACGCTTGCTGACTGAGTTAACTAGAGGATAGTTCATATATTGAAAGTGATTTTCTTCTCATCTGTTCAAATCTTAATATATAGCCTAATGTATTTTCCTGTAATGCTAGTTTTCTGTGAAGGTGTTGCAAATATGGTTTTTTTCCCTTCAGAAATCTGCTGAAATGTAAGCAGTTTATTTTCTGCAGATTTTTTAAAATAAGTCTTTAAGAAGTAAATGGAGTGTGGTAGAGTACTTTTACATTAATGACTTTTCTCTCTATAGAGTTGTGGTCCAGTAGGCCACGATTATAAACTTACACCTGTGTATGAACTGTTGTGAGTTCATGCAATTAAAAAAAATAGTATAAACTACAGAATAAATCACTGAGATTTCTATCTGTATCTAGAATGTTATTTTCTTGATAAACTCAAACCCACTATATATATTACTATATATTTGTAATTTTGTTATTGCCTATGAATGTGAAAAGATACATTTGCTTGGTTTAATTAAATTTGAATGAAATTCGTTTGGGTAAGAAGAATGAAACGTGCAGGCACAGTGCTTAGTTTGAGTACATCATCAATTGCTGAGGATGTTTGAAAACCTGTTTCAGATGTGAGTGTCAAGGGTGTTTTTTTTTTTTTAACTATGTACTGTCTTATTCAGTTAGCTAGTTTTTATTCTAGATTTCCCTGATGTTAAACATAGAGTTTAAATAGTTGAACAAAACACGTGATTACAGGCTTTCTGAAGAATGACTTCTGTAGAGCAGCCTCTTGTGTGTGCTAAGCTGTTTCAGTACAGCACAGTGAGGGTACTTGCTGCTGAATAAATACTCATAAGAGGGAAGAAAAACCTTTAAAATTAAAAGGGTATTTAGTATATAAAGCGTGTTTGAAAACTTGTCTAAAAAGGATTGCAGGTAGTGGCTTGGCAGAGACACTAACAGAAGGAGGTTGGTGTGTTTTTCTAGATGGTGCTGGTGGTCTAGTTTTTCTTATTTTTCTGAAAAAAATCACCACAAGGTATTTTGTGTCGCTTTAGGAAAAGTGAATGCTGGCCTAATGTGCCACCAGATAAGTTTGCTATCTCTTGAGGAATGTAAGAATAAAATTTGTCTTCTGGGCTGAATGTTTAAGTTGAGGGTTCCAAAACTTTTTACTGAAGGAGGTGGACTATCCGTCTGGTTTGGCACACTTTTGTAAAGAAGATACATGAACAGGGGAAATTCGGAGCCTTTCACCCCAGTAGCCCATACTTCAGTATCTCCTATTGCATGTTCGCAAGTTGTGCACTGAAGCTTAGTAGGTCCTGTAGTTTGTTGTGGTTTTTGTTTTTTTTTTTTTTTCCTAATGGGTTGAGTTTATGTCTTTCAATATAAATAAGATAGGAAAATGCAAACATTATGAGAATGACAGATTATTAGGATATTACAACAGTAGTTGTTATTTTAAATCATGGATTTCTGCTGCTGACAGGCCAGAACATAAGTTTATAAGATTGTTCTGTACTTCACGGAATACTTAAATTGAAAGTTCAATTTCAAGGTTAAGAAGAACAGCCTTCTCCTCAAAGCTTGTAGTAGTTCTAAATAAATAAATAGTACTATATGTACTATGTGAAGCATAATTATACAGTATTCAATTTTGTTGGTCTTTGGATATCTAATTGCCATAGTAGAAGTAATTACTTTCTGGAAGATTTTTGTTCTGCATTTGGTAATAAACCTTCAAATTGACCTAATATTTTTGTATCATTTTTAAGGAAAGCTTAAAGCAGTGATGAGACTAAGTGATATTGCTGCTGCTAAAGAAAAATAAAGACAAAATGACATTTGAAAACACTTCCAAAATTAAGAGCATGGAAAACTGTAAAGTTTGTAAGGATTTACTTAGTGCTTGGTACTGGTATATTTTACTTTGGATAATTACAGTAGAAACAGAGTGCTGCAATAAAGAGGTTAAGGAGACCTGAGGTATTTGCAATTTGATAAGATAAATGATTTGATAACTAGATTACAGATGCAACACCTGGAATTCTTGTTAAAATATTCAAATTACAAGTTTTATGGCTTCTGTCTTCTGTTTTTGTTATTAGAGGTTAGTTTGGTGCCTCTGAGGTGGTGGCTTCGAGACAAGATTTTACAAGATATTATTGCTACATGTGGCTTAAAATTGAGACCATTTAAATTCTTGAAGGATATGAAGGATGATGAAAGTTGGGTGGGGTAACAGTAGTAGTATGATAAGCTATCTGCTTAAGTTTAGTGTCTCAAGATATGAAGAGAAACCAACTATGGCATGGTCTGAATGGGTTCTCTGTGGTAGGAACACTATATGCCTGAATATTCATTTCCTTAAATGTAGGGCAAAACATTCTTTAAATATATGATCTGTGTGTATAACATATAAAACTGTTTAAAAGCGGTTCAGTGGTGTGGCTGGTGCTGTGTATTTGAAAGAGTTTGTTTCAGCGCAACCATTTTTTATCGATTAAAAAGGTAATCCTCATGTTTGCATTTTGTAGTCGTCAACAAGAAATTGAAGAGAAACTCATAGAGGAAGAAACTGCTCGAAGAGTGGAAGAGCTTGTGGCTAAACGTGTAGAAGAAGAGTTGGAAAAAAGGAAGGATGAGATTGAGCGAGAGGTTCTCCGCAGGGTGGAGGAGGCTAAGCGCATCATGGAAAAACAGTTGCTCGAAGAACTCGAGCGACAGCGACAAGCTGAACTTGCAGCACAAAAAGCCAGAGAGGTAACGCTCGGTCGTTTGGAAAGTAGAGACAGTCCATGGCAAAACTTTCAGTGTCGGTTTGTGCCTCCTGTTCGGTTCAGAAAGAGATGGAATACAGCAAATCTAATTCCCTTCTCGTATAAACTTGCATTGCTGCGAAACTTAATTTCTAGCCTATTCAGAGGAGCTCACTGATACTTAAACAGTTATTCTCCTAAAACCTGAACAAGGATAGTTGATTTTTAATGGAACTGACCTACATATTTCAGAATTGTTTGAAACTTTTGCCATGGCTGCAGGATTTATCAGCGGTCCTTTCATTTTTGGGGAAGGGTATTGAAAATCTGTAATTATGTATCCTTCATTTGTTTCATTTTGTTTACCTAGACTGTAAGAGGCTTTTGCCTTCAGTCAGGCAAAAAGCAGGGTCCAGCAGTGAGCTGCAGTACCTGTCTTTAACAAATAGGTTTCTTACTCTTTATTTAAAATGATCGTTTTCCTTGAGCATACATTGGACTAATTCTGGGACTTCGAGTATAAGCCCACCCACGTCTTCACGAAGGATCTATGTCCAAATCATTATATCCATTTTTAATAACTACTAACAACTCCTTTTTTTTTTTCCCTAGAAGTTATAAAAGAGCAGGTTGCCCTTGTCTGAAGTCAAGCTGAACATGTGACTTGGGTTTTTGTGTTTTGTGTATTTTTTCTTTTTTAAATCAGCAGCTGGAGCAGAAGCTGAAAATGTCTTCCTGTGAGACAGTAATTTGCTACTAAAGGCTTTGATGCCTGCCTGCACCAATCATTCCAGGATCCAGAAATTTCAGGACAAACTTTTAAACTGCAAAGGAAAATTGTGCGAAATAGTCCTAAGTCTCAAATGCTTTTTTTGCTCTTTAAATTAACTGTGTAGAAGGTACAATTAATGTTTTGATTGGCTTACAAAAGGGAAGACAGTAGCAGTTAAGCTTTCCCCTCCATACTAAGCATGACTTTTCTGTACCATGATACCTTTAGATTAAAAAACAAACAAAAAACCTGGAACACTGAGTTAAAACAAATATGAAGAATATTACACTTCTTTTGCAAATTCAAACCTTGCTAAGAGTTTAAGTTGAATTTAGATGTCTGTAGTCAGAAAATGCTTAATGTATAGAGGTTTTAATTTGTTCAGATGAATGCCTTTTTGGGTTTTTTTAAGTATTTTTTGCTATTGTCAATGTGATGTGGAGAATTCCCATCAGTTCTTTGTAACACATAATAAACTTCCATGCCTGGAGTGAAGTGTGCTAGCTAGTAGCTGGTTACTAGTCATAGTAAGAAGTTTTCTCTTCGTATGCTTGCTTTGTTCGTATTAACTTTTTTTTCTTGCACAGACACAAACCTCTGGCTAACTTTAAATCTTCCAAATATTAAAATAATCTGGATATATATTACGTGAACTGAAACACCTCAAAAGCTTTCATGCAGTCTTCATATTTATGAGTTGCATAAAAGAATTCCATAAATTTCACCAAGAAAACAACAATTACAAGGCTTTATTTCCTGATCTTGTCTTCCCTGGACTCCTGAATTCCAAGTTCAGACTGCAAATGACAGTTTCATCTGTCTTAAAATTGTCAAAATACTGAATGTTAAGTCCATTCTCCCCATGAAAGAAGCCCATAGCTCCATGAAGTATGGATTGCCATTTGTATTTTTCACTAACAGTAAATGTATTTTTCTTATTAATTGTTTGCCTTAGGAATGATTTACATATTTTTGTTCCTTCTTATCATAAACATCTGCATTCCTCAGCTCAGCCTTCCTTGTATGTTGTTTCTTTATAAATGGTTGAGCTGCTGATGCAGGTATTGCCAAGCTAACAGTACAAATCATTTTAAAGAGGAAGCTGGCGCGTATGGCAGCCGAGGAGCACACTCTGCAGGACACTGGACAAGACAGTAAATATTCAACTTTTAATGCTGATTAAAGGAGTATAGGTAAAGAATACGTAGGTATACTTAATTGGTGAGACAAACTATTCACTTTATTTATATTTTCTATATTACTTTTTAATTTGGTAAATACTATCCAGTTTTTGTAGTTGTCCTTGTTGATTTGTGTGATGTTAAAATTCTAGTAATAAATTGTCAGGATTCTATGATTAGGGAGGGTTTAGTTGGTTGCTGTTTGGACTGGGCGGGGTGATATAAATTGAGTACTAGAAACCAGTTTTAGTGGCTGCACAGTTTACCGTTGTGAGACAAAATAGGTGGCTGTAAAGCTGCCACTTTAAGTCAGTTCACAGAAGGATTCTGAGAAAGATTAGTGAACATGCAGAAATTAATATTTTACTTTACTAACATCTTGCCCTGTCCTCCCCTTTAGGAAGAAGAGCGTGCAAAGCGTGAGGAACTAGAGCGAATACTAGAAGAGAATAATCGAAAAATTGCAGAAGCACAAGCTAAACTGGTATGTGAAGATGCAGTTAACCATTCTGTAGGGGAATACAGGTCCCTCTGCCTGATTTGCAACACAATTAAAAATAAACAAATCAGCCCTTTTCTAGAGTTTAACTTGTCTATTGCTGGTTATGTCAGTAATGTTGCTCTCTTTCCCTTGAACATAAGAGACCAGATCCTTAGCAGTAACACTAATCTGAAAAAATAGTTCAGGTGCAGTTAATTTAGAGGAAGATAGCTGCCTTCAGAATTCAAAAAGTATATTTTATCTATATCTCATGGGGAAGGTTGAACTGTTTACAGATGTTCAGGTTCTAGAACAGAAGTGACTAATTCTGTTTTGTTGAACAGGACAAGTACAAACTGGATACGAGACTAGTATAATGTTGATGTACAAGTGCTGAAAGGGACTTTTCAGCATAAGCTTAAGGTGTCTTAAGTTATGAAATTCTAGCTTGTGTTGGTCTCCAAGCCTATTTAAGCAGGTGGCTGCTTCATGAGAACATTCAGTATGATTTAGCTGATTCTAATCAATTAATGGTAAGCCAAACTAAGCTGCTTCTAAATCCTGATTGAACTCCATTGGTTTCAATTACCCAAGTAATTACACATTTTTCAGGTAAAGATGATGATGCTTAAAAATGTTTGTTTGAACTACATCTGCTTTAGATCTCTTTCTGTTTTACCGTTTCCCAACCTCACATGGTGGAAACAGGACAAATAGAAAATTCAAAGTATTAACTGATGTAATGAACAAAATAAGCACTTTTAGAAGACCTTTGGAAGAGCTGTAAGAACCATAAGTCAGTGTAAGGATTGACTTGTTACAAATCAAGTAGAGATGGTTTTCAGTTAAGAAGGGATTTTAGATGGGTTTTAGATGGGAGCGGGGAGACCTCTGTTTGAAGTTCTATTACTTCCTTTTATTGTGCCTTCATCTGACATGTGGCAAATGTCAGGGGAATTTCTCTCGATATACAATGACTTCCCTAATTAAATGTAATGCGTTGTTTGCAAAGCAATGCTGAAAAACATTGCATGTAAGCACTCAAGATTTTGGTACATCAGCTGTACAAAATTTTCAGTGTTTCTTCTGAACTCAATTCAAATAGCCATTTTATAAATAGTTTCACTGAAACCAGCTATAGTGTCTAGCTCAGGTAGAACTGCTTACATACCTGTGCAGGATTGGACCTGTTTGGAAGTTAATATGGACTTGTAAATTGCTTTTATGACTACAAAATATGCTGGCCTAAATTCTACCATTTTCATATATAGGCTGAAGAACAATTGAAAATTGTTGAAGAACAAAGAAAGATTCATGAGGAGAGGATGAAACTAGAACAAGAGAGGCAACGTCAGCAAAAGGAAGAGCAAAAAATTATCCTGGGCAAAGGAAAGTCTAGGCCAAAACTGTCTTTCTCACTAAAGAGCCAGGATTAAATTGCAACTCTGAACTCCTAAAAGAAAAAAAAAAGGAAACCAACAAAACAAAACAAAACAAAAAAAAACACAACAACAAAAAGGAAAACAAAAAAAAAACTTTGTATGGTAGCTTCATGTTGAAGTGTTTTTTGGTTTTTTTTCCCCCTTTTTTTTTTTTAATTTTTTTTTGTCTTTTTTGAAAGTCTGGAAAGTTAGCTTGTTCTAATAGGGGCTGTGCTCTGCAATTCTTAATTTTTTTTAAAACTTTGATTAAGTTAAACCCTTATCAGATCATTGTTGCCTTTTAGAGGGTAATCTGTTCTCATCAATTTTGTTTCTGTACTAGTGGTCTGAAGTAGATCAGGTCACTTTATGAATTGTGGATGATCTGATAAGGTTTTACTGACCTACCCGTCGGAGTTTGACTCTGATAATTGACAAAACTTTATACTGGGTATTGCTGACTTTTAATTATTTTATTTTTTTAAAAAAGTCAGTAAATACATGAGTAAATTGCCATAGAATTACTGGACCTCTGTGGTTTATTGTTAAATCAGTGTCCTATGATACTGTCCCATTGTTGCGCTTAATGTTCCTGATACAGGTAAGGAAATAGTTTGTCATTTCTGCTATGAATACATAGAGCTCAGTATTGTTTCTGTTAGATTTGTTTTTATTACCTTGACAGCATTCAACCAGCGTTCCCCATTGTGTAAATAAACCAATTTGCTGAATAAAGTGAAAGTCTTAAATTCATATGTTTAAGTAAATTTTTTTAGTACACTTGTATAAACGGCTATAAGAGTGACAATTCACATTATTAAATTCAAAACTATAGTGGTATTTTTTTTAATTTTGCTTTAAATTATTGTGGCTTCTCCTATTATAATGCAAAGTTTCACACAGTAAAAAATCCCTGCAGTTGTGAATGTTTTTGATGGCTGCTGCTGTTTTCATGAATGTTGGTTTTTATTCTGACAGAGACTTATTTCAGCTGTAGTATCATGTTTAAACAGCTGTTTGGCTTACTGCACACGAGCCGATACTTAGCTATCTAATCCCTTTCAGTTCACCTCATAATATAGTATATTGTATAAGTTAAGGTCATTACCATATAATGAATCTGATAGATCCTAAAGGATTTTAAAGTGGAAGTTTTTCTCCCAAAGGACTGGACTGGCTAGCATACTCGAAGTTAAAAACAGAAAGTGAGATTCTGTCTAAATATATTGTTTTAGCCAGAAAGCAACTGTTATTCATCTACAGATCTTGAATGTTATCCATTTATATATACAGGTTTTATTTTGAAAAATGAGACTACGGATTGAAAACTATATATAAAAGTCCCCTTTTTGTATATAATTCTTCTACCGAAACCTGGATTACTGTAGCTTGTCCAGTTCTACAACTTTCTTTTTCCTGTTGGTATGCAGCATCTGTAGTAATCATAAAATGAAAGTTACCAGTCGTTGCCTGAGCATTTGAATGTCACTTGGCAAAGTTGGAAATAACTCCTGATATTCCCAAAGGATCTGTTTCTGTAGGTTTGGCAAATATGGGAGCAAGTTCAGGGTGCCACTGAAAGCAGTATTCAACATGCTTTGTATGATACTTTGGCTTGGGGGCAGACCGATGTGTATTGCTTTGTCCAGTATGTCAAGAAAAATGTGAAGACAGTAAAACACGTACACTATTGCTGTACTGAAATTTGTCTATATATTGTATTACAAAAGAAAGCTGAAGGTTGCTTAATGCATAGAAACAAAAGCTGGAGCCAAATAAATCATGTACATGACCTGTTGGAAGGAGCAGGCTGTATTTAAAGCTCAACTGATACCTATATTTCTAAAACAGAAAACATCCCCTGTTCCCTCATGAGAAACAAGCTATTAAAATTCAATACTCAAAACAGACCTATGCATTTTTGTTTCCTCTCCTCTTCTAAATGCAAGAAGCAAAGTTCTGATACATGCAGCTGTGGTTTCAAGCATTTTGTTCTGCATCGCTAATTTGCTCCTAAACTAGCGTTTGTTCTTTACACTTAATATTGTATAGGCTCAGACTTTGAGAGGTTATTTTCATTTGCACGTTTAGGACTACTCTGTGGACAAAACGTCCTATCACAATTGGATCACCCCTTCTGCCATCCCACACCTTCCTATCTGCATTTTTTTTCTTTTTTTTTTGGGGGGGGGAGGGGACAGGGCAGAAGTTCAGCTGGTAGAAACCACCGTTTCTTTACTGTCCTAAAGCATTCTGTATTTGTTAGATAGCTTTTTGTAGGCCCAGTGCAGATGTCATTATTCTGTGGTTGTCTTTTTAAAATTACTGTTACAGACCTCAGGGGTACTGCTGATTTCTAGGAAAACAGAGAGGTGCACGTGGGAAGAGGATAAGTTGACATTTGATGATAAGAACTTGAAATGTTCTTACATTCCCTTAAAACTTGATTTCTGTCTAATAGGAGGTAGGTTAGAATGTAGACTGTACGAAGTGATTCAGTATGAGTTGGGGACGGGAGGGTGAGTCTACACAAGGATATTAACTTACCTAGAGAAATCGCTGTTAGAAGTTGTGGTGGATGTTTTTATTTCATTACTGATTGAAGTTTCAGACTTCAAATTTTGGTTAGACAGCTTTTGGGTTGTTCTGGGGTTTTTTTGTATGTTTGAGGTTTTTTTGCTTCCTTCTCCTCTGCTCCAGGGAGGCCAGTAGGCATTTTTTTTTTATTGCTACCTACCTTGTGCAGAATTAATTTCCCTTATATGATGACAGAAGAGATCTTAAGTTTTCGCAACCCCTGTTCATAAATGTCCTGGAGAATTATTTTAACACCAAACAATGCATCTATCCGACAGAGGCAGGAGAGAGTGGAAAGCCTTACAGTAGTATCCTAGCAGTGTGCTGTTACTTTGGATATTTGTTAAACTGCCCTTTGAACTTCTCGTGTTCATTATCATTATTTTTCAAAGCACAAGTGGAAAGCTGACTGCTGTGAAATGTCTTAGAGAGCTGGTGTCCTTGAAGCTTAGCAAAGCAGAGACAATTAGGTTGGTGAGATGTCCAAGCTGCCAAACAACTGCATACCTACGTATAGACAGATATGTCCATATTATATCTTACTAAAATATCAGTATTTCTTCTGCACCTATCTTGTCTTGAAAAAGAAGGATCTATCTTTCTTGTCTCTACTTTTCTCTTGAGCTTTGTGCTACTTCGTATACCTCGCCTTATCTTATTGTCCTTGCTGACTTGAAGATCATAAACCTGTTCCTGATGCCATTAACACGCCCTCTTACCATTTTTTGAGCTTCTGTGCCGTTATGTGCGTGTACGCCAAATACAAAGGTGTTGGTTCTGGTTCACTTGTAGCTGCATGAAGCATTCCATTAAACATTTTCAGATTGTTTGGGGATGTGTTGTCCCATTGCAAGCAGCGGGCAAATCATTAGCTGTTATTGTAGGGTCTCAACTCAGTGCAAGGTCAGGTGAAATTCAATTTGATAAACGTTTTTCAGTTTGCATTTCAGAAGAGAACTGTGGAGCTGCCCGTGTGCCCAAGGCTCATTCCAAGGCAGGAGGTGGTGGAAGTGCCCAGGCTGGTGCAGTTTGGGACCAACAGGCCAGTCCAGCTGGAGCTGAACCATGACTTTCACCCACCTCTGTTCCATTTTCATGCTAGTTACCCCCAAATATGTGCATTTCAGGGTTATCCCCCCTCCCCATGCCACTGTTTTGTTAGTCAACTGGAGAGCGCTGACCTTCTGTTGACATTTCCATACTGAACAAGCAAACGCTTCTGGTTGTCTTTCCTGGACTGACACATAGAACCGAGAGTTACGCTGGCTCAACCGCCAGCTCTGCAGAACAGGACATAAACCTTTGTTAAAGTCTGGTTGTGTAGCAGAGGTTTGATCCCAGGTCTTGTTTCCCACCCCACATATCGCAAACTACAAATAACCGATTTTTGTTTTCACACAGTGATACTGAAAATCACTATAAAAAATAAGTGAAAATGGAGAATTAAAATGAGTGGTTAGTATGCACCAGCTCTTGTCTGATTTTCATTACCAGACTGCTTGAATTCTATGGCTGTATTTTGGAGGAGCCAAGCTTGTTTTCTAAGAAGCTATGGTTAACCAAAATTGTGTTTGTAAAACAGACACAGAAAAATTAACATCTAGATACATACTCTACTGTAAATGCAGAAAATACATTGTTATGGTGCGAATGTTATTTTAAGAACTCTTTCAAGTATCTGGCACACTTGGCCTTTTGTACAAACAATAAACAATCCATTTAAATCAGTAAGTGTCAATCACACGATCATTTGTCCTTATTAAATTTAGGAGTAATTGTATCTATTTAGTTATCTCTTTTTGACTTTCAAAATTGGAAAGTTTTCAAGTAGTGATAAATGACATTGAGCTTTTCTGCTTAATAAAAAATTTGATGTCCCATGTATTCTCATTCCTGATGTTTAGACTGATATTTAAAAGAGAATTGGGGATTGTGGGCCCAATCCTGATCCCATTCAGATTAGCTGCCATTTTGTTACAGATTTCGTAGGATTGGAGCTAATATCTATGTAATTGTTGCCCCCATCACTGTCGGAAAGGAGCTGAAACGGGTTATTGTACGATAAACCCGATTTTTGCCATAAGGCCGGCTCGAGTACAGGAAATAAAATTTTAAGTGATGCAAATGACAGAGCCCCGTTTTTTTCCCTGAAGTTAAAGGGGAAAAGCAGATTTCATCTGCTCGCTGGCCCTGCTCATCCATCCGTCCGTCCATTCCTAGCCGCCGCTCCGGGCCGCCCGGGCTCGGAGGGACCGCGGCGCCGCTCCCACGGCCGCGGCAGGATTTCCTCCCCCCAGAAGCCTGGCCCCGGCGAGTTCGTCTGCCAGGAAACCGACTTCCCCGCGAAACCCGAAATATCTGCCGGGATCTCACCCCGACATAGCCCCCCGAGAAGCCACTGCGGCAGCCAAAGCCAGTTGCTATTTTCCCTAATATTTCGGGGCTTTTTTTGCTTTTAAATCCCCCTCCCCAATCCGTACCCTCACGTTTCCTCCTTGTCCGAGGTGATTTCTGCTGCTCCTCGGAAGCCAGACGGGAAAGTTGGAGGCCGATGCAGCGCTCGCCGGCTGGACGGGGCCGGGGAGGGAGCGCGGCCGCACCGCGGCTGCCCAAGGGCTCCGCGCCGCCGCCGCCCCTCCGAGCGACGCTGCGCCGCCCGCTCCCGCCCGGCCCCGGCTCCCGCCTCCCGCCTCCCGGCCCGGCCCCGCTCAGACCCGCAAATAACTCCGCGGCAGCAAGCGCCCCTCTCACCCACCCCAGCCGCGGGGATCAGCCCCTCGAGTAAAAAGGGTGACCCGAGTGGAGCAGCCACCGAGCCCGCGTTTCTATGGATGTCTTAACCTTTCCTGCTTGGGTTATCTCGGAGATAACTTCCCGGTTTTCTCCAAGTTCTAAGTTAAAAGTTATTTTATTAACGCGGATTTTTATACATTGTGCATCAATAAGGTGCTGTATTTACGTAAAATGATTAGCCGCCGGACAATAGAAGTCGAGTGATATATTTAGGTACAGGAGGATATTTTCAGACAATACCAGGGCTCTTCATTTCCTCGCGTTTACTTAAAGCAAGGATACGGAGAGCTAGAGGTCACAGTTTACTCACAGCTTTTACAAAACACCGCTCGTAACCTTTTGCTTCAAAACAAACAGAAGGAGCAGCATTACAAAATTGAGGTAAACCTCTTTTACACGTCTCTGTTGCTAGAAGCATTTATCAGGCTCAGTGTTTACATTGGCTCACGACTGGATACACACCACACATTTGTTTAAAAGTTTAATAATTAAGTACTTTCCTCCTCTCTCTGGCGAAGCTCTCCTTTGATGCCCCTCCATGTGCATAGATACCCAATCTCTCTCTCCCACTTGAGCGCTAAGTTTCCGTCCTGGGTATCAGATCCTTCTTCACCAAATTGTGTCGCCGGATCTGCAATTCCTTCCTCACTGCAAATTAAATTTAATTAAGCAGTTTACTTAAAACGGATTCGATGTTTTGTGCGAAAAGCAAACAGAGTTACTTGTTTTCCTGAGTGGTAGATTTCATTAGAGAACTACCAAACACAATTAACACAAAATCTATGGGGCATCGAGCGCGCCTCAAATCTTGCCCTTCTGATGCGGGCGAGAGGAGCGGTCTCTGCCAGGCAGGGCGGCGAAGGCTGAAACACCAGTGTAGTTAAAAAGGGAGGAAAGCGATAATTTTCTTCCAAACTGATCAGGGAAATAAATTACAGTGCCAGTCGCTTTCCTTATAAGGGTTTCTTCGCATTCGTCTAAAAGCCTAACGAGCACCCGATTTTAAAGTAAATGCCCACATTTATTCTGGAATAAAATTAAACGAAATTGGGTCTTCATTACGGTCTCTTGCAGCGCGTTCTTTGCATGCCTCAACTAAAAGGTAGGGGAACGACAGAAAGAGCGCAGCAATTTAACTGGGATATAACTTTTAATCCTTTCTGCAGATACTATTTTGGCAAGAAATCTCTTCTGGAAGAAATTCGGTAACCCCCCTCATTTTACAGGAGTGACTATAACTTTATACAAGTAGTATTTAGCCACAGTACAGCACTTGGCGCGGACCGCACGCGTGTGCCGCCTCTCCAGCCCGGTCCCACCACCCGCGGCAGCGGTACCGGCCGGTACCTTTTGCGGGGGAACCGCGTAGGCGCCGGGCAGGGCAGGACGCGTAAGGAGCCGCGGAGGGGGCACAGCCCAGGGGTACCGCTCCCCACCCCCCGCCCAGCGGAGGGCAGCCGCTGGCCGCTAGTGGGCGCTGTGGCCCCGTGGAAGTGCCGCGGCGCGCCGGGAGCCGAGCGCGGCGGCGGCCGCACACGCGGGGTCCGCGGCGACCCCCTGCACACCCCCCCCTCTCCGGAGCCCTCCGCACCCCCTCGGGGGCCCTCCGGAGCCGCTGGGGAAGCGTCTCCAGAGTTGCCCGCAGGTAACTCCCTCTGGCCTGAAATTAATAATGAAATGAATTAAAAGGGCCAGGTGCCGGCGAGATGCGCGGGGTATGAAAAAGAACTGGATCCGAAAATTCCACCTCCCACCACCACCCCCCCCTAAAAAAAAAAAAATGTGTGGAAGGGAAGAAAGAGGCACTGAGTGATCGCCAGGGAAAGGCGAGGGAACCCGCAGCCGGCTTCAGTGCCCCTCGGAACGCTCCGCTCCGCATCCCTTTGAAAGGGCTCCGCGTGTCCAACTCCTCTTTATTTCAGGACGGCCCGTGGCTGATTGTCACGTAGCCAAGTCAACTTTGAAAACTCAAGAGACCCCGTGGGAAGGGGCCAGCCCTGGATCGTGCGCGGGAGAGCCCCCTGCGCCTCCCCACCCCCGGCGGGGCACCCGCCGAAAGTTGCGCGGGGAGCTCCGCGCTAGCGGAGACCCGGTCCATCCCCGCGCAGGGCCAGCAGCCCGGCTCTCTCTGGGGTGCTGCTCCCCGCTGTAGCGGGGAAGGTGCGGGGTACCCCTGAACCCTCCCCGCTCTTTAAACAGAAGTGTACTTGAAAAACGCTCACTTCTAGCAAAGACAGACTGGGGAGCTATTTTATTTCATTTTATTTTTCCCTCCTGCTTTCGCTCCGCGTGGGCCAGCTGCGCCTCCCGCCCAGCCCCTCCGTGACTAAGAACGAGTGGGCTCTTCCCTCACTACGGCGGCCGCCCGCGGCGCAGAGTGGGGGGGGGCGGGGGCCGGGGGGTGTTACCTGCCGGCCCTGTTCGGCTGGGCTCGGCGCGGCCCCGCCCGCCACGGCGGCGGCGATAAGTGACACGCACGGCGNGGGGCGGCGGGGCCGCGCTTATATGGCTACGGCGGCGCGCTGCCGCCGGCCGCGCTCCTGCGCCGGGGACTCGCCGCGGCGGGGGCAGTAGTAGTAGCAGCAGCGGAGCGGCGGCATCGCGGGTTGAAGGCGCCGCGGTGGGAACGGCCGCGGCTGGAGCCGCTCCTCCTTCCTTCTCCTCCGCGCTGGGCTGCGCGGCGGCGCAAGTCCCACGCCCGACTTCTCCTGCCGCCGCGGCGCGCACTGCGGATCTCGTCAGGGGAGCGCGAGGGACGTTTTGGCGCTGCGAACCCTCGACCGGGGTTTCCTTTTTTTTTCTTTTATTTTTTTTTTTAATTATTGTTTTTCGCTCGCTTCTTCTTCTCCCTGCTCCGCTCCGGGGTCTTCGCCGGCGAGAAGGACAGCGGTGCCCCTCGGGGAAGCCAGAGCCCTGCGGATGCGCCTCCCCGGGACCTGGGGAGCTGACTCTCGGAGTGGATTTATTGACTCGTGGTTGTTGCCGAGCTCCCCGAAACAGCCCGGGCTGGTGCCTGTGCGGATTGCAAACTGCAGGGAGCAGTGAGAGACACACAGGAGGAGCTTCCTGACGAGGCTGTTACCCTTTCTCCCAATCCATTTATTTCTCATACCACCGTTTCTTTTATTTTACTTTTTTTTTTTTTTTACTCCTTTTCACGCGAGCCTTAGACACTGCGAACGTGTATGGCGCACTGGATCCAAATGGGAGTTGGCAGTTTGAGTGGCATCTTCCAAGGCAGCGGGGAGACCCCCAGTAAGAGGAAGGACTGAGGCGTTTGCTTTTTTTCTTTTTTTTTGCTATTATTGCTGTTTCTTCGGAGGTAGCTTGGATCTTACCTCGCAGAAGAATTTCCTACATGCG
The DNA here is from genome assembly GCA_013399365.1 of Pampusana beccarii. Taxonomy (NCBI): domain Eukaryota; kingdom Metazoa; phylum Chordata; class Aves; order Columbiformes; family Columbidae; genus Pampusana; species Pampusana beccarii. The sequence goes on along the minus strand of VWYH01004739.1, from coordinate 395,705 downwards.
AGTGGCATACATGACTCAGTAGATCTGCTTGCGTCTCTCGCCAAGTGCATCGTCGACCTTTCGCGTGTGATTTTTTTTTTTAAATTATTTTTTTCCGTATTCATCGTCCCGGCTGTTGGGATACCGCGCACCCACCCTGCTGTTGCTGCTCAGGTGCGGAGAAGCCGCACGGCGGAGTTGGCGAAGCTCCGGGGAAGGACTCGGTCTCGCCTGCGACCATGGCAGCGCGGAGGCGAGACGCCTCCGCCTGGAAGTACTGCTGGGGAGTCGCGATGGTTTTATGCAGAACTGCACTGGCGAGGTCCATCGTTTTAGACCCCATATATTGGAATTCCTCCAACCCCAAGTAAGTTTCCATCCCGCTCCTGCCCGCCACTTTCCCCCCGGGTGGGGGGCCGATGCCGCAGCCGCCGGGAGCCACAGGGACGGGGTGGGGGCGCTGCGAGAGGCGGCTGCTGGGGGTTTCAGCCTGGGCCCGCAGCAGGGTCTGGCCATCCCCCGGGCGGGTGGTCCGTGTCCCGGCGGAGCTGCCCCTCCCCGCCGCTTGCCCCTGGCGGGAGGGTCCTGGGAGGGAGGGGGAACCGCAGCGGGATGGGACGGGGCGGTGGGACCGGGATCGGGGCGGCGGCACCGGTCTGCAACCTGCGGGCCGGGCGTGGGCTCCGCTCCGGCGGAGCCGCCGCCTCCCCGGGGCGGGAGTAGCGGCAGAGGCCGGCGGGGCCGGGCCGCGCTGGGCTGCCAGGAAAGGGTGATACTCTTCAACTTCTCCGTCTGCAGATACAAACTCATCCCATTGACTCCAGCGAAGTTACATCTGCTTATAACAGGGCTAAATTTGGTTGTGGAGTTGATGGTATCAAGGCACATGTCAGTGAGTAATGAACTAAGCATTACCCATCACACGACCATTTAGTGTCATTCTTCATTAACAAACCCAGGCAAAAAAGCACATGTGTTCCCAGGACTTCACTATCAAAGCACGCTCTTAAAATAGAAGCATATATTTCTAAAAAAGGTTCTATACTGAAACATACGAAATTATTGCTATTGGGAAGAACTTCTTGGGAAGTGGGCAGTCTTTCTAAAGAGAAATCTGCAGTCAGTGATGGAAAAACTATTTTTACTTTTTGTCCCCTTTTATTTTTAACATGCAAAATAAAAGTTGGCTTTGTTCAGTTGTGAAATCCTTTGAACTTTTGTGATCAAAACCACTATTTCAGAAAGCAAAAATCATCATAGGAAGGATAGTCTGTAAAGAGTTCAGGAAGTCTTGTGCTAGAGGTGGTTTAAAATAATTTAACTCATGCTGCATATTCAATTATATGTATTTAAAAGCAAACCACATGCATCGCGTTAATTGAATTTAGAATTTCCCATTAAATCCAGTAAGTACACATCTTGTTTTCCCGGGGGACTATTTAGAGGAAATATTAGGTGGTGATGAGACAAGAAGAATGGAGTATTTCCTGGATCACGGATTAATTCTGTGTAGGTGGCAGGATCTCCAGGAGTTTCGTGAAGATTTCAAAGTTTGAGTTAGGAGTAGCATCTCAAGTTTATTGAGTAGTCTTGTGTTACAGTCATTACCTACACTTGTTCCTGCTGAAGCAAAAAGTCGTTGGACATTTCTGCCAGTGTTTTTCAATAATGGACATATTTGCTGGATCTCTTTAAGGTTACTTTACATAAAACTTTTCTGATCTTTCTTAAAAAAAAAAAAAGGAAATGCTGTGGGCTGCGCAGTTCCATGTTTTTATTCCTAGCATTGTGTGACAGACAGTCATTTTATGTATGCACCAGGTGGGAATCCAGTTGAAATAAAATGAACTTTAGCTCCAGTTATTTGCTCTGCACTTTCATGATGCTACATGAGCCTAAGCCTTTCTTTGGCTTAGCAAAGGTACGACGTAGCATCGGAGAATAAAGCGACCTGTCTGGTTATAAAGTGGTCTTCATAATACTATTTGAATTTTGGAAAGTCAGAAGCTCCGAGCCGGGGTTGCATTGCACGAGTGGGCCTGCTGTGCTGGTGGAAGACAGGCTGGGCTCAGCCTTAGACGAAGGGGAAGGCTCTTGCATCCCCAGCCCTGGCTGGGTTTATGCCTACAGAGGTCACTGTTCCAATGCAGAAGAGTTCGCAGCTCCGGCCTCTCTCCTGCCAGCTCCAACCTGCTGTTGCTTTTTTAAATTAACCTTGGTAACATTTATTATTAGCCATCAGTGAAATGGAAGTATCCGAGCAGCTGAATTCAACACACCCTACAGTGCCTGGGGATACCCTTCCTTTATCAAATACACGTTGTGTTTCCATCTGGCTAATTCTAAACTATTTGACTACGAAAAAAGGTTTGAATGTTGTTAATGGTAGATCTAATGATAATATCTAATTAGTTTTTTTTTTTCAACTTTAATGCACGCTTAAAAATAGGTTGTGCTGTTGATGTAATTTAGTTTTCTTGAGTGATTCATTGAGGCTTAATCACCACAGTGAAGAAGTACACTATTAAAATTAGTCTTTCCAATTGCTAGGGCTAGTGATTTATAGGCCACTTGGAGGCCTGTAGTTTGAGGAAGCTTACAAATGCATTACCAATATTGCTGCCGGTGAGACAGCTCCACTTCCCTGAGCAAGATTTCTTACTAATTCTTGTCACAATTGTTTGCCTGAAGGATATGGAATAATTTCTCCTTAGACAAGGTTGTCTTCACTCTGGATTCAAGCTGAACGTTAGCTTGAGAAGTAAGCTGCTGATTGGATCTTGGCATAGTATAATAATAAAACTCCTTTTTAGGTTTGAAATAATAACTATCTTTGGTGCCAGTTAATTTATTCAGGGAAGCTGTGCATTTAACTCTATTGAAAGCCTCAACACATAAATCTTCTGAACAGGTAGGCAATTAAATGCTGGGAGAAGTTGTTAGTCGGGTTAATATAAAGTATGAAATAATAAATTTTAGGTTAAGGTGAATGTATAAACCGAATTGGTTTTGCAGTGAAGTTTTGAGGGTATAATTTCTAGCAGGTGGCTGGGATGGAGAGCACTCAGTTGCTGTTTGAAGAGCTCCCTGCCCTGTTCTCCCCTCTCTCCCTTTCTAGAGATCTGCTTTCATTGCCTCAACCAAATCACAAGAGGTGTGTTTTAAATGACATACAGAAAATAATTATACCTGCGACTTTATTGCTTGGGAGGTCAAACGTCATTGTTGCAGATGGTTTTCGTAGACTTTACAGAGTTCTCATCTGAAGAGCCTTAGATCTCATGATCTGGAAAACACAGAGAAAAATTACTCTGTAGACCTAACTCCTGTTGACACTTTTTAATGGGGGACTTTCTGCCTGTGTTGTTTCTGCCAAGACGAACAATGTGTATAGATTGGAGGATTACCTCAGTTTCACCTCACAAGGGCTCACAAAGGCGGTGAGCCTTTGGCACACAGGACAGCAGGTAGTGTTATGGGCTGCCTTGTAGTCAAATGGTAGAGAAATTTCATTCAAAAAACGTTGCTTATGTCTTAAGTGCCGCTATTCCTTGTGTACTACAGGCCGATGAGCCAAGCAGTTCCACTTAGTGACATGTGGAAGGTTATCCCCACAAGTGGTGTGTTTGACACTGATTAAGTTAGATTATATAGATGTTTTTCTCTCCCCCTGATAACCAGTTATATATGGGATATTTCACAGCCGGCCTCTGAATGAATGCTAACATGTCAGAAACTGATAAAATAAACTACAATTGATGACCCTGTTAAATGGTCTATTCAGTAGCATATAGACTAGTCTGCTTCTCATTGTATCTGAAATTCTTATTTTTGTAGGTAAACAAATGCACATTCACTACCGACTGAATAGCCCCTTGAACTATGCTCTGCAGTTTGCATTTGGGTTAATCTTGTCGGTTTTAATATAGAGAGGGGAAAAAAGGAGAAAGCACCAGGGGTGGAATTGTTAGTGCTTTCACATCCACATTCCTCACATTTTGTCAGGATGATAAACTGTAGGTAATGGACAGCCGTTGTTTCTCAGGACAGGCGAGCCAGCCGGAGCACAAAGAGCTCACTAAACCGATATCTCACAACATGTTTGGGAGCCTCTCAGCTAGACAAGAATTTATTTGGGAGTCCTGTGTCATGGGACCGCACTTTCTAACCTCAGCAATTACAGCTTCAAGCTGGAGAAACAGGAGTGGAAGGTTAAAATGATTTAAACACATGCTCCTAAATTGTACCCAAAACATAGCTGTTGACACTTGGCATGCTAATACAAGCAGTGAGCAGTAGCTTCCAGTCCATTGATATCTCTGGCATCCGTAGCCAGGTCTCCAAAGCACAAGTGAATTAGCAAAATGAATACAGAACAAACTGAAGGCTGAATTCTTGAGCTGGTTATTTTCCCCAGCCTTTCATACATGGAGTATAATTGCTATATTATTTATAGTCATTATCTTAAAACGTGTTATCTGTAAGCAGTGCTACATTATTTCACTTTGTTTAATGAAGTAATTGCCTTCAGAAAGGCAGTGACTAAAAGTCAAGCTAAAATCACTTAAGTTCTTCTTCTTCCCACACACAAGAATGCCTCCCTCCTTTTTTTTTTTTTTTTTTTTCCCCCCTCATCTCCCAGTTGTATTGCAAGGCGATCACGTTGCTTTAGGTGTGTCACTAAGGATCGTCTCAAATTCGGCCAAGGTTCCTGTAATAGGAAGTCAGTGGAGGGCCTGAGGTGACTGCTGTGACATGCTGGCAAGGACAGGACTTTCAGCCCTGTGCAGTAGCCAGAGCCAGGGGTGCTTGCCTTTTTTTTTTTTTTTTCCCTGTGGAAGATCTGGTCCTCGTGTGTTGTGCAACCTGCAGTACTTGAAATTGCTTGTTGCAAATGAGAAGAAAGTGTTCTTCTGAGGAAAAAAAAAAAATAGTGATTAAAATGGTATTCGTGTGTGCCTAATGTCTGCTTGCTTTGGCTGCTGACATAAAGAAACCTGTTTTTCTGGTCATTTATCATACATCTACATGGATTTGCTTATGAGCTCATTCTTTGTGAGGCGTTGTGGAAACTTAAATAGGAATGTTAAACTGCTTGAAATATTTTGATGAAAATATGCAGTGCCACAGAATATAGACTTTTAACCAGAACACTGTTGTCTTGAGCGAGGGGAGTTTTTTTGGGGGGTGGGGGAGGGAGCAGCAAAGGAGAAGAGTTTTGGGGGGGAGTTGCATGAAAAGCAGAGGAAGGGAGGATGGCAAAAGGACAGTGTTAGAAGAGCTTGGAAAAACTCCTGTGGCTTCATTGTCTCTCTAAAGCCAGGGAACACAAAGACAAATGCAGTTCAGCCTTTCTCCCATGATGGAAAATGTAAACCGTTGACATAGCTCCCATGTTTAACTTGTTTAATTCTCATTTTAAATTCAGTACTATACCAGCCGTGTGAACTCTGAAGATTTCTTTAGTAATCCATTTTGTAGTTCCGAATCAAAAACAAAGTGAAAAGGTCTGACACAATTTGCTTTTATTTTTAGGCAAATCAACCCTGGTCATAGTTAATAAGGGGATTACAACCCAGACTAGGTCTTTACAGATGTAATGTAAATCAAGGGCAGAGTATAAAGAAACTGATCCCTTTTGATTGAAGTATGGTAAAAAGGCATAGAGAAACTAGCAGCAGTAATCTGATTGTATGGCAATAAAACCACCATTTTCTGTCTTTCAGATAAAAATAATGTGGTAAATCCATGCAGTTCATAAGATGTAAAGGCAGATAAAGGGTGATGCCATGGCAACATATAGATTAGCTTGATGTTAGAAATGACACGTCTCTCAAAGGGGTGTTAGAAACTAAGGGCCTTGCTCCGGGCTGTAAGGTATTATGTGAGAACCGCACAAAACTTGGGGGCCGGGATTAGAACGCATGAAAAGCCTACTTGTGGCTTGGGATGGTTAAAGCAGTAAAGAAAAGCTGCTCAGTTCTTGCTCATTGGTGGCGTATAATATGGTAAAGATAGATTTCATTTACTGCTTTCTGCCCAGACGGGGACCGATTAAAACTTGAGATGGCTGCAATTGTTAGGTGTGGAAGATTTTCCCTTTTTTTTTAACTCCTGCCCTAGCAGCAGCCTTTCTGAAGAATTAGCTGCACTTGGGGTTTGTTGCCTTAATCTATTTGGGCTTCGGGCAGGAGCATGCTGGCAAGGAACAGAGAGCAGAGGGGATAGGTAGGACTGGGGTTATCTGGAAAGAAAACAGAGACCTTTTGATTTCAGCTGTGTTCCAGGCTGTGGTCTCCATCTCACACTCCATGGGAGCAGCAGAGATAAACGCACTGCATTATCTGTGCCTTGGCCAGGTGATACTTCAGCATCTCTTGTGTTTCCCATCCTGAAACAATATAAAAGAAAAAAAAAACAAAAACACCAAACACACACAAAAAAACCCAACAAAACAAAACAGCATGCATTCCTATTTACCAATAAAGCTACAGATAACCAAATTCATCTGGCTGAGTCTCTAGGTGGTATTTATTTCCGAAAGGCAGGCTGCAATCTGGACATGAATGAGATAAGCATCTGCCTATTCCCCGCCCCCCAATCCACCCCAACTTAAAATCATTGGAATGAGTTTGCCGTCAGTCCCTTGGTTCAGCCTGCAGACAAATTAGCCATTGTTTTGTCCTTTATTTTAAGCGATCCGTAGCTGTAAAGGTAGTAAACTATCATTCCTAGTGCAGCTACTTGGGTTTTTTTCTTCTTGCCTTTTCTCTTAAAGAGCCTTCTAAATAGTTAAGACTTGCCTTTTTTTACCCAACTGAAAACTGTAAACACCCACAACTTAAAGTCAGCATTACATTGCAAATCAGGGATAAGATTCGAACGAGAAATATTTACTTTATTGCCTGCTCATTTCTCTGCTAAGAGGGGAAGGAAAGCACTCTGCATTTGTTAGGCAGAGTCTAGACGTAGGGCGAAAAAAACACTGAAGCCTACAATAACAGTTGTGTCTTTCTTTAGTGGGAATGAGCCTGGGATGAGCTCGGCAAAATGGAATTCATGCTGTTTGTTTGGCAGTGGCTGGGGCACTTTTTAAATTTCCCCCCTCCCCCTTTTTTTTTATAAAGATGTTAATTACATGCTTGAATTTATCATTCTTATCCTATCCCATAGTAAGCAGGAAAGCTTCACAGTTCTGACTGAAAAAGGAGCTCCAGAACCAAAACTGTCAAGCTGCTTGATGCTGATGTGATTTAACAAATGAAAAATAAACAAGTGCATATAGGGAGCTGAACGGATTGGCAGAATATACGGGGCCTGAAGTGCTCAGATACGTTTACTCTCTTGCAGTTTAACCTTCACAAATCTATATCAAAAGATCCAGTTCACTTGCTGAAATTCTCCAAAGCGCAGGGGCACCCTCATCTAATTTACAGGCCGGTCACATCCAAGCACCTTGCATTCTGCATTTGACAATGATTGCTAATGGGCCATTCAACTAAAGTATTTGCTTGTTAACAGGGAACAGAGCATGATAAATGTCCAGCAAGCTTGCGGCCTCCTTCAGCTTTTCAAATGCAGACTGGTGCATATTTATGGCAGGCAAATGACAAAGAGAGAAGCTGAATTACTCTGGCCTTATGCTTTCTGTTCGAACAAGGGTTAAAGTAATTAAAGAAATAATGCAAAAACCGATGTCCTTTGTTTGCCCACCATTATCCAACATTTAGCTTTCGAACCTGCCTGTCATGTCACATTTCAGAAATGTACCAGATAAGGCTGGGGAGGTTTGACAGGGCACGGGAAGGAGCGGGTGAAATTCCTTATGGGGTGCATCCCTCTTCCCATACAGAATCCTCTGCAGCTTCCCCACTCCTCAAATAAGTTTTCACTGACATATATTAACTCGAAGATGAACTTGAAACACAGAGGTTTTGCAATTTGCACTTCTGTTCCCTAACAGGAAAAAAAAAACACAAACCAAAACCCCAAACCCAAAAGAGTGGAGAGGCTTTGAGACAACAAGCACTCAGTATGTTTTCCAAGAGCTAAGTATGAAAACAAAATGGCAGAACAAAAAGCAGTTTTGCCGTTTCTTCTCCGCCCCCAAGGGTGGGTAGATCTTCAAAACTGAAACTATAAAGCATGGAAATTCCCTAAACTTGCAGTGTCTTCATTGTAATTTTGAATTTTTTTGTGTGCTTGTAAATTCATGTTTCATCTTAGCCAGATTTTCAGAAGTCTTCAGACAGACTTAAATGCAGAATTATAATGGATAGTTTTATATTCTGTATTTGAAAATGTCATTTAGTATTTTGTATTTCTAGTTGCAAGTAGATAAACATGTTCAAGGCTTCTGTGTAGCTCCTGTTCAACTCCATGAAAATACCGTCAGTGATTTCAGTGAGTATTACATTAGCTTTTAAGGGCTTTACATTATAATCGTTTTTTCACTATAGGCAAAATTCTAATTTTCTTATAATGAACAAAATCTATCATTTTACTCTAGGAAAGACAACATCTAGATACTTTTTTATTTTTCTGTTAACTGTGATGCAGAGAACTTCCCTTTGATACGATTATATACATTGTCAAAGACAGCAAATAAGGGCAGGACCTCTATCTTTTTTGGCAATCCTTGCCAGCCAACACCCAGTGTTTATTGCGGTATCAGCATGATAATTATAATGCAGCTGATTTAAACTTTGATGTAATAGTCTATGCTTTCTTCTAGTTTTACACGTAGGTTCTAAGCCAAAAAAGATAAAGGCTGGTAGAGGATTATGTTGCTACGTGAATCATTCCTGATGTATGGCAAATACATGACTATAAGATCAGTTTTCTACCTATAGTGATTTTTTAAAATGTCTCATAGCTAATGGCTAAAATAGGATTTATGGAACTTTATTTAGCAGGATTCGGACCTGTGTACACTTTAGAGTATAATCGCGTTTTACATGTGTCAACAGAAAATGAGAAATTATATGGCTATTATATGGATAGGTTAGATGGTGGGATGGTATGTTAGGCTGAAAAATATATGATGCTGCAAATGACTTCTCACTGTTTTGTTAGCTTTTATTTGAGTAGTGTGTTTACTTAGGTACCCAAACCAAAGAACACCGTTGGGAAAGGGGAACAGTGCACTGTAAAGGGAAGTGCATGTTAAAGCTAATAAGAAGGATTTAAAATTTATTGTTATTAGTTAAAGCCCAGTTGCAATTGAATGCTATTTTATTTTGGATTGGGAGTTCTGCCAGATTTCAGCCTGTCAGAGCTGAGAAGACTCAAATCAAGTCCAGGCCTACTTCTGCAGCAAACGGGAATCCTGGCTCCTTGCCTGTGGATTCATTCGGGAAGACCCATCTGGCTTTTGATGTTCTGCAAGTTTGAAGCAGTTTGTTTAAGGAACCTATGCAGCAAGCACTGGTGAAAGCACACATAACTGCGCTTCTGACTCTTCGAGTGGTGCATCGTTTCGCATTTTCATTTTTGCTGGTGCTTGCCATCTGCTTACCTACTGCCTGAGCAGCAGTTAGTTTCTATACCTGACTGGATAAAAGTCTAAATTTGGAGTTGTGAGCATCTTGACTTCTTTTGAGGATTTGCAATCCCATAGCATTCACTGTCCACACTTCAGTTGCTTTCTTCATGTTTAATTAATTTCAGTTTAGTTCAGAAGCAGTCTAGCTTAATCACTGCAAAACACTTGACATTTAGGGTCTTTTTTTTTAGTTTTCTTTTTCCAAGGCATTTCCGAGCTATATAGATTAGCTGAACAGGGAAGGTCACGTTGGCAGATGAGATTACTAGTCTGTGTGATAAATATTTTAAAAGAGACAATTTTTAGTAATCATTGTTCCTTCTATCAAATGGGTTTCAGGCACTTTTTGAAGAAAAACAAAAGCCGAATCTTCATAAACGTATTACTTATTATAGTCTTTTCCATTCTGTGGGTCGGTCTGTGACAGCAAGGCGAGCAAGACGGCACTGTACTCCTAGGGCCTGACTCAGGAAACTGTCCTTATTAAGAAAAGCTCATGTTAAGCATGTGCTGAATACTGAGCATTTTTGCTGAAGCGGGACGAATTTAAGCATGAGCTGTCTTGAACCAAGGCCAGAGTGAAAACATTTTTGGGGGTTAGACAAAGACACACCTCTCTGAAGCTTTGTTACTTTTTTTTTAAATGAAAAATGATGTCAGAAGGTACGGTCTCAACCTTGTGTAGCTTGCCCATAGCCTGTGAGTTAAATGGAGTGGCTGTAGCTCCTGCTGTCTCAGGCCATCTGCTGAACCTCTCTGATGGACTCTCCACCCAGGGCAGTGATGTCCAGTCTAGTGATGAATGCACTTCTGGACCTTTCCAGGAGTTTTTAAACTATTCCAGTGTCAGTTTAGCTTAATTTGATAGGCTCAGACCTGCAGCAGGCAACAAGCTGGTTCTTGGTAGCTCAGATACTGCTATTGTCTTGGAGTTGGCAGTGGCCTCCCAGTTTTATTCTGATTCTGAAAATCAGTCAAACTTTTGCAAAAGTTTGTATTTAATGTGCGAATGTAGGATCTCTGTGCTTGCAAGAGGCTGAATCTTGGGTTTGATGTGAGATGCAAGTGCAGACTGATTGTAGATATGCCACTTGGATTTTTGCTTTATGCCATTTTCTCCCACCTCAAAACCATCTTTTTAATATAAAGAGAAAAAGGATGTGGTATAGGAGTGATAGAGAATTGCAACTGGATTCTGAAAATCTTTGCATAACAATGATTTGCTAAAACAGGTTTGGTTTGTGATGCAGTGCTGTTATTGATTTGGCATAACTTTTCCTGAAAGTTTTGAGTTAACAACTTGTTCTGCTTCCAGTGTTTACTTATGCAGGCAAATGGTATGCAGTAATATATTTTCTAATAACTGCAAAGCAGCTGAAATTTTTTCTTTGAATTTGAGATATAATCACCGATTATCAATGTCTCATCAAGTAACAAGACAGTCCCCGCCCTCGACTTTGCTTGGAGCATGTCTTGGAACAAGACTGTACAGGTGCAAACAAATTGTAGTTAAGCGAAGGAAGACTGCAAACTTGGGTTGGTATCCTTGTATTGTGGCTGGTGTTAGATTTGTTCATGTAACAGGAACGGTGGAGAAGAGCACAGAATAGCACAGCAGTAGAACAATCTGGTTTTATTGTTTCTTTCTTGTGATTTATAGCGCCCTTGTTGAAAAGTACTTCTTTGGCAAATGCCAGCTGCTCTCTGTTAGCTTTTTAAAAGCAAAGACTTTAGTGACTTGTGTAAGAAGCACACATGGTTTGGTTTGACTTTCCGTTCCATGCTAACTACTGCTCTGCATCTTTTCAACAAAGCACCATCTTTCTTGGGTTTGGCACACCCCGCCTCGGCGAGCACGTCAAGCAGAGCAGTGGTTTTGTGTTACGCTGAATTCATGGCACAGATTATTTTTATTTTTCTTTTTTTTTTTTTCAAAAATCTAAACCATATATAAATACCTGATTATCTCTGCTGCGAGAGCAAAGAAGTACTTTAATATTCCCAGTAGCATATTTTGAGCAACAGTTCTTTAATTAAAACAACATTGGTCTCTTCCTGTATTTCATGGCTAGCAAATGAGAGAAAACACCAGTGTTAATATCAAAGGGAGTCAGTTTTCATTACAGTAATGGTTCAATTGTGCAATGCTGTAGGCAGTGAAATTTAATATTATTGTGACTTGTATTGTAATTGTCGGATGACAGAGGAAAATGGATTAAGTTAAAATATAAGTGTACACAGCAGCACATGGACTTTGTCAAATGGAAGCTGAAGGTTGGGGCAGGACGGGTCCCCTTCTGGCTCTGTCATAACGAATCAGTATTTTGTAAATAACCACTAGACTACAGATTTATTACCTTTTGTAGATCTGTGTGGACATACACAGACATACATGGATTCTGTACTGACTGTAATTGCAGTGCGGAGTTGCAGAACAGGTTTATGCTTGTAGGCTTGCAGGGTATTTGAATGTCTAGGCTTCTTGTCTTCACCTTTCATGAAAATATTCTTGCCTGCCAGTTTGTTAAGTTTTCTTCTGAAGGATACACCCATCCTCTCAGTTAAGGGATTGCTAACACATGAATGGCCTCAGACTGGAAAGCCCTTTGTCATGCTCTTCTTCCTGATGAATAAAACCAAATTCAAGTTGCAGATGATCTAGATGATCTTTGCTTTAGAAAACTGTGCTAGAGAGACAACTAGTCCTAATGACCAATATCCCCTTCTTTCCCAGTTGCCCATGTGCATGCAGATAAAAATGGTAATTTAAACCATCCATTATTGATCTCTTGCATGGAAGACTAGGGACAATGAAAGCTAGATGTTTCATTAGTTTTCAGGGTAGGTTAAGTGGAAGATGTCCCCAAAGCTAAGCCTGATAGTCTACTAGTGTGTAAACATGATGCTCTGTCTTCTTACCCCATATTTTCACAGTGTTTCTCAGACATACGTTCATGTTGAAACCTGTTCTAATGTTAAAGTGCAAAAGGGGGCAGTAAAGTGCTGTCCAAAAAATGCTCGTTTTTTTTAAGGGTATTTTTTTTGTGGCAAAAGTTGCATTTCTCAATAGGCTTATAACCTCTCATTTAAAATAATGATCACATGAATATCTTCTGTTTGAAAGGCTCACAAATGTCACTAAAGCATATTGTTAAGCATTGTGGGAACACTGTTTGCTGTACTTCCATGTTCTGTCCTTTAACCCAGTCCTGAAACATGCTACATATTTGGAAGGAATTGAAGGCAAGAAGCTTTCCTCAGATATATTTAGAACATAGCTATACGAAGCACTTCTGAAAGAATTCCAACTTTGCTAATCATGTCTGGTTCTCATGTTGTGCATTACCAGCATTGAGTTTCTGGAAAAACAAAATGAAAAGAATGCTGAGGCTAGGGGTTTCTGCTTGAAGTGCTAAAGTGTGTAGTGGTGGCATGGGTCAAGAGTTGGGCTCTCATCCAGACCCGCATGCATCATTTGTCAAGAGGTAACTAGAAAGAGCAACTAATTACAATGCACCTACTGAGTGTTTTCTCTTTCAGAAATTCCTCAGAATAAGCCATTTATACAGATTGGCCACTACACTCCACTGCAGCCACTTGCAGTTTTTAAACTCTATGTAGAAAGCATGTTTCTGCTGAAATCCAATAAAAAGGAGAATTTGCCTGTTTTTCCATGCTTGTGCATGAGAGCAAGCGAGTGATCAGTGATGTGAGGAGTGATTCCTTGTTTGCTGAAGCCGAGTCCAGCCCTGTTGTGCAGGTTCGTATTTCTGTAAATGCTGACGAAATGTTAATATAATACACTTTAAAACAGAACATCGGTCATATCCATCCCTTCTTTTTTTTTTCTTTTTTTTTCTTTTTTTTTTTTTTTTTTTTTTTTTTTTTTTTTTTTTTTTTTTCTTTTTTTTTTTCTTTTTTTTTTTCTTAGTTAGGAGACTGTCTTGAAGCGCATTAGCGGTTCTTTTGTGGTAACCAGAATTGATTTTATAAATGGATCAGAATTCTCTAGTGCTTTAAGTACTTTTAGCAGAGTAGTAATTGCTTTCTGCACAACAATACAAAAAGTTAATTGCTATTAATAGTGCTTTATGTGGAGGTCATGTATGAAAACTGAATATAAAATCTATATTTAAAAAAAAATTCTTTTGTCAACTGTAGTAAAAAATCAAATCGTACGTCTTTTCAGCATTTCAAGCATTACCTGTCTGGTAAATGTTCTAAGCCAGGCTGCATGTTCTTGTGCAAAAAGCCCAGATCTTGTTTCCCACTGTGGAGAAAAAAAAACAACCAAACAAAAAAAAAAACCCACCAAAAAAACCCCCCAAAAAACAACAACAGAACAGATAAGTGTTTGCCCTCAGAATTCTTTTTTTAAGGCAGAGGAAAACATGCTTCGCTTTCACAGGAGGAGAACTGCGCATCCATTTTCACACCTTGGATTTACTTTTGGGACAGAGGGGTAAAGCACAAGTCGGTCTGAAGATTTTAGTTATGCAAGTGGGTTTTTTTGCTTTGTTCTGCGAGTGAGAGCCAAGCAGGAAGGGAAAGGGCAGCTTTCCAGCAAAACTCAACCATCTCTTGCAGGCGGAGATGGCGTCCAGTTGAAACAGATACGCTTGTTTTATAGCAAAACCCTTCTGGCAGCAGCGTGCTGGGGGGCTGAAGGCAGAGCACTGCCTCTGTTCCACAGGGGAGGTGGGGAGAGGGGCCTCCTGTCACACCTGGGTCCGTGGTCACCCCGAGATGCCACCATCCCCTGGACAGGAACTGCAGAATCAGCTGCCCCTGCCGAGCCCAGGATTGGGGTAGGCCCGAAGGAGAATCTGCAGCACCTCATTTGGCTTCTTTTTCCACGGCATGAGATCACATCCGTAACCTCGTACATCACAGCTTTTAAGGAAGCAGGTTCTCTCTTAGCGTTTCTCCGATAAGGTGTGTTCGATGCTAAGTTGCAGGCAATCTTGCGTAGACGTGGCAGGGGTACAGTTCTTGCCAAATACCGTGTCTTAGCTGCAGGTTTTGTGCTCTCTCAAATGCAAGGCACCTTTAGCCTTGAGACGGTCCTAAGCTGAATGGAGCGAAGAAGTGAGTGTATCTCTGCAACTGCAACTGGCACATGAGTTATTTGTTGAGGGCAACTCATGACACTTGTTTCTAGAAGACCAGTCAGGGCATTTTGCGTCGTGTTTGAAGAGGGATGGTGTATGTGGGTGTCTCTACAATGGAAGCTCTGTTCCTCTAGGACTGTGATGGGATGGTACAATTTGACTGTCAAATCCTATGCATCCATGCAAAAAAAAGTTTTATTTGTGGAGAAGTGTATACACTCAACCCTTCCTTATTTTACGCCTGTTAGAAATCCTTCATTGTATTTTCAATGCTTTCCTCTTATATTTTGCAAAAGGTAGTGCAATGAATTTATGAAGTGAACAGCTAAAATTTCATACATGCTGTGTGTTCTTTGTCCACTTAAAATTTTGAGAAAATATAATAATGCTTCAGAATTATTCTCATGTAGGTTATTTTCAGTTACTTCAGTTATTTTCAGTTATAAACATATGGCATTGTCTTTCCCCACTGAAGTTAATGGAAGTTTTGCAACCGATTTCAATAACAATAGGTCCCGGAAAAGGCACTGAGAATTGCGTCCATTTGTGTGACTACTTGAGACACACAAAATGGTGGCACCACTACCATTTTGTGTCCGGGGTGGTGAATAAAACAAAATAAACCCTTGACCATTCCCTTTTTCAATGCACTGCAGGCATTTCCCCCAGGTGGTCTGAAAAAGATGGGCTCCTTTGGAGGTGAGGAAGGGGAAGGGACAAGGAGGTACCACAAACCCCAGGATGGAGATTTAGCAACAGTTTAAGCAACTATTTCAAGGCATTTATGGGCTTGCTGCAGGTTTTACTGCAGGAGAGCTCGAGCCCTGAAAAGAGCTTCTTCCCTTGCAATGGAAATGAGAAATACAAGAGCTGCAGCTTTAGAAACTTTTGTTATGGTATTTTATAGTCTTGCTTTGTATAATGTGGTATTTACAATTAAAGATCTTAAGAGATGAGCATGAATATATTTGTTTATTTATTTGTGTGAGTTCCATTTAGTTTCTAGCCTGCAAGCTCTATTAATGCAAGTAACCAATGCTTACATGAATAGTTTCATTACCCGCGTGGAAAAATGTTACATATAAATAAAGGTCAGCAGATTAAACTTCTTAAATTCTATTGAAATTCAAAACCATCCCTATTTAGCATGCTCTGTAAAACTTTGTTACAGTATTAAAATAATTTGATAATACTGCACTGACAAAGAAAAGTAGCTTTCAAAACTCACTTAAAATAATTTTAATAATATGAAATGCTGTACTTTTTTTGTTTTCAAAGTTTCATCTGCTGGTCTGTGTATAAAGCCAGACTGTCATCTTGCTGTGTCACACCATGGTAATTCTTCTTGCAGAGGCTTTGTGTGAGAGTAGTGCCTTTCTTTTTAACCAAATTCCATATCCATTTTGAGACAGAGACTTCACATCAGTCTTTTTTGATGACGCTTGTTTTTCTGTCTGTTCCACAGCAGTTACTGATCTGCTTCTTGCTGAATTCACGTTCACTTAATCCATTTAAACTGGGGTGAGATCAGTCCTGTAAAACCACTGCTTCTGCAAAAAGGCATTTCAGGTTTACAGCTGGGCGTATACTTTATATCCCCATGGCATATCTTTGTATATGATGTTGAATATGACAGAAACTAATGTGAAAGCTCTGTATGAAGCAAAGGCATCTTATACAGAGCTCTGGTCTCTGTTTTTTTATTTTATTCAGTTCAAAGTCTTTGGGAATCAGTAAACTGGTTTTAATCTCGTTCAGCAGGCTGTGATTAGCCCACTGGTACTTTACTGAAATCACTAGGACCTTAGCCTGGAACTTTTATTTGCTTTTCATCAAGCTGGTAGGACTTTTGCCTTCTTTAAATATTTCTCCTGTGGACAAAACGATATTCAAAATATGAATGTTGTTATTTTCTCAGAAGCCAGATGATGCATACATATACTATTTATAACCACGCTTTTTAAACAGTAAGGACTTGTACACGCAATCCTGTTCTGTATTCTGTTTCAGTTTGCACTTGTACAAGTAACGGACTAACATACTGTGTTATTAGTATTCATGACATTTCCTTAATAAAACTTTTCAATGAATAACTTTATAGTCAGGCTGGTAGTTTAACTTCATAAAGTTAAGTGGGTAGGGTTCCCCAACAGAAGATTTCAGGCTGCATTTTGAGAAGCATCTTGATTGTTCGCATTTTTAGGGTTTTTTTCGTTACATTAATTTAAAGCTAACTACCTACACCAATTAGTTCAGGTAAGGTATTAAAGCACAGAAATTTGGCACTGTTTCCCCAGTTAAATATACAAAACTCAAAACAAGTACTAACACGCTTTCTAAAATTGCATTTATTTTATGATTACTGGGATATAATTAAAGCTAAGTGTGCGTATATATATTTATAGTATGTGTGTATATATATGTAGTTTTGCAAGTTGGGAAAAGCATGAGAACACATTTGTTACATCAATCAAGACTAACACAATCTCTTTAATAATTTATTTCTCTAAGAATTTTCTCTGTTGATAATTTTGAAGTTTTAGGAGTGTTTATGTAGTAAGGAATAGTAGAATATTCTCAGTGAAAAAGACTGCTGGCAGTTCAAGTTGTAATTTTTTTTTGAGAATTTACTATTATGAAATAAGGCACGTTTGAGTGATTATCATTAAGGAAAACTTTATAATTTAATATGGTAGAGTGTGACTGGTTTCTCTAAACAAGAAGTAGATTCTTAAGAGATTAGTTGGAAACTGTGAATAATATAAAGTGTATTTTTTGTAAAATTTCAAAATAAAATTTAACTTATCTAGGACTTTGACCAGTAAGGGTACATTAGTGCCAGGAACTGCTGGGCCTTAAAACAAGAGTGGTAAAGAAAATTTTTGTGATGTTGGTGGGAGTAGGGAACAGACTACTCTGTTCCTATTTTGTGTTCGTGTGTCGTGTAACTTTTTGATCTAATGTAATACTTATTTTTAAAAAGGTTTGGGAACTCTGCATGTTGCTGTTATTTGATAAGCTGCCTGACTAGTTGAACGCGGGGGACGCATTCACATCCATGGGCTTTTCACAGATGTCAAATGTCACCCACAATACACTAATTTTGGGCTGACAGTAGAAATGCCCTCTGTATCCAAAAGTGCCAGACTGAAAGTGCATGAATTTCATCGTACAGCTTTTGCTGTACTTAATATGCTTTTCTGTGCTTTCTCACAGTAAGCACCAGAATAATTAATTGTGGGAAAGATTAATCGAATGCTTTAGTCTCACTGTATCTGACTGCTGGCAGACGTGAGTCAGGCAACTCACTTAGCTCTTCTCCTAAGTTTCTGTTGGGGCACCGGGGCCTATATTGGTATGTAGATTTCCCAGTAAAGAACATTCAGAGCTCAAAAGCAGAAAGTTAGAAAGTTAGCTTTTTATAGAAAGCAATGATTCTGGTGCTGTCACTATCCTGACTGCTCGGAGCACTTGTCACAGTCCCAAGCAACCATCGGTGTAAAGCAGCCTCCTCGAGGATCAGTCACAGGATCCTGAAAACCTCTTGTTCCATCTTTATTATATTTCTGTTTGGGGGGAAAAAAAAAAAACAACAAACTTTTTAATTAGTTGAAGGCACATTCTATCCAGACTTTAAAAGCCAGTTTATTAGCTTTATTTTTACAGATGCCATCCTGCAAACATTTCATAAGCGTTGATGCTACCCCAGAATGCTTAAGGCTACATCAGCACTTGCAGAAATAAAGGTTCAGGATTAATCCTGACGTTTTTGTTAACCTCTACTAAGGCCGAATATAAGGGGTTTTTTTCAGAGGTAAGGTTTTCAAAATTGGATCATAAAACAGTAGCCTTAATCCTCCTGACATTTAATAAATAGCTTCAGAAAATGCTTAGTACCCAGCAAATGATTTATTTAAAGTCTTTATGAAAATACAGTAGCAAAAGTATTAAATAAAGGGATAATAATCATGCCTACTACTAATCAGCCACTAAGTTTTGTGGCTCAGCTGAAGTGCATGAGATGAAACTTTTTTATTCTCTCCATCCGTATTTGTGCTTTATTGTTGTAAGAAAATAAGGAAAGTAAATTGGAAAAATATCTTTCTTGCAAAGGTCACGGTCAAAACTGCAAACTGTGGAAAAAATTTCAATACAATCAAGTTCTCAGATTAATCCTTTCATTTTCAGCCTTTTTTCTTTCCTAATCCCATCAGTGTTAGATCCTACAACTTCAGAAACTCAAGTGGAAGGGGATTTACCGAGTTCAGTTCTCAAACTGTACAGACTTCAGAGCCATAGCAAGAATATTCCCTTGCCATAAAGTCTAACGAGTGCGTCGGTTTAAAGCACTTGTAAAATGTGTTTTAGCTGTCTGCTGAGGGTGGTTCTGTCCTCTGTCTTTTATGGGGCAATTCCTGGCTGCTTAGCTGTGGCACACAAGTGTGCTTTCTCTCTGGTAGCTGCTTTCTGAGTATCGCCTGGCAATCTAAACCCAGCCTGTTTGCACTCGGAGTTTGCATGCAGAATGTATACTGCTGCTGCTTCATGACACACACATACATACACAACAGCTAAAATTGAAATCAGTGTTTTTGTTTTTCAGGACAGCTTTTAGGTCAAATTATTGATAATGACAGGCAGGTGCGTGATTCTAACTTTATGAATTTCGTATTTGTTATGCATAGGAATCTAAATCGATTGATTTAAAAACAAAGATCCGTTCCTCTGAAATCTCACATGTTTCATATTGCACATTCCCATTACATGAAGAAGAATTACTAGCAAGAAGAAATATTTGCAGCGGTGGGATCATACAGTGACCAGCCTTTGTCCTGGTATGCGAATGGGGCAATATGAGTAATTTTCGTATTTCTGGTAAAACACTGCTGCTGCACAGGAGCGAAATGGGGCTGCGGTCCGACAAGGTGTCGAAGTCAGTCACGGGTGACGGAGGTTAGCTCGGAAACTGTCCCTTTGCCAGGTTGGAGTTGATCCCCAGGGAGAGCCTGAGCCAGGGTCTGTGCTGCTCCCTCGGGAGCGTTGGCTGGCTGTGGCCCTCCTCCCGCCATGTCCTCAGTGCCCTGGCAGAGCTGGCCTCTCTCTCCCTTTGTCACCCCTCACCAGATTGGTGGCTCCGAGGAGGATGCATTTCCACCTTTCCATTTGTTTTTCACCATTTTGGCTTTCGGGGAGGTGGTAGTCACTGCATTTCTTCGGCGTGTCCGAAAACAGGAGGAGGAAGCACAGCTCGGCCCTGTCTCCAGTGCATCTCAGTTCGAACAGCCGTGGCCAAGCCTGGTTTCTGTTGTCTGGAAATTACACTGCACAACACAAAAAAGCGCAGTGATTTATACATCAACAGTCGCTTTTCTTGCCATAACATTTCATTGTTCTTTTTCCGTAAATCTGTAATTACATGTCTTTGTCCTGCTCTGTGCTGCTTCACAACAAATATAATTCTTGCACAGCCTTTGTGAGTGAAAATAATCCCGCTCAATTAGCGCAGATCATAAACTCGCATTATGTGGGAGCAAGCGGTTGTAAACGATGGATTCAAAATTTGGGGTGTCGCATTGCCATTTTTTCTAATTTAGTAAGCTCTCCTCCGGTACTACTGTGTGCTGGTGGGCTTCTTTAGCCAAACCAGAGGCTGGAGATCACCATTGCCTACAGCTTTGTTCTGCTTGGGCCTTAATACTCTAATTTAAAGTTTCCAGAAAGGCTGCCTGTGAATAAGCTAAATTTACTATGTGTGCTGTTTAAATGTTAGCACTTGGAGAAGGGTGTTCATTAAGCAGCAGTTGTTTCAGTCAGTTTTTCAGTCCGATTCTCCATTGAGGAATATCTTTGGAAAAGGCTGGCAGGCAGGAGAAAGAGGAAAGAAAGTCAGGCTTTTAGGTCTGTGCATTCGAGTACGTTGTGTCGTTGGCTGTAGTTCTAAAACATGCGCTTCTTGGCCTTAATTGGAACAAATATATCTTAAGGAGAAAACAAAGAAACAAACAAACCTGCTGTGGCTTTTGTCCTTGTGAGAGCAAGTCTCCTCATGAGAACAAGGCTCCTCATTTTGTGGATTAATTGATACTATCAATAATTACAATTTATGTTTTTCTTTGGTGGAGTGTGTCCGTTAATTAATACAAGTAAGAAGGATACAATATCAAGCTTAACCCCAAACAAAGCTTACTGCCAGTTTGTGTAAGAAGTCTTCGTCTATACTAAAGCAAAAGCACACCCGTGTTTCACTTGTAGCACAAGAAAGAAAAAAGAGCTAAAATAATGATGGTAATGGTGGAGTTCATGAAAAGAAGAAATCATTGTAGTGTAGCAGTCACGCTGTTTTGGAAGAGTGTTTTATCAGTGGCACGTATGGCCCTTGGGTCAGGTTGGTCTCTGTCCACCCCAGGTCTGTAAGTGTGACACTGGTGAGTGACTGGTATTCTTTGTATTATACTAGTAACATCAGTCAGCATCTTAAGGTTGTTAACTCTTAAAGTCTAAGATGTTTCCTTTCCCACATGGCTGCTCTGGGGAGGTTGAAAGATTATTCTTGTCATTCTCCCCTGTCCAAAATTAGCAAAATATGTGCAAGAATAGTAGAAACGTTACCAAAGCGGAAAAACAGGATTGTAGCCCATTAGACATTGTACTAGCTGCTGTAAATCGCCAAATGTGGAAGAAACGGCAGTGCCTGCCAGAGACTTAAAAACTTCTAGAGTTCCCAGAACTGGGATTAAGACTATAAAACTCAATCCATCTGTAATTTCCAAGATTTAAATAAACATCGTGTTGATATTAAATTGAGTCAGACCCAAACTATTAAAATCTGGTTTGCTCAGTCTGTCATTTTGGTTTTGGAAACTGTGTGTTTGTTCCTTTCTGTCCATTGCAATTGCTACTTTTTTGGATGAGATTTTGTCAAGTGGCTCACATTTTGCCTTTTTTTTCCTCTCTTTTTTCTTTTGTTCTGTTTTAGATTCCTTCCTGGACAAGGATTGGTACTATATCCACAGATAGGAGACAAACTGGATATTATATGCCCAAAGGTGGACTCTAAAACTGTTGGCCAGTATGAATATTATAAGGTCTACATGGTTGATAAAGACCAAGCAGACAGCTGTGCTATTAGAAAGGACAATACACCTCTACTCAACTGTGCCAAGCCAGATCAAGATGTTAAGTTTACCATCAAGTTTCAAGAGTTCAGTCCTAATCTCTGGGGCCTGGAATTTCAGAAGAACAAAGATTATTACGTCATATGTAAGTTCAAAATATCAATTATTCATTCTTTTAAATGTAATTGTTTATTCTTTTGTATGTTGTCTTGTACATTATATGGAAACTAAGAAGAATGTGAAGGGGTTTGTATTTTTTTCTCTGAAAATATTTCCTTACCAGCATATTTTCAATATTATCCTGACTTCTGTGGGGCCTCTGTCTCTTTTCTCCTTGGTTTGTGTAAACCAAGTCAGGTTGTACTTGTATGCCTGTAAAGGGCTTCTCCTTTTGCGCACAATATTGTGTCCTGTGTTCACATTGAAAGTAATGTGCAGCTAAACCATGGTGTGTCTCCTGCTTGCAGCTCCAGTGACGTGCCATGCCTTTGGCCTTGCCCTTGGTGGCCCTTGCATCAGGAGCAGGGTGGCCTGGCCATGCTGAGCTGAGGCTGAGCTACTTGAGGTGGCTGGCCATTGCTTCTTGTAGTCAAGGGATTCTGGCAGTGGTCTTTTGGCCGTTTTGGTGCCAGCTTTGACAGTATAATTTCCTCACAAGGGCTACTGGTGGTCTGTAGTTGAGCATACCCAGCTGCAATACATACCCACTGTTTCCATACAGCAGCTAGGAGGGTTCTTGGGCAAAACCTAGACTAACATGATCTTGAGTTTCCTCCTTTTTCATCATCCTAGACTTCTCAAAAGAATATGTGTGACACTGACTTGTATCCAACAATATAAACTTCGTGTGAGTTTTAATCTGATCAGGTATTTATGGCTGAAAGCAATTCTGGAGGTAACCACTGTGCTTAGTGATTCAAATTACTTATGATGTGTAAAGTTAATGATGTGAATCAGGAGTTAGCATAAGCCGAGACCTCAGCTTAGTTTAGGTTTTGTCATTGTAATACTATGGCCTGCGTATCTCATTTAGCCTGACAGGGACTTTGGAAGTCTTGAGCAAGGATCACCAGTTAGTAGGAGATGGACAAATCCTGTGCATTGTCTTTTCTGCAGTTACAAGTGAGTTAGATACTATTGTGTCTTATTTCTTGCACCTCCGTGAAATAGCAGGGCTGTCAACTATTTCATATGTCTGCCATTCTAAATATTTCTTAATTTCTTAGTTAAAAATATTGGTAATTTTACAAGTGCTCTGAGAAAGTACTCTAAAATAGAAATGAAAATTCATGTAATAAAAATGAGTGCTCACTTCCCAGCCAAATCCAGAGTGACACACACTGTGTCATTTTGTGTAAACCAGGTTGTATATCACAGAAACTTGAGTAAGAATTCACTGTGTTAAAAATTAGATATATAAATTACTAAGTAACAGTTGTGGGAGATATAAAACACTTTTTTTCTTTTTTTAGGTTGGACAAAGGATCACTTAATATAGGTGCTTTCTCTGTTTAGTCAGGGGGTACATAAAAAGCTGATCCCACTTACGTAGCATTTAACTTTGACAAAGTTCCCACTGAAATCCAGTGAGATTGACTGAGCTAAAAAGCTGCAGGATGAGATGCTGAGAGATAGTTTTCCATAACTCCGGTGAAAATGCATAGCATAAAAATGATCATGCTCACATAGTTGGCTTTAATTATGCAATATGTTCAGTATTTAGTGCTGCTTTTAAAAACATCCATAGCAGACTAGCTGTAGTGGAACAAATGGCACTGTTACAATTATTACCTGAAAATTATGAGCATAAATGGAGCTTTCTGATACCCTGTCAGTTCTGTCGTATCTATGTCATGGATTTACCCAGAGAATTATTAAATATGTCTCATTTTCATTAGTTTTGTATAATTATTTCATTATAGCAATAAGACACAATAGACGTTGCATTTCCTGGAAGATTACAGTATAGTTTGGTTGAAATAACTTGCTCAGCCTTCAGCCTAATGCCTCAAAAATCACAGTGGCCTTGCAGTACTACTGGAGTGCCTTAGGATATTGCTTTCCCTGCTCATTCTGGCATAAACAAATGGCTAATTTATCACTATATTGCTAGCATACTAGCTGAGCTGCAGCAGGGATACCCACACATTTTAATAGGCTGAACAACAACCAAAAAAAGGCCAAAAAAAGCCACAAAAAACAAACAACAACAAAAACCAAAAAAAAACCAAAAGCCACCAAACTGAAACCCCAACCATCCTGAAACTAAAACTCTTGCTCTTCTGTCATTCAGGGAGAAAACAATGAACTCAGTGATGTCTGTCTCAGAAACACTAAGAGGGGTAGAAAACTAGGCCAAGGCTCAGCTAGGACACCATTTTACAGAGATACTGGAGCTAGATAGGATTTTAACAGTTTGTGTTCAAAAGCTCATGACCTGAGACAGCCTTTGTCAGGCGCAAGTTCTGGTAGTCAGGATGTTTACTGTCGTTTTTATAAGTAACATAATACATCTTAATCATGTACGCAAATCAGGCTGTAAATAGTTTGCGTACATCTCTATTCCCAGACCTGTAATTTAACAGGTATGCTCGGGCCCAAAAGGGGAATGCACTAAGTCTCCAACCAACTCTTTTCCCTTTTCCCTCCTCTCTTCCTTTTTCTGTTTGTTTGGAAGTTTTGTCTTGATTTGTTGAGGTTTTGGTGAAGGAGGATAGGAGTGCTATGAAGTGAACACAATGATGCATTTTATGTGCCAGCTTTTGATTTTGAAGTATTTTAAGATCTTGTATTCCCTCGACTAAGGGGCATTAAAAAAACCTGATACAAGAGTTTTCCGAGCCCAGCATCTTTGCAGTGCTGGCTATGGCTGCGTTTGCAGCCTAACCTCAAGCTGTTTATGTTGGTAGGCTGTTGTCAGCCCTTTAAATGTTTTGTGCATTGTCATGTAGCTTTATCATCTCGCCGTTGCTTGAAAACATGGTTTGTTTTTCTAAGGTAATAGCATGTGGTTTGTGGAGCTGTATTAAACAGTAAAATCTCTATTCAGATTAGGGAGTTAGTCATTTTGGGATGAAGAGTTATGACACAGCATGAAGCAGCTTCCTGAACCCTGTGTACCTTTAGGGAAATGTGATTGTACAGGAATTCTTCAAGCCACAATTTTTATATCTTCCAGATGTATTCATGATAGGCATAGCAGAAGGAGATCTTTTCTACTCAGTCATTCCCTAGATCTAAGCAAATAAAAGATGCAACTTTTCTCATTACACAATTCACATTTAAAAAAAAAAAAGAAAAATGAAGTCTGATTCCTTTTTTCACATTTAGTGGTACTTTAATCTGAAAATAATGCATTTCTTGACAAGATGCTCCTCAATATGAGTATCAGGATCTGAAGAGTTAATTCTGTGAACAGCAGTACTTGGAAAGATGATACTGAATGGTATTGTGAAAGTGAATAAATGATGTAACAGAGTGTCCTTGCTTTTCTTTTCTTTGCTATCATCAATTTTTGGTTCCTGGGAAATTAATAGATTCTTTTTCCTACCGTTACCTGATTTCTTTTCAGTGGAACTGGAGAAGGTCAAATGTACTTGAGATCTCAGAAGTATTAATGTTCAATTACCCTAAAATATGCGACCATTTAGCTAGCATTTCGTAAGTCTCTAAGAAAATCCTTAATCAGATGCATGAAGGAAGATACATCATGCCCAACAACATAAATATCTGTGCAAAGGGCAAAGTTACACAGAAGAAGGGTGTGCAGATTTGCAACTCTGATGTTTGCATTAAAAAGTCTTTTTATGTCTTGGCACGGTTAGGGAATGAAGTACGATTTTCTGCTGTTGTGGGTTGCTCAGAACGAGCAATGAGTGTGTTCTCAGTGCTAGGGGACTGATCTGCAAGTACTTGTTGGGTCGTTGGTGTAGTTGCTTCACTATCTCTCTCAGATGCAGCATTTCTTGTATGGGAGGGAGACACGTTAGTGCAGTACAAGCATACATAATATGCCAAAGATGTTTACTTTCAGTGAACAGCAGTTGTCCTGAGGAAGCCTTCCCAGCAAAGTTGGCCTTTAGTCAGAGGGCACAGAACACTGTGACACGCTGGGTTTGCAGAGGGAGCTTCTTGAGGGAGCTGCGCCAGGGGGAAGGGAGCAGTGCCGCCTGCCTTCCGGCCACCAGCGCGCCCCATAGATAGTTCGGCCAAGCATGCACATGCACTTCATCTCTTCTTTTGCATGAACAAAAATGAAGATTATAGGCTGGCGTCATCAGCATTAAAAAATAAGTGACCTGCAATGAGGTCTTCACCTGTTTGAAATTTGTAAAAGAATGGCTTGAGACTTGGGAGGAGGCTACAGGATGGTCCTAGAAAAGCTTCCTCTAAAATGCTTGCTCTGCCTGCAGCCTAATTAATCAAGCTTGCCAAGCTAATGATGCTCATTGGCTTTGACATTGGCAAAATGAAATATGCAGCTTTCCCTAAATGTTGGGGGTTTTTTTTTCAAATTTTTTAAAGTGACCCACTTAGATAATTGGCCTCTGGCTTCAATTAAAAAACATACGTATATATTTGATCCCTGACTGATTTAAAGGTTTATACTGGCTGGTAGCACTACATTTTGGATAACTGCTTTAATAGTACTGTGGCTTTTGAAATCAAAACAGTCGTTCTGAAACTTTAGCATTAGCTGGGTTTGAAAAAAATCACAAGGCTTTTATGTTTTCACTTTGTCATCCTGTTACAATTAAAGGGCAATAACTGTCTGAGGAAGAACACATTAAAGGACAATATAGATTGTGCCCTGAAATACAGCCCAGCTGGGAAGAATAAATCTCTTTGCATGGCCAAATAGATTTACATTAAAATGTTATTTTAGTATTCGGACCAAACAGTTTAAGTGCTGCCTAATCTGGCTGGCTGGGTGTTCTGACACTTCTCTTAAGCAGGTTTCAGTCGTGCAGCTCCCTGCAACCCCCTAAACACCTAGGGAGAGATACCCGAAAGGAAACAGTAGGTTTTCCTTTGTTTGGAGATCGATTCGGACCTAGCCAAAACCTGGACGAAAACTGTATCAGAATTTCAATTCCATTTATTTTGCAACAAATACATTTTCCGTGCTTTTTGTTAAATACTCTGTGATCCAGGAATCTATTGTTATTTATTTTTCGGTGGTAATGATCTTAATGAAAGCTTATGTGATGATAGCCACCCTGATTCCAGCTGTACAAAGATACATTTTTTCCTTGCCTTTCTCCTCCTCCTTCCTCAGAAAATTAGATAAATTATTTCTTCTTAGTGTAAAGTGATATCCAGAGGTCAGTCTTTGACTTTGCTGAGAGTCTTTTAAGGGACATATCAGCAATAGCACTTAGCTCTTGTTGAATTAAATATAAATACTGCTCATACAAATAATATGATTGGACAAAAAAAAAAAAAAATCACTGTGCAGCTTCAGGTTTCCAACAGAGTCTAAGACCTACAGGATTAATGGAGTCATAGTCCTTTGGGGTTTTGTCCCAGACCACACAGGTCTTGTAAGAGAATAAGGCTGTTTCAGATTGATGGACTTTGTTCATATTCAGTGCCATTACCTAGGCAATACCGACCGTTTATCTCCTTTAAAGTAGACAGAGATAGTTCAGCAGGAAATCTGTTATTATTTCTCTATTCCTAAGGGAAGGAAATGAAAGATCAGAATGCTCGGTTTGTTAATTGATGGCATCTTGTGAAAAAATACATTTATCCTCCCCCACACACCTCAAGTATTCCAAATAGGTAGGAAATCAGATGAAAATGAAGAATAATTATTCAGACTGGAAGAAAGAATTGTTCAGGAAATACTCATGAATTAAACAGGTTTTAAAATTTCATAGGAAGCTGTTTAATATTTTTAGTCAGTATTTATTTTTCTCATTTTTTCAGTTCCTCATAAACAATTTATAAATACTGGAAATACAGTATTTACAAAAAAAATAACAATATTCTCACTTAGAAGTTTTTATAGTATACATATCAACAATAAGGGACACTTGAAAGTGCTTTGCAAAAAACAACTTAAACCCTGATCTTCTACAGGTTATATATATTCTCATATTTACATATACATCCTTAGTAAGACTACATGCAGAAGAGGGTTGGGTTGAGTGTGGAGGATATGAGTAACTGTTTAAATCAAAGGCGTGTGTATTGGGAAGACATGCCATGCTATGAGGAAAGTTTCTGTCTAAGCCGAAACTTGTAAGTGCAGTAGCGTACTGAAAAACATTTAACTTCCACTTTGTACCTCAGTTTGGTGATGGGCATTTATCTCATCAGGTTGGGATGATCAGTCTTTGTTTTATACAGTTACTTGTATTATATCTGCTACGTATTAAAATATTTTAAGTCCTAGCATAAAAGACCAGGAACTGCATGAGCATTTATAAAGGCTTTAATGAAATTGATTTAAAATACTTGAAATTGTTGGCCTCATTAAAATCTTTATGTAGCTGGATTGGAGAGAAATGTACTTTTGTCTGAGAACTGCATTAGCTTAAACACAGGGTTGAAATGGTTGAAAAACAAGGTTAAATGTCTCTTTGGCTTTCTTTCCTGACTTCAGTCAATCCTAGAAACTTTGGAGGAAGAATATTTCAGGATTTATTTCTGATAAATCAGACTATAAAACTAAGCCCTAACGGGCAGTCTTCCAGTTGCTTTTTTTCAGTTCCAAGGAAATCATGCAAATATTTCTGTGAGTAAAAGCAGGATTAGGCTTAAGGTAGTCTTAGCAGTTCTGGGAGAAGAGTCCGTATTAAGCTGATAAGGCTGGCTTCAAAAAACATGTTCGGATCTTTGTTAGCATGATTTATCTGTTTTCTGTTCAGTAGATGAAGACAGCAAAAATAACTAAACCGCAGCAGCTGACTTGTCCTTATGCGCTCACTGAGCTGCTGTGAGAGAAACAGAAGTCTGAATCCAAATCCTGCCGGGGACTACGAGGCGGATTTGTTTTTCAAGTATTTCACATGAGCCCATAAATGCACTAGGCCACAATAGTGCAGTTGATTGCAGCACACTGAATGTTTGAGTTTGGATGACACCTCTGGAGATGGGCTAGTCCCCTGCTCAAGCCCCTGCTCAAGCAGCTCAACTGCAGTGAGTTGCCCAGGACCGGGTCCAGCTGCGTTTTGAGTATCTCCAGGGATGGAGACTCCACAGCCTGCCTGGACAACTGGTTCCAGTGCTCAGTCACCCTCACATTGGAAAGGTTTCCTCAGGTTTAAACAGCATTCCCTCCATTCGGTTTGTGCCTGTTGCTTCTTGTCCTATCACTGGGCACCACTGAGAAGAGTCTGTCTCTTTCTTCTTGCCTGCACCTCCCCTGCCAGGTGTTTATACACATGGGTAAGGTCCCCCTAAACCTTCTCTTTCCAGGTCCTCAGCCACTTCTCTTATACAGAAACTTCAGTTCCTTCATCTTCGAGACCATGCGCATTTACTGGACTTGCTCCTGTACATCCACATCTGTCTTATACTGGGGAGCCTGTGACTGCACCCGGCACTCCTGATGTGGCCCCACCAGTGCTGAGTAGAGGGGAAGGATCACCTCCCTCTTCCTGCTGGCAGTGCTCAGCCAAACGCAGCCCAGGAGTCTGGTGGCCGCCTTTGCTGCAAGGCCACGTTGCTGGCTCGTGGTCACCTTGGTGTCCACCAGGACCCCTGGTGCCATTTCTGCAAAGTTGCTTTCCAGGTGTTTGGCCCCAGCCTGTGCGGAAACTTGATTCCACCTGCTGCACAGAGGCTGCCACGGCAGATTTGGTAGCAGAATCAAGACATTAGTTAAATAATTTATGTTGCAAAAGAAAAGAACTCCATAATGTTACACTGTTAAAACACTAGTGAAATATTAAAAACTGTGTGAATATCATTATTAAATGTATCAGTTCTCCTATCTAGTTATGACTTCTCAAATTTTCCAACACTGGAGGATTGACATACGTGTCCCGTTGGAGTTTATTAAAATGAACAGAGAAGTGCCTATGTGATAATTTCTAAGCAGCTAAACCCCTTAATTTCTTATGGTGAGTATTTGAACTAGAGGTCCTGTAGCAACTTGGAAATTCAGATAGCTTTATTTCAGCAACATTCCCTCACTAAGTTTTACTCCATGGGTATTTGAAAGTTCTAAACACAAACATAAACATACTGCAATCAAAATAGTGCTTAACTTCTGATCGTCTTTGCCAAGTGCACAGTCATCCAGTAGTATCATAATTGATCTCGATATTAAGGTGCCAAACTCTGTGTTGCTGAAGGATAGTTAGATGATGTAAATAGCTTTTTGTGTTTTGCAATAAAGCACACTTTTGTTGTGCCTGATGTAAAAGCAGGAGATGAAGGTATTCTTTTATTGAAGCAAACATGTGGAAAATTGCTCTAGATTGTTATAGTACAGAGCATCTCCCCTGAAAGGAATGAGGTTCATCCATAGGGCAAACTCTGACTGTGGCACTTTATTGGGGTTACTCTTGGACTCTGTGTGGTCAAAGCAAATAACGTCATGTCCATCTAAACTGTTATAACCATGAGACTGGCACATTTTCTCATCCACAGTGTTATATTCTAAACTGTCACTAGCCATTAACTCAGTCACTGGTGAAGTCCTACCACCGAGAGGTGAACTCTGCCTCAAAATGATGTTTTCCACTTCAGTGCTACTCGTATAGCAATTACTGGGTCATTAATATCATTGCATGCAATTAGTGACAGTAGAATGGGCAAGAGGTTTGTTATTTATTTAATATGAACTTTCACTATAACCCTTTCATATCCAAGTGCTACAGACAGAAACCAGAGAGATTTTCAAGGCAGATGAACATCCTTGAAGAGTGATGTTGAGTTTGTACGATACAGAAAATAGGTCCTCATTTAATGTTAAAGCTGCTTCTTTTGTTTCCAGCAAGCCTGCTCATCATTAGAAACAATCAGTGTAACCTGAATGCTAACTAATTGCATTAGTTCTGTTCAGCTGAACTGTTAAGCAAAGCTTGCTGTGGTAGTGGGGAAATGTTTCTCCCCATCCATGAGAGGCTTTTGCCAGTAGTGTGTTGGGAGAAAGGATGAACTTGCATAAAATACCTGTTTGTGGTTGGTGAAGTTAACTAGCTAGTAATCTGTTTGAGATGCATACTTTCTGATATACGCTGAATACATCATAATTAGTGGGCTTACATCTGCCACAGTTACTTCAGCACTCACAAATATGTAATTTGTTTATGTAAACCAGAAGCAACCATGTGTGCAGTAGATCATTATCTGACAACATTTCTCAGCGTATGTGAAATATAGAACTGAAATACTTTTAGAAATGCTGAACTGTAATGAAAGACTTAAATTGTCATTCATAGTGATACAGTATTGAGATGATTTTATTTTTCTTTTAATATATAATCTCTAAATAATTCCAAGAGAATTTTGAAAAGGGACACTTGACAGCAGTGAAGCAAGTAGGATTTTGTTGTGGGTGGGTAGGTGTTGTGACCCTCTGTAATAGATAATAATTCAGCAAATAGTTACTGTTTAGTACACTTCAGCTGTGGTATTCCTTAACCCAGAGATGAAGTGGTGCTGCTTTAAAAGTGAAAGGCAGCAGAAACCAGTCAGAGCTCACAGCTTTTTGGTAACTTTCCAACTCTGTCATGCTCACTGTCTCTTTTTCCCTTTATGGAAAGACTTTGTTGAAATAAAGGACTTTTTTTTTTTTTTTCTTTCACACCACCTGTATTCCTGCTGTATGATGCCATGTCTCCCTGAAATTAATAGAATAATTCTGAATGTAGGAAACTTTACAAGAACTCGCTCCCTATTTTGTGCTTGGGCAGTCCTCAGTTGGATGCCATGAGATGCAGGAAGGAAAGCCTATGGATTTCCAGAGGTGTGCTTGGAATTAAAACATTGGTATATACCGAGGTATATTACAGTATAGAGCTGGTTTGCTCTGTCTTGCTTGTGTCCTCTGCATTGCACCCCCCAAAAAAAATTGACACAGTAATAAAATCTGTCCCTCTCTTAACATGTGAATACAAGTGAAGACTTTTGTGGGGAATTATATAAAGGACTATGAGTCCCATCTAAGTACTACAAGTCATGCCATTCACATTTGGGCAAGATACGTTTTACAGCAGTGGTTAGAAAAGTGAATCACAAAATCCCACTGCAGAGCCTTTGCCTTCTTCCAGGCAAGAAGAGGCCTGTTTTTTATTTTACTTCATTTTGTTCTGGTTTCAGCTTGGCTGGAGAGGGCATTGCTGCCTACTTGCTGTGCAGAATATAATTTGCGGATCCTGTTTAGATATAAATCCTGAGACATACAACATAGAACTTAATTTAAAAACCAACAAGGATGAGAAGTGGAAAAGAAAAAGGGATATTTCTGGTCCTTTCCTTCACATAGAAGTTTTGCCTCATGTGTGGACAGAGGGGAAAAAATACTGGCTTCAAGAGTATTTATAAACACTCCATAAGCTTTAGTTTAAGAAAAACTGTCTCAGTTTGAAGAAATGTATGGAATAAGATCGAGAGAATGAGAGTTCCTGAATGTTGTTTATGTGGAGAAATTCCCAAAATTCTGCTGCCACCTTGACTTTGCAAGTAGGACAAATATAAACCCAAACATGTTAGAAAAATGCAAAATTATTGGTAAATGTTTTTTATACATTTTTCGTTGCCATCTCGGTGTCCTATATTGTATTAATTGAGCAAATTAAGCAGGTGTTTTTGTTTTTTATTTAAGATGGTTTCTTTGCCTCTTCAAGATCACTAGAAAAGTTAGGATGTGGTTTCACTGTTCAAGCACAAATTGTTAAACAGAGGAGGTCTCCAGTCTGTAGATAGAAACCCAGATAGCACACTGACAGATTCTTAATGCATTGAAATTTTGCCGTCCAGGTTTGGGGCCACTTCTAGTTACACTTTAGAAGACAATTTGAATGTTTTGAAAAGTGAAGATTTCAGTGTCAGTTTCATTTTTTTTTTTTGTCACCACAAGCAAGGGTAAACCATTAGTTGCTAGTAGTTGAAATTAGTATATTTATCTTCTCTCTAAACTGTCTGCAGCTCACCCAACATAGTGTTTGCCGAGCTACCTGTTCTTTCATGAGTGGCTTGAATAATTTTTTGGGGTTGTTTCAGATCTCCATGTGGATCTGGCATTGCTACTAAGTGGGAAAGGGGAAAAAAAAAGAAGAAAAAAAAAGGAATTTAATTTCATTTAATTAAAACACCCTTTCTATTACTTCATCTCCCTTGTTCTTCATCCCTGGCTAGTCTAGAAACAACCTCCATGTTGTGATCTTGTGATTTGTGGTTTCTCAGTGTGTGATTTCTGGTGTTCTTAAACCTGCCCCATAAATTTAGATAATTTATGGGAAAGAATAATTATTTATTTGATGCTTTACTAAGAGAGTCATTAAAAGGACCAAAAGCAGATGAAAGCAGTCAGAGCACAAACACATGATGTCTGGCCAAAACAGTGTTCTATTACTTAATAAAATAAAAAACCCTCAAAAGCTTTACATGGGCTTAGTAATCCTGCAAGTGCATATGAGATCAAGTGCAGCTTTGCTTTAAGAATAACTTCTTACTACTGTTGGATGTAAAGCTTTTGTGGATTTTTGCTGCTGTTTAGGCTTTTCCATTCCATTTCTAAGCACAGCTGGGGAAAAGTGGAGATGGGTAGGGTTATTTGATTTTATTTAGCTCTAGTTTTGAGAAAAACCTATTTTATGATCCTGAATTCAAGCAGTATTTAAGAAAAAAATGTGAAAATCACTACAATTGGACAATGTTGAGCTACCCCAAAGAAACCTGTAATTCTCATTTTTCTATTAACAGATGCACACCAGAAGCAATTAATTCCTGATGACTCCATCAATTATTTGTTCTTGATACGTTACCAAATGGCTTGTGTCATCCAGCACACTAAGGGGGGACAAAACCAATTTTGCCCTGACCCATCAGTTGACATCACTCATTCATTCCTATAGTCTGTGGTTTAAGGTCCATTTAGTTTTCACAGGAAAATTAAGCATGACGATCATAATTTCTCTCTTCAGCCATGTGGTCCATCTCATATTCAAACTCCAGAAATAAATATATTATAAAGTTGTGCCGGTTCAAAGGATATGACATTTAATTTGCAAGCAGGTAATGTTTTTAATCATCCTAAAACATAAAAGTATGGGTAATAATTGTGGCAGAATTAAGAGGCTGAGATTTTTGTCTGCCTATGTTTTCTTTTAAGTAATTGTGATGGCATTTTTTCGTTTTGTAAGTGAAGGAAGTTGAATTTTTGTGACTGTGCCTTCATTTCTAATCTCTTTGTGAATGGAAACCTATACACAGGCACAAATCCAGCAGCTTAATTCTCCATCTGATTAGAGCAATGTTACCAACCTGATAGGTTGAAAACAGCCAAGATCCATGCAGTGGCTTAGCCTCCTGGGAGGCAGAGTAATAACAATCAAATGAAGACATATTAAAATGTAATATTACTTCCTCTCCATGGGGACTGTATAAGAATCATAGCCAGGAACTATTCTCGTCAGCTGACTCTGTTTCACTCAGATTCCCTGCCTCTGCATTTATGACTAATGCATTTTGTACAATAAACAACACTTGAGAAGTTTTAAAAGCAAATAAATGTAAAACATTGTATATTGATTTACATGAGTTCCATGTTTTAGGGGATTTTGTTGTTTGGGTGGGTTTTTTTGTTTGTTTGTTTTTGTTTTTGTTTTTGATTTTGTTTTTGTTTTTTGATTGGTTTGTTTTTGTGATTGTTTGGGGGGTTTTTGTATAATTTCTGTATTTCAAAGAGGGGAGGGCAGAGCTGGAATGAAATTCTTTGGTTTGAGTAATTTCGTTTCCTCTTGTGTAAGGGATATGACATGTTACAGCAGTGTTTTACAAAAACTGAAAATGTGTATTAGCTTATCCAAAGTAAGTACATATCAGCAGACTTTAAACTGTAATTTCGTAAGAAGTTGGGTTTTTTTCTGAAGGTCGAAAACCCAAACTTCTATTCCTTATAAAATGGCAGCTGCTCATGTATTCAAGGAATGCAGATACACAGTGCTTATACAGAGCTCAAACATCATTTTTGGCTGACTGCTGTAAACATTGCCTATAAATTATTATTTTGTTAGAAAGTCCTAAAATTACGAGAGATTTTAGGGCAATTACATGTTTTTATTTGTAGGTGTGGATAAACTGTTGACTGAATAATTTAGTGCATTTTTGACTGTAATTATCAGTTTTGCAATTGACACCAGTGGAACAGGACAGGTCTTAGAAAATCAGAGGTACCTATCCATCAAAAGATTTAAAAATATTTTGCTACCTGTCTAACAACATTGTTCTTTCTTTTAGTTTCCTGTGTGTTGCTGTATTAATACAAAATGAAGTGTGGGATCCTGAGAACATTTAATACTCATGAGAAAGTTTATATTAATCATTAATTATGTTTATTAATGTTAATATTTAAGTAATATCTAGTCTTCTTAGCACAGGGACATGTATGGTAGTTCATGTGTGAGTAATTGCCTCTAAGGTATATTCATATTTAGAGCTAAATATTATTTGAAAAGTATATAAAAATAAAATGGATGGAAGGTCTAAAATTCGGTCATATAGACACACTAGAGAGTAGCGTTTCCATTTTAGATGCAAAGAATCCGTGTTACGTTTCTGTTTTTATACCCAAAACTCTTTGTCGCAGGCACTTTTTTTTTAGAAATATCCTTTCAGTGTGAGCAGAGCTCCAGGTACAGGGTCATGTTCCTGCAGAAATGTGGGTGCGGTGGAGGAGCTTGTACAATAACGAGTGTAATTTTCATTTGGAGATCAATATAGAAGGGCAGCGGCAAGTGTTTGAGGAATATTTTGTACTCCCTTGTTTGACTTCTGCAAGTAAACTGTCAAGGGGCATTAGCAGTATGAAACTGTGTTTTCTCTGATGTCGAAGATTACTTCTTTTTCTTCATGCAGCTTTTCAAAGCTTGAAACGATGTGTTTAACACTACCCACTTTCTCCTTGGTACACCAGGGATATGTGAGGTTATATTTCGATAGTCTTAATGAATTTCGAAAAATAATTTCCTCCAGTGGCCTTGGGTAATTGTCGGTTTAATTACAGGGAGAAGCTGAGATGGAAACTTTGCTTTGTCACTGAAATGCTCCTCTTTGAAAATTCCCCATTCCTCGGGATGTAGCACTCTCTACTCTGAGCTATAACGTAGGCTTTCCAAAATCCCCTTGAAGAACTGTGGAAAAAGTGAATACTTCTGCAAATTCATTCATCTGACATCAAAGCTATGAAAGCATTCTTTTAGCGAGCAAGCGAGGCAGATTGCGCTCGCGTAGGCATACAACCAGACTCATTGTACATTTGGGCTTCCCTGTTTGGAAACTGTGTTTGAAGTAATTTTGCATTCTTTTTGCCGTCTTACTTTCTTGTTCTGTACTGAGGTCAGACTGAATCCTCTGCATCTTATTGAGGTCTCCTGCTCTGTGGGTTAAATGGATAGGCCTTTAAAGAGTAAAAAAGCATTGATGTTCAGAAGCAGCACCACTCTATTCAATTAAAATCAAGTAGAAGGTGTTTAAGGAGATGTGAGCCCCCATTGCCTCGATTAAAAAGCAGAAACCACAAGACAAAGTCAGTGTTTATTAGCTGTACTTTCAGTTGATGCTCAGCTTTGGTATTTCTATTTACTGCTTTTTTTTTTTCCCTTGTCCTTGTGCTGGTACATTGGCAAATAGGTCATAAAAAACACTTTCAGCAAAGACACATTTGATTTATGTCCAGAACTTGTTCTTAGTATTGATTTTTTTTCCCTCTGGAAAAAAAAAATCCTAAAGAAAACAAACCTATATGTCTCCATTATTTTCAGAGCCTGGCAATGCAGTGGCACATTTCAGATCAGCTTTTATCTTAAATTACTCATTCTGCTCCTTTATATTTTAAAAAGTCTTTTTTTGCAAGTTGGAAAAAAAAATAGTTGCACGAATGGCCATTGTGATGTTTTTACAGGGGGGAGGGAACAAGAGGAGGATCTGGGAGGGACCACATATGAGGAGAAGGGAATTTTAGGAAAAGAAAGCACAATTTGGGAAGTTTGTAGGGTGGCTGTAATTCGAGTTAGTCACAAAAGAGGCAGAAGTGGAACAAAAACAAGAAGCAGATCAAAGGCTAGGAAGCAGGGTTCAAAAGTATGGGGTTTATATCTTTACAGCTAGAGAGAAGATTAGAGCAAGAAAAATACTGCCATGGGGCTAGGAAGACATTGTGAAGGAAAAAGGAAATATACATCGGCTGCATTTGAAAGAAAATCCCCAAGGAAGGTGAAAGAGAAGGAGCGAGAATTAAAAACAAAGGTCCGAACAGTGTGACGCCCTAGTTGAATTAGATCCCAAGCTGAAAGGAGAGGGGCAGAGGCAGGAAAGTGCTGCTTAAGCCGTTCTCCACGGCCATGACAAGCAGCGAGCTCCGTTATCTCCTATTTTCTATTTGTTTTCTCCAGCTGGTGGCCCGGTGCGTGTACATGCACCCGCTTGCACCTGCGTTTTGGCCCTTGGAGAAGCGGCTCAAAGAAATTATGGTGAAATTTGTACCCCAGGACAACCGGGGTGGGAAGACCCCTGATGCATTCCTGAAATAGCCAAGGTGGACGTGCCTGCTTTGCCACCATGGCCCGGGACACCCATGCACACACCACCATGGCCGGTGCCCGGTGCGGTGCTGGGTGACAGCGATGCCCAGGGCTGAGGAGCTGCCGAATTGTTTTCCAGCAGCTGTTGAGGGTTTGCAAAAAACAGCTGGCTCGGGTGACAACAGTAACACACCCCTAGACCGTGACTCAACGTTTTGGATTCTCCAAGGGAGCCGTGCTTTGTGCTCAAATCGCGTGGCGGTGTCGGCTTGCGGTGGGGTTGCGTGGTTCCAGGCAGCGCCTAGATAAGCGAGAACAATATAAACGCAGCCTTTTGTTTGTACGAGCTAAAAGGTTTCCGTGAGAATAGAGCGTATTCCCCCCCGCCACCCGCCCCCACAGAGGCTCCTCAATGCTGAGAAAAGTGAGATTGTACTTTAAAATATTAAATGGTTTTCCAATCAGTGCAGAATCTCAGCTTTCACCTGGGTCTTTTGTACACGTTCACTTCTTCCAGCAGGAGATTTGTAATAGAGGAAGCAGGTGTAATGTGGTGATTATAAAGATATTGTTGGGGAAAAGAAAAAAAAAAGGTGAATTTTCAGTGCTTTGCTCCTCTGAGCCTGCCAGGGCTTCCTTTTCAGCTGACTCCATCACCTTTTAGCTAGGTGTTGTGTTTTCGTCCAAGTCACTCAGTCAATTATGCACAGAAAAAAAAGGTTGCTGGGTAAATTTGAAACCTCAATAACACATTCCTCCATTTGTATATATTGTATGGATTACCAGTGTATTCATTCCTTTGGCTTTCGACATTTCACAACTTTCCATAGGTCAGCCCAGGCAACAAGGACAGGTCCTGGTAGGTTGAAAGATTTCTGCTTTCAGACATTCATATTCACATCACTTTGCCTGTTGATTTCTTGATTTTTATTTATTTTTATTTATTTATTTTTCTTTTATTTTTAATCAGCAACATCAAATGGGTCTTTGGAGGGCCTGGATAACCAGGAGGGAGGGGTGTGCCAGACAAAAACCATGAAGATCCTCATGAAAGTTGGACAAGGTAAAGACCATCTGCTGTTTCATGAAATCACTTTGATCAGTCTAAGTGTCCTTTTAGTTTCCAGGCTTCTTTTAGCAGTCTAGAGCAGAGAGCCGACCGAATCTAGTGTAGTCATTCCTCCCTTATAGTCTAAAAGCAAAGCCTATTTTCTCTTCCTCGGCTACTGACAGATTTCTACAGGAGGAGGGTGAGTGTAATAAGATTCATTGGAGAGATCCCTAGAAGGAAAGGCCACCTGGGAGTAGTGTGTTTCAGTGTTTCAGTCATTATTTTTTTTTTTTTTAATTTTAAAAACAAAAGCCACAACTCTGCTGTTCAAAATTATTTAAAATACATGAAAGGAGGGAAGCTAATATTTCTATAGTTTGCTTGTTATGAATTCTGATTACAGTGAGGTTTTTGTTCATTGTCTCTTTTCACATATAGATAACCTATTGTGCAGGAAGAAAGAATTATTCTTCTAAGTAGAAGTTGGTTTAGTAGTCAATCAGCTTCCTCAGTTAAACTGAAATGTCATCTGCAAAGCTTTTCTTGCCAATTACAGGAGTCCCTATAGTTTCTGCAGATGGCCTCACAATTTAAACCT
Source organism: Pampusana beccarii (assembly GCA_013399365.1). Lineage (NCBI taxonomy): Eukaryota > Metazoa > Chordata > Aves > Columbiformes > Columbidae > Pampusana > Pampusana beccarii. Next base: position 356,606 of record VWYH01004739.1, on the reverse strand, counting down.
CTGAAATAACTAATGTAACCATTTTGCTTTAAAAGAAAAATTACGTGCTTATGTCTCCCAGACCTTTGCATAAAGATTCTTCTGTTCAAAGCCATTCGTGTCTCACGAGGTACCTAGAGCCGGCTCACGAGGCTCCTTTTGTACCACCAAGTGCCGAAGCTGCATGACTCGTCTTTCTCTCCCCCAGATCCCAACTCGGCGGGGCTGCCCCGGCACACGGATCCCACCAGGCGCCCTGAGCAGGAAGCTGGCACCAACGGGAAGAGTTCCACCACCAGCCCTTTTGTGAAGGACCACTCAGGTAGGTGTGGTGGCTCTCGCCCCTGGGACAGGGCTCTGGTGGCGTGTCCTCCTTTGCCCCCAAAGGCATTTTATTTTACCATTAAACTGCCAGAAGAACAAATGTTTTTGAGCGGCGATGAAGCAAAAGCCAGTTTTGATGCTCCACTGGACAGTGACTGGGAGCTGCAAGTTTTGGCAACAGCTGCTCTCTCCCCTCTTACACTCTGCAGTAGAAGTTAATTACATCTTGTGAGAATATCACTCATTTACAGGAAAGTTTTTGGATAGGACATTCGCTAAGCAGCTTTACGATGGTAAATGCTACCTTATATTTAGTACTCTGGCAGATGAACGAGTCTTTCTGTCTTTCTCTTCCCGTATAACACATTACCAAGTGGTTCTTGACAGCCATTTATAAAGTTTATTTCAAGGCATCGATAATTAATGTCCTGATCTTTTCACTGACCATATAAAGTCTACACATGAATGGTTGGTCTTTCACTAAAGTTGTTGTTCTGTTTTGTTGGTTTTTAGGTATCCAAACATGGTAAATAGCTGGTTCCAAACAAATATCTTGAGGGTGCATTTCAGACATCAGGGGAACAAGGAAAAAAACTTAACTCTTAAGACCCAAGGTCTCTAGAAGAAAATTCAGTGAATGCTAGAAAGCAAAACTTGCTGACAGTTGATTCTAGGGTTCCTGAAAATGGCTACAAGTTTTCCTTGCTAGCTTTGTCATTAGTTACTGGGCTAATTAATCTTTGATATGGCAGTCGCTGGGCAGGCTTTAGCCATTTCCTACAGAGGTTCCAGTAGGAGAAGTTCAGTTATGTGGATGAAGTATCTGCAGCATTCTTCCTTCCACATGAGTGAGCATCAAGAGAGAGAAGTCAGTTCAAATTTTCAAGTGAGAAAGTGTCAAACAAGTGCTTATTTAATTTTCTAATTTTCATGACAAATAATGTAACAGTGGGATGGCACCAAATATTCAACACACCGTTCAGCACGTGAGCTTTTCCTGACTGCCAAATACATTGTGGTGTTTAATTTTTAGTAAATGTAAGCTCATACGAACAGGTATATGCCATAGCCATTTTGCCTGTCTCCCACACTGCCTCAAGCTCGTTTGTTTCGTGTGCAAGCAAAACAAGTCCACCTAAAGCTGCACTGAGGACAGATTAACTTGAATCGATATGCAAAAGATAAAATAGCAGAAGAACAGTGTGACACTGAACGGTACCAGCTGTCCTGAGAATTGTCGTTTCCCTGTGTTACTTTCCCCTCACAGTCCTGTCCCACCCCTTTGTGCTGCCCGGGGCTGGCCGGCATCTGTTAAAAGATGCAGAGTGCATCAAAGGCTGTCTTGTCAGTGCCCGTCCTCACTGCTGATGGATGATGATGTATGAAACAGGGTGATTTGGGAGCAGCACAAAAGTGAGACCAACAGACACAAAGTCTTGTTTAATATTGATTGCTGACTTCGGCTGTTTGCATTTAGCTATCTAAAAGGGTAATTGGTTTGTCAAAGTTTAGCTGTCAGTTAATTCTTCCAGTCTTGCTTACTCTACACATTTTTAAGCAGCGTCAACGGGTGGCAGGACGGCAATAACTTTTGTCTGTTTTATTTCCGTTCTTTCCAGGGTCTAGCACAGATGGCAGTAAGGCTGGGCATTCCAGTATACTGGGTTCAGAGGTGGCCTTATTTGCAGGGATTGCATCAGGGTGCATCATTTTCATCGTCATCATCATCACTTTGGTGGTTCTTTTGTTGAAGTACCGGAGAAGACACAGGAAGCATTCCCCACAGCACACGACAACTCTCTCACTTAGTACGTTAGCCACCCCAAAACGCAGTGGCAACAACAATGGTTCTGAGCCCAGTGACATTATCATTCCTCTCAGGACTGCAGACAGTGTCTTTTGCCCCCACTATGAAAAGGTCAGTGGCGACTATGGACATCCAGTGTACATAGTTCAAGAGATGCCTCCTCAGAGTCCGGCAAACATTTATTACAAGGTCTGAGAAATACACAACCAGCTCTGTGGTACCGTGGAGTCGTAGAGGAAACTCACTGGTCAAATGCTTTCTGTTGGGGTTTGTGATGACGCCTTGTGCGCTGGCATTGACTCAAGCACGGGGGGGAGAAGGCGACAGCTCTTTCTCTGGGAGCCGACGCGAGCTGGACAGCTTACCTAGTCTGTAGAATTCCTATCTTGGTGAATGAGTATTCACGAAAAGCTGGAAGACTTTTACGTAGAAGATGCCCATTCTGATTGCTGTACTCTTGTTACATTCATCGTCCTCAAAGCCATGTGCTGTGGGCCTTCAGGCGTGTACAGAAGCCAAGGGAAGATGGAGTGATCCGTGGATGTTAATAGCTCCAGGCATCCTGGGAAGGTGCTCTAGGATATATCAAGCTTGAAATGCAATCTTCTGACTTTTGTGTGTCTCTCTCAGTGCATACTGGATTTGTCACCCAGACCTCGGTGTCTAAGTAAGACTTGTTAAAGTTCTCTTGCTTTTAGTCTGTCACTGTTCCATTTGTTTCTGTTTTCCGGGCTTCTGCCATCCTTCACATAAGATTTCCTTTCACTCCACCTCCTGAATCACTAATGGAACATTAATGTTTGGAGATCCGCGCTCCATCCATCTGCTACAGCAGCCTCACTCGAATGGGTAATGCATTTATAGAAATCGTGTTTGATAGTAAGGAGCCTTCCAGCCGAAAAGTTAGGCTGTCAACAAAGTCAAGAGCAGGACTGGGTGGTGGAGGGAAGGGCTGACTGCAGTTGCAATTGAATACTGCTGCCTCAAAAATAGGAGCTGGGAAGAAAAAGAAAAAGAAAAAAAAAGAAAAAGAAAAACAATAACAACAAAAAAACATTTAGGTAGCACAGCACTTTGTTATGCTAAGTTTTAAGAGGCAAGTAGGAGACACAATAACACGCGCAGTGGATTAGGGCTGCATTTGAAGGAATTCACGGTTATCAAATACCGGTGGGCAGAAAAAATAGATTACCTTCAATACAGTAGAACAAAGGGGTGTTGTTAGTGAGTGAACAAGCTTGGAGAGGACAAGACAATAGCAGGCCGCTGAGGATATATTAGGGCAGGGCTGTTGTGGTACTGGCAATAAAATATACAGCTTTGAAGCTGTAGCGAAAATGTAGTCTGCTTTGGGTGACTTTTAAGCAGACTCAGCTGCTATGTTATCGCATTATATTGAATACAGGGAAAGCATTTAAGAAAATAGCAGAGAGCCAAATCTGGCCAAGATGATTATAAGCCAACAGGTCAAATGAGCTGCAATTCTATCACTGGTAAAGCTATGGGGAAAAAAACAAAACAAAACAAAACAAAAAACAACCTTCCTCATCTCTAAAAGCAAAACAGAATTTCTTTCTGCCTGAGCCTTTTGACACTTTGGTTTATTGTAGTGCTGTCCCTGCACAGTGTGTGTAGGTACTGTGACTGACACAGCCGTTCTTTGGTGCTCTGTGGCAAAGTTAAAGCACATGTGGCAAACCTCTTGCAGTCCATAAGAATAAAATAAATTACAACACTGAGATGGAGAAGGAAGATATGTCTTATTTATAATAGGTGTATAGAACACAAGGGATATAAAGTGAGAGTTTTTATTTCATTCGATCTTTCTTTCTTGTTTTGGTTTCCTTTTTTACTAATATATATTTTGAGATTGCACAGAATCTACACCAGAAGATGTGAAATTCATTTGTGGCAATTAAATAGTCTTAACTTGTCATCATTTTACATATATATGTGTGTGTGTATGTATGTATATACACGCACATATATATACACACTTTTTTTAAAAAAAGAAACTGCTTCTGGGAAAATCATCAGCCATCCAAAAACAAGAATAGGAGCATATATTAAAAAAAATCTAAAGCATCTCATATGAGAAAACTGGGAGATATAAGGCCCGAAATGTCAGGAGCTTAATGTTACTGCATAACGTATTTAACAATGACAAGGTGTGCCGGCATTTATTTTCTGTGTTGTGTTTTCCCTTGCCTTACAGGCTGATGTGTTCTGTAGATTCCGTTGAGGTTCGTAGAGGGGGATTTCAGGTTAAAGTTTTCTCTTTAGCATGGCTGTTCCCCTAAAGCTCCCACCCTGGGGAGGAAATAAAAAAACTCTACTTTTATATCTGCTATGCAAATAGACATTTCTAACATAGTCATGTTACTATGGTAACACTTTGCTTTCTGATTTGGAAAGAAAATGTAGCAACAGCGTTTTAGGTTCTCAGACCTCCGGTGAGCACCTGCAAGAAAAAAAAAAAAAAAAAAAAAAAAAAACAAAAAAAAAAAAAATAAAAAAAAAAAAAATTAGATTTAAAATTTAAAAAAAAAAAAAAAAAAAAAAATTAAAAAAAAAAAAAAAAAAAAAAAAAAAAAAAAAAAAAAAAAAAAAAAAAAAAAAACCAAGAAAAACCTCTGTCAGAGAAATGATCACTTTCTCTGTTTCCCGAACCTGAAAATGATGTTGGGATGTTGGTCCAAAAGAAAGAAACAAAACAAAAAAAATACCAACCCATGGTTCTGTGGAAGGTTACCATGGTGACTAACTACAGTACATATGTAATTCTTTTCAACAACCCTTCCTTTCTGTGAATCCATCCATACAAGGTTCTCTTGTAAGTCATTAAGATTTTATTTTGGGGGAGGGGGAAGAAAGGAGAATATGGGTTTACTGATACTGATTTTTATTAAATCAAATCTATGTTTCATCAGTTGGCTACATTCTAGTTATGTACTAAACTGTGAAAAAAAAATCAGACGAATTGCTCAAGAGCAACCTGCAACCAATTGAAAAAAAAAAATGTACTGTGCGTCTGTTTTGTGTCTGGTGCAGAATTATGACAATCTACCAACTGTTCCTTTATTTGACGTTGGTCCAGCTTTGAAAAGTTACTGTAAATGCCTTGCTTGTATGATCATCCCTAGTCACCTGACTTGGAATTTGCACCATCATGTCTAAGTGAAGATGCTGTAAATAGGTTCAGATTTACTGTATATGGATTTGGGGTGTTACAGTAGCCTTATTCACCTTTTTAAATAATAAAAAAAAAAAATCACATGAAAACAAGACAAAAATGGCTTTTCTTAACCAGATTGTGTATATAGAGCAATGTTGGTTTTTTATAAAGTCTGAGCAAGATGTTTTGTATAAAATTTGAATTTTGCAATGTATTTAGCTACAGCTTGTTTAAAGGCAGTGTCATTCCCCTTTGCACTGTATTGAGGAAAAAAATGGTATAAAAGGTTGCCAAATTGCCGCATATTTGTGCTGAAATTGTGTACCATGAGTATTTATTTAAAAATTTCTTTGTCCAGTTTGTAAGTAACACAGTATTATGCTTGAGTTATAAATAATTTCTTTTTTTTTGTTTTGTTTTGTTGTTTGTTTGTTTTGTTCTGTTTAAAACTAGCCGGTCATAAGTTTGAAATCAGCTTTAGTTCCACATTGCAATTAGTTCCCAGAAAATGAAAATTATGAAAATCACATTCCACGTCTGTTTCAAACTGAATTTGTTCTTAAAAAATAAAATATTTTTTTCCTATGGAAACCTTGCCTTCTAAGTATTCTTTCTTTTTTTTGTTTTGTCCTTTTTTTTCTTTCTTAGAAGATGAAAATAAACAAGAAAGCCACCAAACCTGCCTCCTTCCTTCCCTCTCTCCTTCTCTCCCTTCTTCTTTCCCTTCCTTCCTCCCTCCCTCCCTTCCTCTTTACCTCCCTTTCTCCTTTCCCTTCTCTGTTTTTCTCTCCCCCTCCCCAATCTCTCCACCTTGATTGCTAGTGCTTTATAGGAAAGAATAACACTTTTATAGTAAATAAATACCTTATAATACACTGACTTCTGTTAACCTGCTTCTCTCCCAGGCTTTCTCTTACGTATATCAGCAGATTTTAGAAAGCACATGGGGGTGTTATCCCCTTGGAAGTCAGTGAGCTTCAGTCAGGTGCAGCAGCCAGGTTGCTTGGATGATCTGGGAGGTGAGATTATAGCCATATAAATAATTCCCAGACTTCATGGAATAGATTTATACTGGGGGCAGAGCCAGAGGAAAAAAAAAAATACCTGAAACCTTCTGGGCAGTGCTGCTGTTGCTGCTGCTCCTGAAGAGGGAGAGCAGCAAGCCGGGGGTTGTGTGGCTGAGCAAGTAGGGGCAGGAGATGTAAGGCGTCAGGGGGATGGCGAAGGATTAGAAATGCTGCAAAGTCAAAAGGTCTCTGCATGGTTCTTTCCATGAGGCCACGTGTCCTCCTGTCCCTGCTTTACTGCACCTTAAATTCAGGGAGATGGAGGCCAATATGTGCAAGTGACACAAGCCTTAATATAAGATCTGTGGTTGTGTTGCTCTAATTTTTGCTAGGATAAGCAATTCTCTCATTTAATAATACCTTCTTTTTTTTTTTTTTTTTAACACAAAGGCCGGTCACCCTGAAATTGAAGCAACTTTCAGTTTTGTTAGCAGCACGTAAATGGTGTGATCAGCCGTGGAGTAACAGGTGGGAAGGTCTATAGAGGGTAAAGATGCATTTGTCACTTCACAACAGATGCCGATTTGTCATAGAGTTTTCACTGAAGAAAGGCAGCTAGTTATTCATAGTATTGGTCACGCAATTTCCAGTTGTCAAATTATTTTTTAAATTTCTGAATAGTCAGGGAAAAAGAGACTCTATAGAAAAGGCACTGTATGTGTTGCAATGACACAAGTATTCTGAAACCACACTTAGCCCCAGAGACTGTAGAACACTTGGGATAGCGTGGCTCCTTGCTGAAGGAGCTCACTATATAGGCCCAGTTTATAGAATCTATGCTGGAAGTTGAGCTTAGAGGGAAAGTCACACAGTGTCACTCAGGCTCACCTCCTGTGTCTGCTACAGATGTCCTTGGGAGAGTTACCTGGTCCAGCAGAAGGCTTGAGCACCTATGGTGGAGCATGTGAGCATCCACTGCCTTCTCAGGTAAATCACTTGGGCCTAATCCTGCATTTAGGGCTGTAAATCACTTCAGAGGAGGTAGGTAGTCTTTAGTACTCAGAAGCACACTCATACTCAGTTGGATTGAGGCTTCACTCCCTGCTTCATGCTTGACAGGGGGAATTTCACATGCTTATCTTGATGAGTTGTCATGAGGGTCCCCACATCAGTAATGGCTGTGACACTCATAGGTCCGGTCTATGCTCGGTCTATGCTAACAGCTTGTCTGATAGACCCATCTGTTAGAGTTGTGATCCTAGCTTAGATAAGACTAGAGCTATTGTTTTTATTTTAGGCCTTGGTAAATACTGGAAGATGGTGATAAAATTAATTCAATAGTGTCAAGTTTACATGGCATTTTCATTTCTGTGTCTCTTTTTTCCATTTATGATAAACATATATATGTATTTATATTATATTTATAACTAGCATGTATACCAACACCTACACACACCTATTTTTGCCACTGTTTTTGCAATAAAGGTAGAAGCAGTGTTGCTATGAATGGTGTCTCCACTGGAGGGGAAAAAATGGTTGCCAGTGTAACTGTATCTGTATAGTTATGCCTGGGGACAAAGATACTAGGAGAGGACCTTGCACACACACATTCACCAACATAACTGAACCATCACTGAGTCTGCATTTGGCAAATGATATGTGCCTTAGACATTCAGCATCAAGTCATTGTCTTATAACCCATCTTTTATAACTTGCAGAAGAAAAAAGAAATCATACTTGTATTTTGCGCTGCTGCTGACACTGCACTATTAATTATCAAACAAGCACAAAATCAGAATTTACTGCCTTTATTACGAAACTGGTTTCCTGGCAAGAACTAGTCCAAGTCAATAGGCTTCACTAAGTGGAAAATAAAATTGTAATTCACAGTTGTTACCCATCTAGAGTGGAATAAGGATCTGTTACATAAAATAGTGCCTCACAAAGTAAGCATAACAATGTTACTGCCTAGGTTTTAAAATGTTATACCTCTTTCTTTAGCCTCTCTCTTTAGCTTTGCTGTGATGCATTGATCAAATGTTCACTCAGTCAGCAGCATGCTCATTTTGTTTCTATAGGCCCTGTAAATTTTATTTTTGCAGAAAAGCTTAAAATTGTGTAGCAGTGAGCAAAATAAAAGAAAACGAAACTTGGTCTTTCTAAGAGATACTCTTCATAGCCCAAATAGAAATTTTCGTGGGGAAAAAGCAGAGGGTTTAAAAACACCAAACATACTTGTTATACAGTTGGCATGTAATTACATGAAGCACCAGATCAGGAATTAACTAATATTTGTTTTGGAAAAAGATGACTGTTGAAGGATATACCACAGTGTATTCATGGTTGTGCCATTCATAATCCGAATGGTGCTGGATCCAGCTGACTGAGCTATCATCTGTGAAATAAAATAATATCTTTCACGTGACTCATGGAAATACTTTGATGCTTAATTAAAGCATAATGCAACCCATAGGAGTTACCCTGCAGATAGAATCATGGGGCTGGCAGTGGAACTGGGGCTCCTGTTGGATGTAGTGTGCAGATTATATCCTTGCCTGTGCCTGGATCTGCCAATGATGATGGGTGAGGTGCTGGCAAACGGGGGCTGGCGAGTCTTGCGAAACAGGGGCAAGAGCCTGCCCATTAGCCGTGAGGATGAGGAGGGGGAGCTGCAGGTGGCTGCTCCTGGAGGGAGGTCTGTGAAGCAGAAGGACGAGGAGGATTGGAGAGGGAAGGAGTGTGGGAGGGCAACGACTTCACTTGCCAAGGAGGAAGCTTGGGGACAACTGCAATAACGATATCTCGGGGAGAAATCAGACCAAGATGAGAGGGTCAGCTGTGGCGGGAGTTAGAGAGAGACAGTACTCACAGCTCTAAAGGCTTCATTGGAAAACAGGTAATGGCAAGCAGAAGAGAAATGTTGGCACACGAAAGGCAAGTAAGTGTAGTATTCGATAAGTGATGGCTGTTGTTTCGAGCAGGTGAGGAGATCAGGCCAGGTTGTTTTGCTATACACTGAGAGGAGAAAGACCCTATGTGGGATGGAGAACCAAGACCAGAACTCAGTGTTTTCTGCAAGTCAAGATCTTTCAAAAAAGAGATCAAAGATCTGCAAGAATTGGATAACCGTAGGACTATTTTAAGCCTAAATAACAGCGAACCTTGTGCATAGCTGTCATAACCTCTGGAACAGGACTTGTGCATTGACAGACCCTCATATGCTTAGGCTGTTGAAGAAGTGCAATTAATTTAATAGTATGGGAAATCCATTGAGGATGGGAGAATGGTTCCTTCTGGATCCCACCTTCAGTCGATATAAATTAGCATAATTTAGTTTGATATCTGATCCTTCTTATCACAGTTTACAACTGCAGATGCATAAGCAATACTCATACAGATTTTATTATACCTCTTAGCTATGAGAAAGTGCTTTATGAGTGTTGTCCTGAATATTATAAAGACTGTACTCAAAAACATACCAACAATGACATGCTTTTATAAGACTGCTATTAAATGCCATAAAAATTGTAATTTGTATTTTATTGAACATCTTCAGCAATTTGTTGTACCTCTTCATTAAAAGTAGGTTGGATTACTAGAAAATGTATAATAAAAATTTTTCACATTTTGATATGTGTTTTTGTCCCCTCTTCTAATGTTGAAACTCATTACTTCTTACTCCTGCATTCAATTCTATTCCATATGTATAACTGGCAGGTCAGCTGTCCGCTGTTATTACATTATCTGTTCATCCCCACATGCCATATTACCAGTGTTTCCAAATCTCATAATTAGATCAAAATACCGAATGTTGGCTTTCTTTAAACTCAGCTGTTGGAAGTATATGATCACTTGAACAATTCAATAATTATTCAGAAGCAATAGCATTTTAGCCTTGAGGAATACTGAAGCATGTGAGACCACAAGGCAGAAGATGCAAAAGAATCAGTGTGTAACTGTGAAAAATCCCAAGATTTGTGGAAACCCAAATAATAATGCAAGAGTTCAAAACAGTTGCATGTGCTGCCTTTGCTTCTCACTCTTTCCTTCATTATGCGCTATGTTTTCTTTTTGTAAATAACCAACAAAGCACAAGTGAATTTTCCAGGCCTCGACACTGTGCTCAAGCTGTAAAGATTCATACTGCTGGTTCTGGAGGTCTTCTCTCAACTTCCCACTATTGAGAAATCAGCGGCTGCTTTCCTTCAGCCTGTTTATCACATCCCCTGATGCCATGCCCTGATTACTCAGCCAGCCAGCCCTGTCAGTCCCAAAGCCTTTTCTGGGGCTTCGTATCTTCCCAAATGAGGTTTCACTTCTGGACAAAGCTTTTGTTGCTCACTGTGAAAGTTTCTTTTCAAATGTTGCCCTAGGCTTTCCTCCTTTTATATGACTGGCTCTGGGTTTCAGCTGATGACAACATTTTCTTAAAAAAAAATATGTTCTGATGGAACACATGAACAGTCCTTGTACCAAGAGTGTGTTTTCTTCTAAGCCCCTTATTTTCCAATCAGCTTTAGTTTGAATTTTTATGTGGCTTTATCTCTTCCTTTCATATTTATTCAATTGCATCTGAAGGAAAATAGCATAGAGTAAAAAGCCTAAATACAATTTAAATATAACTCGTTTCAATCTGGTTGGTTTTACGTCTCCACTCTTCAATACGTTAAGCTAAAAATATCTCGGGTTATTTTGTCTCGTCTCTTGTATTTAAAAAAAAATAAATCTATTCAAATCTCTTGTCGGAAAAGAGGAAGCAGTTAACTTTGGAAGGCATCACTTGAGCAGCATTAAGAAGTAGTGACTGGTGTGCAGCTCAGAACTGAGTGAGCATATTTGAAAGACAGAATGACTTTTGGCAATAACCAATATTTGGTTTTACTCTGCTTCCTTACATCAGCTCAACACTGAGAAGCAGAAAGTGATGTTGGTTTTACTGTCAGTGCACCAGCCTGGTGGCAGCCAGCTTGGGGCTTATTTACGTAGCTTTGTCGTTTCAGTCTCTTACGATGAGCAGTGATAAAACTAAAGTCTGGATGCTTTGGCCACTGGTAGGTGTAACCTATGTGATTACACACAATACAAAGGATTTATACTAAGACATTGTTCCCGCAGGAGAAACATAAATCCCTTCTGCCAGCTCTCCTCCACCCCCTTCTAGTGCTGCATTTTAAAACAGCAGACATTTACTCTTCTGGATTTTTCACCCAGCCTAAATATTTCAAAGATAGCATCAGAACTATATTTATCAAGTTATACAACACTTTTGTTTCTCTGTGTAGCTGGCTCATTGCAACATTTCCACAGTCTCCCCTCACTTAAGACACCGGTAATAGACCAGTACCTACGAACATGCAGATGAGATTTGGGAGACTTATTTTTGCATCAGGTTTCTGAGATATCTTGCTGTCACATTTAACTTGTGTTACGTTACTGACAGATGGAAATACACCTTGGTCCAGACAGGCCTCATCCCTGCTTGCAGAAGTTATAAGGACTGATTGTATTTTCTCTCTTCCAGCCAGCAGTGACAGGGGATTGCCCTGGGCTGTTCAGGCTTTGCAGGGAGGTGGGGAGGAGGTGACAAGGCCTCAGTCCCCAGAGCTTTGATGGTTCTTCTCAAAGGGAAGAGCTGCTCTGTGTTGCACAAAATGGAAGTTTCACACAGCCCTCGCTGCAGCACCGAGTGGTGGTGCTCAGTCATTCAGTTTTCTGCACGTGGCTGTGACAGAAGCCGTCTGGAAATCAAAAGATTTATCGGAAATGGGCTGATTGCACAAGGAAGGCACATGGGGGCTGATCCTGGGCTTTTGGTGTGCCTTAGTTCATATGCTGCACTGCTGCTGAGTGCTCTGCCAGCCATGCTTTGCAAGAAACAAACAGTGAGGAGGATCTGGCTTAAGGATCATCCTGGAGAAAAGGAGACTGAGGGGAGACCTCATCTTGGCCTACAGCTTCCTCACAAGGAGAGGAGGAGGGGCAGGTCTTCACTGAGAGGGTGGTGGAGCACTAGAACAGGGAGGTGTCACGGCCCCAAGCCTGACAGTGTTCAAGAAGAGAGTGGACAACGCCTTCAGACATATGGTGTGAACTGTGGGGTTGTCCTGTGCAGGGACAGGAGTTGGACTCTATGATCTTTACGGGTCCCTTCCAACTCAGGACATTCTATGGTTCTATGATAAAGGATATCTCTGCTCATTACAAGCGTGTTGGACTAGATGACCTTTGAAGGTCCCTTCCAACCCAAACTATTCTATGATTCTATGATAATTAAACCCTTGGAAGCTGCATGAGTGGTGATAAGCACGGAGGCAGAGAGAAATAGCTGGAACTACCACAGCAGCATCTTCTGCAGATCCAGAGGTGGGCACCAGCTTCTCAGAAGAGGCTGTTTCTGGGTTGCAGGAGGAGTTTTTGGCAGGCTTACATTCCCTATTTGTTATTTGATGGCTCTATTTAACATTACTGCTGGCTCCTAGAACAGTGTGTGACCCAGACGTCATTTCTTAAACCTGGAGCTTTTTGTTGATGCAGTTGACTGATTTCAGTGCCTTGAAGAATTTGGCCCCTGATTATTAACAAATTGACAGCCATGAATCAAGTGGCAATTAAATCGCTGTGAAATATAAGACCCATTTAGTAACATTTCCAAGTCTCTTAGAAATAATGACTCTTGCAAAAATCCTACCCGTTGCCAGCTATTTTAAGATAAACATAATCAATGAGTGTACCAAGTTCTTTTTCTTTGAAAACAGTGAAAATCAGAACTCTGAGCACTCTTAATCAGTGTTCAAATTCTTATTTTTTACTCTTCCTAAATTCTAGGACTGAGTGGCTTTCTGTGGAGGTGAGTTTTACAGTTCAGTCACACATCATATGAAAGAGTGTTTTCTTTGATCAATTTTTAGCTTTCCACCTTTGAAACTCTCTTTATTCGTTTCTTCTGAGACAGAGAAATCAACTCCTAAATTCTGTCACTTCTTAGCATATTTCCACCTTTAAAGAAGAATTTCATTCATCTCATTCTCATGGTACCCATGCTCCTCAGTCTATTTCCATTTAGTGAATTTTCCATGCCCCAAACAATTTTTTTCGCTGTACTTTGAACTCTCCCTTAGTTCTGCTTTATCCTTTAAAAACAAAGAGAGGGGAAAATATATAGGTTGCTGGTCGAGATTGCATGGCTTTTTCCTATAGTGTAATCTTAGAAGAGCTGAGAAGGAACGGCATATGAAACAGTTTGGATGCCATCATAGCCAATTATTGTGTCCACAGCATTGTGGTAAAATGTTCCTGTGAAACACCTTGAACAGTGATAAGCACTTTAAGCTTGCATTAATATTACTAGGATTTGAAACTGCTCAGCACCTCTTAGGCATCCTGTCCAGAAGGAGAGGATTATATCTTCAGCTGCAGTCACAAAGCTTAAGAAGTTTCTACCTATGTTTCCCTACAGGAAAATCAGGCCATTAAGATGAAATATTTCTCTGAATACACTGTCATTGTATCTTCCAACCTGGTGCATTAAAAGTCATTTTTCAAATAGGCCTCTTAAACCATTTTTTTTTCCTCACAAACCACATAAATCGCGTCTGTACTAACAGTTTGCTTTATTTCTCAATCCATATTTTGTAGACAGACCACACTTTAAGCAAAAGCTGGGTCCTTTCCCAGTGCTAAGGGTCCCTGCTACCAGTCAGACTGTCACCATCTGCATTGCCTGTAGAAACATGCATTTGCCTCCCAGGTTAGGTTATTCACCAGAGGTGCAGGAGTCCTGGGTTGAAATACGTGGCCAGGGTGACTCAAAGCAGGGATATAAATATATTAATTCAGGTCAGTGCTCTGCCAGGTATTCTGACTCTGTTGTTCTTTTGTATTGGAGTTTTATCAGTCATGATAGCTGAACAGCCACTGCTCAGAAAAGCTTCTAAAATTCACAAAGCAGTGATCTAGAAAATCAGACTTTAACCCTGCTTGTCCAGTTGTGTGCAGTGGCATTATCCTGTTGCTGTTCAGTAAGAGAGACAGACCAAGGATATCCCAAAACCCTGACATTTAGGGAATTCCCTTTTAAAATAGAGGGCATGGCTCATGTTGCAGAGGAGACTGCAAGCCCACCTAAGCAGCCTAAATCTTGTCTGAGGGCTCTGACCCTTACATGGCCCTAATTCGGCACGTGTACTAAGTGGGAGATCAGGCACTGTGCCTGTTTGTGAGTTCTCTGATCTTTTGGCTTGGGCTGAGATCTCACACACTTCATTAATGGTGGACAGTGAACTCCAAAAGGAGGTTTTTTTTCAGAAATCAAGGCACCCGCTGGGTCTGATGTCAGAGAGCAGTGTCAGCAGCGCCCATCTGAAGGATTTAGATGAATAAGGCACAGCAAAGAGCCTGACTGCTTCTGAAGATCAAAAAAAAGATGAGTCTGTCAATTTTTTGCTCTAAATGTGAAGCTGAACTTTAAGTCATGGCTTAACCAAAGGGCAGCATATGGCAGCACTACAGCTGTTTGAAATCCACTTGCACTTCACACTGGCACTTTGACAAACGCTATTGTGTTACCAATACTGGATGACACAGTAAATCCAAGTCCATATTCAGCTCTGGTGTACGCAGGCATAAAAGTCCCACTGACTTTGTACACGACTACACAAAAAAATGTACGGAAGTGCGTAGGACTGAAACTAATATACGATGCTTGTAAGCAATCCTTCTGGCAGTCTGAGAAACATTTGATGCGGTTAGACTCATAGCAGGAAGCATGAATGCTATAATTTGGAATTGAAGGAAAGATTAGGGAATCCATGAGGCCTAGGAGACACCTGGTGATCTTAAAGACAAAGCTTGGAGCAACTGGCACGCTGGCTGGCCATTATAACAGGAAAGGGGCTCCCCACTTCGAGATCCATTTCCTATCTTTCGTAGTCTGTTTCTCATCTCTGTGAGTTTCTACAAGGAAAAAAAGAACTCAGAGGGATTGTTTACTGGAGCAAGAGCCTACCAGAGGCCTACAAAGTGCATTAGCCAAATATATCGGAGATCATGTTCCAGGGAGCTGCGGCTGCCAGTGATGAGATCTTCAGTTTCTTAGTCACTTTAGGTCAGAAACCAGGTGTTATGTTGTTGATCCCACAGCTGCTCGCCATCTCCTGCCTCCTCCTGCAGCAAACAGCCTCAGCCGCACAGCTTTTGCCACTCTCTGGGTTTAAAAATGAACTTTTAAAGTACCTGAATGATGAAGTTCTCTTTTCAAAGTACTGCTTTCTGTGTTCAGTGGCTGAGCTGGTGCTGACTCCTATACACTGATTTTTAGATGGCATTTTAAAAACTTCAGCAAGTCTGGACACATTTTCTTTGCTTAAAAACCTGCTTAACCCCTTCAGCACTGTGGTTTTAGATCCTTTGAGGTTCATATAGCTACAAAGATCTTAAAATTAGAACAGTGAAAAAAAAAACAGGAAATCAATAGCCTTCTTGTTACCAACAAGAGGAAAGGCAGAGAGGAAGACTGCTGTAAACGTATCTTATGAGTTAAAATTACTTGTGCATTTTCTACTGCTAAGAGCCAAAACAAACTGCCTTATTCCAAATGGTCAGGCAGCATGGACAATTTTGCAAAGTGTACAATAACCAAAGAAAATAGCACCCCACTGGAGCATTTGTGGGACTTTATTTTCTAGCAGTCACAGCCCAAATTTATTAAACCAAACAACATTACAAACAGTAGGGAAAATGGAGCAAGAGAAAAACATCGTTTAAGGTTCAATAAATAAAATCTATCCTCATGTTAAAGACATGAACTTTATCCTAAAACAGGCAGAGCTGGTGCTGGCATCAAAGAGAAAAATGTCAGCAGGAAGAGCTGAGGAAACAGCTGAGGCCTTGCACTTCAAAAAGCTTAGCTCTGGGTGAGAGATGTTCCCACCAACAGTCAAGATTCACAGATGACATTTTCAGATGTCTTCAGTACTTTGCATCCAAGCAATCACATGATGTATCCTGTGCCATATGTCTTTTCCATGGGCTTCAGTTGCTTAGGTGTCTGCAACTGCTTTCAGTTCTCCACTACAAGGTGGAAAAGAGAGCCTCCCTGGGTTCTCTTGTTGTTTTAGAATTAGTTCCACAAGATTTGGACAGATTCCTATCTCTCTTCCATTAGCAGAGATGACATTTTTTAGCTGCTTAATGCAGTGTTAACCATTTTCTCCGACAAGGACATGGCCAACCCATCAGATCCTTGACAAATGATTGATTTAAGCTAGAAATGTCTATTTACAAGCTAATGCAAAAAAAATATTAAGGATAAGTAAACTAATTAATGAGAAGTGTATTCCCCATGGCAACACAAATAAAATTCACTGCTAGATCAACAGAGAATTCAGCATTGCTCCATATGTTTCTTTTAGTGGTGTTCAAATAGCACAGGTGTAAACTTTGGGTCGCCTTACTGTTTCATATTTAAGTGAGTCATTAAAGGAAGCCGTCACCTATTTAACTGTTTTTTTTTTTTAATTCCTTCCTGCTGCTGTGAAGAGGAATAATACTCTTATTTTCTTTTTTTTTTTTTTTTTTTTATTACATTTTAANTTTTTTTTTTTTTTTGATAGCACATCTAAAGTTCTTCTCAAACTCCTGCTTTTATAAAAACACTGTATCCCTAGAAATCAGGCTGAATTTCCTCTAAAACCAGAGGCACCATCTTAAACATTTATAGTCTGAAAGAGGGAAAGACATACTCTGCCTTTTTAACGCCCTTCATCCATTTATTTTCTAAGGTGGGGCAGGAAACCTCAGTCTGAAGAGGTGTGGGAGGGAAAAGCAGCCTCAGGCACAGCTGATGTAGGTCTCTGTGCCTCAGATGCAGAAAGAGTCATAGGCACGGCAATGCTCGAACCCAAATTTTAGATGTCTGACTTCTGTAGTGGAATCCAGAGACTCAAATGTGGTGTAAGAATTCCCCATCTAGTGCTTGGGGAGAAGAACTAGGTGAATCATAATCTACCTGACTAAATTTAGCTATTAAGTACAGGCTCTGAAGTCAGTAGGGTTAACTAAAAAATTAAATGGAGAGCACTTGGCCTATGGTTTACTTGAAAGAAAAGGAAAAAAAAGGGTAAGAGTGTGTATTTCTTTAAATTTTTGTGCTGACAGACCAAAGATAATTAGCCTACAGCTGCAGACTGGGGAGAACTGCTCTTTTTTCTGCCTTGAAGCAGCAGGTGAAAGCCTGGAGTGAGAAGCTGGGTGCCATTGACTTAATTTAGTTGGTTGAATTGAAGGCAGTGTATAACACCACAGAGAAACAGGGAAGCAGCAAATCTTCAAGACCAGGATTTCTAAAGAATGGCAGTTAATAAGCAGGGACGAGAATACAACTAGGGAGAAGAAAGGATTAAAAATGTGTACTTATGACAGCCCCATAGGATCTTATATGCCTTGGAGACAGTTTAGCTAGACATAAGCCATGTCTCAGAAGTATCACAGTCTGATGAGAAACGTGATACAGCTATGGAGAATTGTAAACAGTAGAAGATGGAGGAAAGTAATCAAAAACATCATGCGCTTACGTATTGCTACATGCATATCTTACGTAAAAAACTCTTTCCCCAGTTGTCTGGTGTGCTCCCATACATCGCTCAGCACCCTACCAAGGCCTGCTGTTCTGCAGGCACTCCTGGTGACATCCAGATACTTGCTTCTGTTGTAAGCCCAAATACAGAGTCATGTATTGGCTTCTCCTATTGTAAGAACTTCTATTTTTGAAACTGATGAACATGAAGATCATTTGATGTTTGTTAAGGATGAAATTATTTGTCATAATAACCAATAGTTTAGGAATAGGAAAATTACCTGCCTCTATAATTTCTTATTATACCTGTTCTATTAGGCGTTTGTTAGAAGGGACTTTTTATCTTCATGAGATGATAACATTTACAGAGATAAAATTGCTTCATCTTTTTTTCAGGAAGGATCTTCAAAATAGCCTTATCGCTGTATGCTGACATTTTAATAACATCAATAGGAGGACTTGTGGATTAAGTTTAAATAAATGTCATAAAGTAAGGCACAAGATTAAAATGTATTAATGAATGGGTAGAAGTTATCTTTCCAACACTTTCATTTGAAGATGGGGGAGAGTAGTGTCAAAACACCACTATGCTGCTTTGTGAATCAGGAGATAAGGTTTCTATTAACAACACTGGCTGCTGGAAATCACCAGTCTCTCCTCCTTCCATGTGCCACGCACACACAAGGTCAGGTCTGGTGAAAGGAAACCTTGGTTTGAGATCTCAGTAGGTGCAGTCGAACTTGAGTAGAGCCATGATGTAAAGTCAGGTATGACTCCACAGAAGCAACATAAATCTGGCCACACTTATTAGATCAGGTATTTTGTGGCGAGTATACTTGGTGTTGTTGTCCAGAAAGAATGAAGCTGCATTTGAAGAGCCTTTGCCCAAGGTTAATATTCTAGTATTCCAATATTTCTAGTTGTAAGAAGGCTTGGTAGGTAGGGCACAGGTCCCTGTGAAAAAAAAGCTGCAGTACCGCGTGGCCTGAGCTGGCTCCCTGTGCTGACACACCACTGCATCTGAGCAAATAACCCCTCCCAGAGCAGTAGCTGCCCAGGAGGAGATGGAGAGACAGCATCTTGTAGGAACCAGGTCAGACCAGGAAACAAGCAGTTCTTACTGCTTTTTTTTTTTTTTTTTCTCCAATTTTTATTCTCTCACTGTGTCAGGATATGTAGAATTTTTTTTGTCTGAGATGTAGTAATGAAGCATGCACATCCTCCGGTGCAGTATATGCTTGAGGTATTGCAGAATGTTGTGGGTTTTCTTTAAAACCTGCTCAAACAGCCTTTGTGTTTGATATACTGTCACATCAGCAAATTTATATGCTTTTGATTAAACTTCTTTTTGTTTTAGAATGGCACCTCATATTAACACATGAGAGCAGAGCCAAGTAGAGTAGCAAACAGAAGGAGGAAGAACACCGGAGGAAAAAACCTGCAGGTCTTGGATAGCTGCTTAGAGATTTTGTGTGAAAACCTGTGAAGATTTCTTCTGTCACTGAGCAAAAAAAGATTGTTTTAGAGGTTTATAAGAGGTGTTAACAACTGCATACTAGGCATTATTTTCCACTTGTTAAGCAAGACGAATCATTATTTTATCAAGGCTTTTTAAAGACTCTGCTAAGTGGCACGTGCTAGCTTTTTGTTTATTTATTTACGTTTATAAATTAGTGATACATTGGATACAAAATCATTTGAAGGATTTCATATTTATACAGTGAGCATAAATCCTAAGGCCTGTGTTAGAATTCCAGCAGTGAAGTGAAACTCAGCCATGCCTACACACCTGCATGAAGTGGGTGTTTTTGTTCCTTGGATCATGAGGATTATCTCCACTGTAAACTATGCATTAATAAAAAGCAGAGCAGGCACTTACCATATTCCCTTTTGGAATTAAGAAATAAAAGGGAACTTGCATACTTGGCTGCCTTTGAGGAAACTTTCAGAAGAGAAAGTTCAGAAGGAAAATGCCAGGAGTGTAATGACTAATAAAATAAGAAAAACACTGCCATTTTAAGTGTAAATGTATTTTGGAAATATCAGTGCAAAAGGCTACTGAACAGATGAGGATGATGTCCATGGTCTAAGTGCCCTTTTGCTGGCCATTTGAAAAGAAACAAGAAATACTCAAACCTGAAATCCTCTTTTGCAGTGAAATCATATATGAAATACAGCTTTCAATTAATCTTAGACCTGAAAATTTTTATTTATAGGTAATAAGAAATGTCATGATGATCACTTTGATTTTTTCCAGCAATGCTGGCTTCAGAAGAGGAAATAGAATGCAGAGAAACAGTCACGCCTGACAACTATTTCATCATCAGTTGTCATGGTGCAATGTTGTGTCAAGGAAGAGTTTCATCAAGAGGTTGGGAGTTTGAAGAGCCAGGAGTGCAGAGGGGAGGTATCCCCGGAGAAGAACGGTCAGGGAGACTGGAATGCAGGATGCGGTGGATTTGGAAAGTGAGGGCAACGCTGTATAGAACCAAGAGGACAAATGCAGAGGGGAACGCTGGTAGGCAGAGAGCAATGCTCTGCAGAAACCCACCTCATGTCCTCTTAGTTCCTTATTCCTTGTACAGGCAGCTTGAAATCTGTGTGGCTGTTCACAGGGTGCAGCACAAACATATTAAAACTCAGTCTTGACTAATCAAAAATATCCTGAAGCTTTTGACCTCTAAGATCTGGGGCTCTGGGAAGGCAGAGGGTAGTCCTACTCTGTTGGTTATATTTGATTCCTTACTCATTTTATAATAGCATATGCACTTGGTATAGAACAGATCAATGTTTCCTTTTTTTATTTTTTTTATTTTTTTAATTCTATTACATCTTTGTTAATTTATTTTCCAATTTTTTTTTTTTTTTGGTGCCAAAAATGTCACAATAGTATATATCAGTGCCACATTGTTTCAAGAAAATGCATAGACGTTACCACAAGCCTAATTGTGATTCAAAAGCCCTTTAGTGCTTTGTGGCTCTAGGCTTACCTTACCTTGCTTTACAGAAGGATTGTGGCTGCTGTTTTTTGTTAATTTGTTTGTGCAATAACCTTTATTTTTCTTAAGGCAATATGCAACTATTGTGGATAGGCACAGAACCATTATTTTCCTTTTGTCTCTTCATTTTTTCAGGTGTGCTCACACTGTAAAATATTTTGTAACTTCAGAGAGATATAAATGAAAGAATGAATTGAAAAATAAGTACCTACACGTATGTCTCATACTTTAAACCTGTATCTTTCATGCACAGCCAAAAAATAGGCAACAGTATATCATTTTTTCCTCTTTAGGTTTGTATTTGAGCATCTATTTCAAAAAATCGAGTCCAAACTAATCAAGTGCATATATATGCACCTTTGCATATATACCCATTCCTTGAGGCAGAATTATTAGGCAAATTGTTGTATTGCTATCTTATTAAAAAAAAAAAAAAGATATTTTTTTCAGGGTTTTTTTCCTGTTTGGTCAGGATAAATGCCATCTCTTTTCACGTGTTTGGCTGTTCAGTCTCATCTGGTTTAGCTCAATAACTGTTCGTGCCAATTTATGCACGGGCCAACTTTGCAAGGCACAGTGCTAATTGAAAGAAGCCATTGTTGCCCAGGGCTATCAGTTTTGTGGCTAGGACAGCTGATTTTACTGACAACATTATCAGCTGATGTTTCCAACCCAGATGATAAAAATAGGAGGATTTGAAGTGGGTCATCATTCCGATACAATTAAAATAAAAATGATTGTTGAGTTGATAGTGTTTAGTAATCTGCCTGCGGCCACTGCAACTTTTAGCGTGGAGCATACCTGTGTCAGATTCAATTCAGATAATCACAGGTCAGCTCAAACACTACAATTGTCATCTTTATCTCTTTTTGTAACAGAGCTCACTCAGGCACATGGGTTCATTGACACTAGGCTCTTGTGCAAGAATTTAGAAAGGCAGAAAAGGTTCCTTGATTGCTTCATAATTGTGAAGGCCTTGTTCAGCTTTTAAAAGAACAGTTTACAAAAGCTCCTCAAAGTGAAAGCCTGGAGGTATCCGAACCCCACACAGCGAAGGTGCCAGTCAGTCACTGGGGTGGGTCACAGAGGTTACAGGAGATAAAGGAATTTTGCAAACCCTGCATAGAAGCTGCGTGACTCAACACACTGAGATGGGAATGCACTCACTCCACTGAGCAATTTAATGTCCTGGAGTAATGACATGATAAGTCTGTTTCACACAGTGGGTCTGTCAAAAACAATAATAATGACAACAGTCTTCCCTTAGGAGATCTCTGGAAAGTTTTACTTGGGAGATTTAAAATCTTTAATTTTTCTGATGCAGAGTCATAATTAAATCCAAGAAGTTCCTGTGGCATATGGTGAAATCAAGTTAAACCCTAACATTCAGAAATATTGATTCAGCCATTTTTATCCATTGCACATGGCTGAAATAGTTAACTATTGTTTTCTCTTGCGAAACATTATGGTTTGCTGGAGAGGAAAAGACAATTTGGTCCAGAAAGTGTATACTTAATTTTACACGATCTTGTTTAATTTGTTTATTGGTTTAGCCTTAAATTAGATGGAAATTAGAACCCTCAAATTCGACCTTATCATTCACTTGCAGGTGTACTAAGCCTCACCTAAAAATGATATGTACACATGTGTGTGCCACGGTATGTCCTTCTATATCCGCACTGCTGTAATCCTTCACATGCTTTTATTTAATTAAAACTCATCACGTTAATACCTGTGGGAAAAAGAAGGACAATATGTCACAACCTCCCCTTTTCAGAACAACAGTCATTTATGAAAACCATGTAGAATATTTAAAAACAAGTAAAAACAGGTAGCCTATTATAATTTTTTCATGTTATGCATTCACACTCTGCAGACGCTCTGTACACTTAGTCTATGATAGGTGGCAACACTTTTTTCCTAGTTAGAGCTCATTTTTACAAGATTTGCTCAGGTACAGCAGAATGAAGGATGGCTCTGGTTCTGTCTAATGAACACTGCTGTAATCATGCCCTCAAAAGACTGCTTTAAATTTAAGCAATAAGATTGAGCCTCTGTAAGTGTGAATAAAAGCACTTCATTATCACTGCTGATATAAGTTTTAGATACTTAATTAGCTCAGGTATTTCTTGCATCGCACACCAAGTTTTGCTTTGGTTAACCACAAATTTAGGGTAAGCTTGTCACTAGCACAGTAGATAAATGAATAACAGCCATTTCATATTCAGCAGTAACTGGGCTTTATTATATTCAGTAATATCCAACACACAATGACTTGGAATGAAGCTATTTCCAGAGTACAGCTTTGAAACTAGCATCAGAAATAATGCATAATAGGGGAATGAAATACAGTTGCCATACAGGAGTAATGTTTGGAGAGTTTTATTGTAATTGTGTGCTGTATTTCCTGAAGTGAATTCCATATTTGAGTCCCTGTGTGAACCTGAGTTCCAAAATCTGCTGATTTTCTACCAACAGTTCCCATCTGCTTTCTATTCTACTTGGTTCTAGTCTTATGTCAGAATATCTGATGTCATTGTAAAACAAAAGAAAGGTCATTCAAAAGCATATATATTTCCTTGCTAAGTGAAATTGCATTTCCCTCCGAAAGATGAAGTTTTAAAGAAAACTCTCAACATTCCCAAGTTTCAAAAAGGATTTTACAAATCACGTTACCTCTATTCTGACTTTTAAGCATGAAGTGTCTTTATCATCTGACTTAGCAAATGAATTGGTTGATTACTTGATTATTTCTCTCTGTAAAAACCCTTAACCTTTTACTTTGAAATATGCATTTCTGAGCACACTACTAGCCTGTGGAAGGCCTGGTAACAGCTCAGAGGCCCAGATAAATATGATAATTCATTTAACCTTTACTTCAAATCCACTTATTTGTTACAGGCACTGACCACGTGTAAAAGCTTGAAGATGAATGTACAGCTTGCATTTGGATGTGTAGTTTGTGTGGTCAGGCACATAAAGACATGAAGTACTTGTGCCCTGTAAGCTGATAAATCCCTGCAGAAGTTGGCAGCACAGACAGGTGTGAAATAGCAGCCTTGCAGCTTGAATAGTAGATCAATGAAACATTTAAAAGTTGATTTTAGATATCTGCCACTAGATTTTTACTGTCTGCATTAAATATTTGGGGTTTTTTTGATAGTTGTTAATCTCTTTGGTTGGCTCAGACAACTCGACATTTTTAGTTTTCTTCAGCTATAGCCTTTGGGTTTTTTGTGCTCTACAATGACAGAGATACCATGTCAAACCATATTTTTCTAATCCTGTTAGAGCTGTATCTGTTATAATATTAATTGGTGGAAAATAGTGTTTAATAGCTATCCTATTATACAGTCTTTTCCTTTATCACTGGTTTGTTTTGTATCTCTAGAGCTCAGATTTTCCTCTGGCTTTAATTCAGTATGTTTGAAAATTCAGAGCTTCAACAAAGGCATGAATGGAAGAGCGATATCCTCGCTCCTTCTTGGCTAACACAAAGAAAGTGTAGTATATCTCTCCTTTGTTTCTAGGTAAGGATTTAGAATGGCTTTTAAAATATCTCAGATTACTTTTCTCACATTGTTTATCCAATATGACCAATCATAGCAGGCTCTCTGCCAGTCCTCTTGTTTAACTTATCAGCTTGCTTAGTTCTGTGGAATCTTTCTCATACATTTTTTTCCCTTCACACAACACTCACCACAGGTGAAATTCGTTCCTGTGTCTAGAGCCAGATCAAGGCTCATGTGATAAGTTATTGCTTAAATTTAGAGCAATATTAGAGGGCTTAAATCCATTTTAAGGACTTGGCATGGTCCTCTGAACAGGTGTGAGTTTTAGCTATTAAGATAAAGTTCTCTTCAGTTGGAAAACTTACAGCTTTGGCTGTACTTTCAAATAATTTAAACTTTCAGTCTCTCTTGCTATAAATGCAACTTGCAGAGAGTGGAGCCCATGGTAATGTGATGCTTAAACTTCATTTGTACAGAAGACAAACAATGGCTGTCACAGAATTTGAGAATGGTGTGGGAGCCAAATTATCCAGTAGTTTCAGTATGAGAAACAGAATGAAAACATTTATAAACTTCAGAAAAATCAACTAACACCTGCATACTTGGTATTATCTACAGCTGAATTAACAGCAAGAAGCAGCTACTAACAAAGTGATTATGATAACAATATGAAAAAGAATGAGCTAATTTCATCTCTTGTGTCCTATTTTTGTAGATTAATAATTCCATACTAGATCTGGTTTAAATTATATCAAGAAAATACTTTTTTCTTTTTTTTTTCTTTTCTTTTTACTTTAAGGGAAAGAGTAAGACAAAAACCTTACATAAATCTAACGTTAGTTTTACTTTCAATCGACAGTTAACTTCTCTGTTGGAAAAGCAAACATTCTCATAGCACGTGTGGACATTTTCTGTTCTATATCTCAGTCAAAAATTCAATCAGATTGATTCATGGACGATCTGATAATTTTTTATTGAATTCTTTATAGAGGCACATGGTTTCTGATGCATTTAATTATAGCTCTTTGCATAATGGTAAAGTCAGGATCTGTGCTGGAGACAAGGTTTTGTATTAGACCTTAAGCTGGAAGTAGAACTTTTCTTGTGGCCCACCCTCTTTCCCCTGCAATGCAAGGTCCATAACCGCCATAAAGATCATACTGTTTTTTATTCTTGGAAGTTCACTAAGAGGGATAATAGGAAAATAAAAAAGTCTTGATGCACCTTTCACATTTCATATTTTGAGCAAACTGTTTAATCACACTCTGTAATTTGTAGCTGGTGCAATGATACCAGAGCAGTTATGTTGTCAGCCTGGAGGCTAGTGGTGTTGGGTGCAAATACAGATGGAGGGGATCTTCTCATTGGGCTCCATGTGGAAAGGACTCTCACTAGAAGACACATTCCTCGCTATGGCTTTGTGGAACAGGCCCTCCTGCGTGATGTGTCTTCTACTTATTCCTATTGAGCATATCTCCTTGCACACAGGCCTGCCATGATTGTGTGCTGTGTGTCCTGGTGTCTTGATGGGAATTGTGTGGCACGTGGTGGAGTGTTTGCCTGGTTGGAGTTGTCCTTCGCTGAGGTTGTGCAGTGCTACTCGCCAAGTGGAGGCCAGTACCTAAGGGGTGAAGTTGGTACTGAGGGTACCTGCTAATAAAGGTAGTCTTTATTAAATGTTTCCTAACAACAATGCACCTGCAAAACAAAGGCAGCTATTAAACGAACACAACTTTGTAATAATAACAATAACAATAAAAAAGCCAACACAATAAAGAAAGTAAAATTCAGTAACAAGAAGCAACTATTGCTGACCAAGACAAAAGAATGCAGACAAACTCTAATTAAGGGAAAAAAAATCGCAATGTTTTTGCTTCCATATTTTTTCTTCTTTGAAATGCCTCTCTCTTTCTCAGTGTTCCCTTCTATGCTTTAATTTTGCCACTTTTAAACTATATTCTAGGTTGGATGACACTGTTTTGTCACTTCTTTTCTTATTTATTTTGAAGTGTTGTATTCAAACTTCTGATTCACCACCTATGATATCCAATACTTGATATATTAGACACTGTTACTGCATTCACTGTTTTTGCCATGCTTCCTTCCTCTCTTAATATCTGTCTTCACGATTACTCAATCATTATCTTTTATATTATCCAGTTTCTCTTACGCCTTATCTCTGTTTCACTCATCTTTTCCATCCCTGCAGCTGGCCTCCCTCTCCTGTCACCTCTTTGGAGTCTAAAACTAGGCATGTGTCATCAAAGAAATATCTCATAAGCATTGATTTTTTTCTAAGTGCATCTGCTCATCTCTTTAGTTCTGCTACTTGATCTTTCAGTACCATGAATGATAACATTTGTAAATGTTCAGTTTTGCTTCACCATTTCATCTGTTCATGGGCAAAGAAAAGTTTCGTTACATACCTGAAAATCTGTCACCATTTGAAAAATCCCCAGTATATCACACAAATGTTAATGATGATTTACTGTGCCCACATTAAAAGCTCACTTTAAGAAGAGATTGTACACCGTGTCTATGGAAAGTGGCAATTTCTTATTCTAAGACTATCTCTGCTGAAGTTAAAGCAATTTGCTCTGTTGAGGCAGAGAAATTAGCTCGGACTGCTGCCACTGGAGTGGTAATGATGTCTGAGCTAACTAGTTTAAGTTAGTCCAAATAACTCCGTGCTTCAGGGAAGTCACTTCTAAGCAGCCATGTTCCAGGAATAGCAAGATAATTAGGAAGCAATCTAAGATAACTGATGGCAGAACTTCATTTTTTTAAGGTATTGCTGTATATGCTAGAAAATGGAGATTTTTGAATTGGTGGTTTCTAATGATTCAGCTCCATCCTCTAAAAATCAAAACTTTGAACTCAGGATACTTACACGAAGTGAGGGGAATCAAAATCATACAGCACTGTTAAACACAATAGTAATGTATTCTAAAAGGCCATGTTTGGAATTATGTTACCTCCTGATTATCAGTGGCTTTTCTGACTTCAGTTGTGAGGACGATAAAAACATTGCTATCTTCTTGGATGTTTTGCAAATCCCTTTCGGTAGCCAAATCTCAATGATAACTTCATTTTCAACTTCTGTGCGGGAGATCCTTTTCTGGTTATTGTGTCCGGGAGGATGGGAAAAAAAAAATTCCTTTCTTTGGATCTCAGAAAGCCTAATGGGGTGTCCAAAGAATCCCCTTCATTTTGTCTCTTCCAGACACCTATTGAGTATCTGAAAGTGAATAAGTGAATGCTTAAAGTAAGTGGAGATTGTTGTATCAGTCTGTACCATATTAATTAATGATGTTTCTTTAAGCTCTGTTTCACAGCTACTAAACAATGAGTTTCTGGTGAGTGAAACAAGATTTTCATAAACAACACATGGAGCTGACTGTGCACCAGATTTACTTTTTTTTTAATAATAATTAACCTGACTCTGCCATCATTAGGTGAAGCTAGTCATCTCCATGGGGTCCTTCTGAAACAAACAACAGGATACTCTTCTGATTGTCATGCTTTTCTATATTTTTTTTTTCCCTTTTTTCTTCACAGCAGGATTTTTTCTCCTTAAACATCACCTTTACGGTTGTATTTTTGCCTTCATTAAAAATAACAAAAAAACCCCAAACCAAACCAAAATCAACCAACAACTGTGGGGAAGATCTACCCAGACTATATTGAAAGTATGTATTTGAGGCTTTTTATAGGCATCCTGTCATTAAAGGAACAGCAGAGATAAAAGGGTGGGGAATACAATCATTGATCCTGTGGCACCTGAGGAAGCAAAAGCGAATTAGAGGGTCTCTGTAGTGGGGTGGGGAGGTTTCTTTTTGGTGAAGGGAAGACTTCAGTAGGATATATCAGAAGCCCTCTGCCTGCAGTATCTGTTGATAGCCACATCTCCGCTCCGAGGTGTCACAGAGATGGAGAAGATGAGACAGCTCAGCGGCGTCGGCTCCTGTAAGAAGCTCAGGCCACAGCCAGCGAGGGTCAGCTGAAGAGCGAGGTGCTCCGGTTGTGTCAGACACAAACCACATCTTGCCCCGAGAACCACGTGTGATAGGGAGCCACGGAGAACTCTTGATTTTTTAAAGTGAGGAATGTGACAAAATGTTGCAGAGGTCATGCGGATCTGTGTTAACAGAAGCACATCTCTTCCAGTGCAAACTCCAGCGGGAATAACTGAAACCTATCAGGGCTTTTCCACCTGCAACCAGCACAGAGGGGCTGCACCAAGCTAAGGAGTGAAGGGGCTTCTATGTGCTGAATATGCATAGACTGTGAAGAGAAATGCTTCCTTATCCTTATTTCGGGATGCTATACCTAAAGTGAAACCACAAAAATGCAGAACAAACAAACCTGAAAGAAAAAAAATCCAGTTGCCTTGAGTGGGAGCAGTGACTGTCACAAAAAAATAGCAGCCTCTTGAAGAGGGGCAGAATTCTTACGGGTATAAAGGGGAAAGCAGGAGCAAACAGAGACATAAAAATTTATAGCTCCCTCCACATCTTTTTGTTATTCTTTTCCCCTCCTTTTCCTTTTAGTGGGAGGTACTATACAGTCTATCAGATTTTCATGTGAAACATTTGTGTACACATTAAATCTTGTGATTGCTACTTGCCCGGCACTATTGGATAATGATTTGGGTGATGGCTGTATGCATATTCTCTACTCTCAAATGATAATAAGAACTCTGAATATTACATTTTGCTGTCGTCCTCTCCTCTGACTAAATATATATTAAAATGAGATAGAGTTCAAAAACATTACATTGGGCTGTGATGGAATCAAGATGTAAGGACATCTGTCAGAAACAACCTTGTGGCTAATATTTTCACAGTAAAGTTTCCCTTTATTTATATATAGAGTGAGAAAATGATTCTCATTTATGATTTCCCCTCGTCTCAACTACAGGCTTTTCCTGAGGAAAGGCAGTTGGTTCAGATTTTAACCCTTTGTCCCCTTTCTTTGTTTTCTTTGGCTACTTGTACAGCAAAAATTATTATTTTTTAAATTAGAGCCAAGTACATTACTGGCTGAATGTCTGACAAACCATCAAAATTTAATTGCCACAAAAACTGCTTGTGAAAAATCAAAGTTACCTACATAGCCTGCAAGATAAAGACTCACTCTGATTCTGCAAGCCTACTTGATAACAACAGGTTACAAATAGGGAAAATGCAAAGAAACTGTAGACTATAATTTTTTATTACTGATGCCCCAGCACCAGTGTTCTTGTAAATCCTCCCTCACAGATTAAAACAAGAAAGTTAGCTCTAAAGATCTTACAGTTTAATAAGAATCTTATTTATTTATGATTTGTTCTTCCAAGCACCAATGCTTACATACAAAACTAAGCTATATATAACTCTACGAAAATATAGAACATGCAAAAAATTATTAGGATCTGTCTGTGCAAGAGAACTATGCAGTATGAAGTTTATTTATTCTGCCAGTTTATTTGCAAGTGGTTTATATATTTGACAATGTCTTTGAATGATTAGAATTATTAGATAACTTAAATGTAAATGTTTCCATCTCCTTCTATCAACATTATCAGAATTAAAATGGTACCGTGGGGACTGGCTAAAAAAATAAAATTAATTATAAACATGAAGTTATAAGTCATAAGAATATTTTCCAGCTTTTCAGCTGATAAAATAATTGAGCCTGGAAAGTAGATAAAACAATCGAATAATATAAATATTCCCTCCCTACCTCACATATGTGAAGAATTAAAAGTTCATGATTAAAAATGTATTCAAAAATACCTACAGAAGTCTCTTGTTTTAACACAAAACTGGCAGGAGTTGACTCGTCATTTTACAGATAAATTGCTTTTGTTGTTATTTCACTCTTGCAAAACAAAGATTAGTGGTTGATTGCAGTGGAATTCTGACACCTGTGAAGCCCATTTTGTTTATTAGCCAAAATAGGTCATAGCTTCAGCCTTAAACTTTGTTGGTGGGGATTATATTCTTTTTAGCTGTAACCTGCCTTGACTGAATCAGTCTTTGATGTGTTGCATGGGCATTAATAGAAAGAACAAGGCTTGCCATTGAAAACAAGAGGAAACGATGTTACTGCAGTCCATGAGCCTGTTTAGGGCTGGATCAAATATCCTCTGAACCTAATGGCAAAGTTCCTCCTGATGCCAGGAAACATAAGGGGAATAGACATAACAATTAGTGTTGCTTGCTTTTCACACAGAATACTACTCATAACAGAGAAGAGGACCTCTGTGAAAATAGAGAAGCTCATGTAGACAAAAAAATCATCCATAAAATAAACTATATCCACTGAAAATAGTTCAACCCTCATGGGATGTTTTGTGACTAATTTTATTTCAGGTAAAGAAAATAAAGCTTACGAGTTACTGGTTGCAGACTATATTAATCAGTAGTACGAAGCAGTAGATCTTCAGACTCTGACCTGCATTTGGAAGGAGCAGAGGTGGGATGCACAGCTTGATTTAAGTGTTCCTGCTGCCCGTGAATCCCCAGTACAAGAGTCTGTGCTTGACCTGCTGCATTGGTGCATGTGTGCGTGTACATGTGTGTATCCAGAGATATGAGAAAGCAAAATGGATGAGTAATTCCCATCAGACTGGCAGAAGAATCTGAAGTAAGGGGAGATGATTTAAATAAATGGCAGATGGCTAAGCTTGGAAGACTGAAATCCTGATCTTATGTGCTATATAGGGAAATGAAGGATGCTCAGGATTGTCTCAGATCATCTCAGCTGAGGAAACAAGAAAGCTAAATGCTTTCTTGAACTGAGAGTCCATACAAGGAAGGATCTAGGCAAGAGTTTAAATCACCCTTCTTGCATCTATAGTTTAGTTAGAGGTCTCCTGTTTGAAGGAAACCCAGGCACATGAGCAAGGAAGGTGCTGACACACACGCCAACAGGTCCCCCAGTTTGGGCAGTCAGGGATCCCTCTCCATAGGGTACACCACGGAGAGTGACAGTCCTGTAGCCAGGGGTTGGCAGTCACCTGAGGTTAGGGATCACGCTTTGGATCACACCTGCCCCACAGGCCAGAAGAGCGGTTATTTACTGCTAGACATGCCAAGGCTTTCTTCAGTGATGTCCTTCACAAATGACATGCAGGACTTGCTCATTGTCCTTTCTTCAGCAGAAGGGGATGCTAAAAAATGAAGCACTGTTAAAAAAAGCACACACAAACACAACCCAAGCCTAAAAGAAACTTCCTTCTTTTCTAAAAATATAATAATTTCAGTTTAATACTTTTTTTTAACCTGGCTAAAAGTGCTTCAGACCGCGTAGAAATGAAGAGTCAAAGTGACTGAATGAGGTCGTTGAGGGACTTTCTATTTTAACTCTGAAAATGAGCCCACTGAAAGAGGTATTGTTGTAATGGGCAGGGGAAAATCTTTTCTTTCTATAAACAGATGTCCTGGAAGATTTTCCTGTATTACTGGCTAGTAGACATAATTGTATAGCTCAGCAGGTAGACGAAGGCTGTGAATATCCTACCTTTCCCCCTCCACCCTCCCCAAAATATAAAATCAATTTTATGCCCCAAGTTTGCTGCCAGATATCACAAGCAGCTTAAATCTGATGTCAGCAGTAGAACTTGAGCCATAAAATCAAAGTTTTTTGTTGCCTTGTTCCAACTAGTTTACAAAGATAACCTTGTGTTTCCAATGAAACTTCAGTGGCAGATAACTATAGGAACGTTACAGCTAGTTGAGTAATAATGATTTTTAAAAATAAAGTATTGGTGATTTTTTTCATTGAAAAAGAAAAGACTTGTTTTGTTCTCACAAGCCATAAATATGAACATTAACTGATTAAAAGCAAAAACATTTTTAGAAGCACACAATCAATTTTTATAAGTTTGGTGAAAAAGTGAGTAATTTTAGAGAAAATAAATATTTTGACACATGACAGCCTTAAAATATCCAAAATATTCTAAAAGGGAACTGGAAAATAACATTCTTGTTTGGCACTGATCATCTATATGGGCATTCAAAATGTGTATACCAATTCACACCTTTTTATCCCCTTAGACCTTGTTAGAGTAGGATCACTGTTGCTTGAAGTTGTGATTTATGTGAATGCCTCCTTGAAATTTCTGTATCAAAAAGTCATCTTTAAAGATGCATATGTTAGTAAGGTTCGTATTTTGGACCAACATACTTTTAAAATCTCCCATAGAAGTGGAATGTCTCCAGCATAATAAGTGCAGTAGGGCATAGCATCACAAGTTATTAATATACAGGCAAAACATTCAGAGACGGACACTCGTCATTGACCATCTGTATCAAACAAAAGAGGATTAAATTACAGGAGCCATCAGACCTTGTGCTTGGGGAAACAGGTAGGTCACCATTTGTGCTTTGACAGAAATTTAGCTTTATGTTACAGAAATCTATGGTTGCATACAATGTAAAGGTTTTACTGCTTCTTCTGAAATATCCAGCTTTGACTACTGTTAAACACAGGAAAAAAAAACTGTACAAAATTGATTAGTCTAAGTCCTTCTGATCCTTCAGAAAAAATTCCTGCATTGTGCCATGTGGCTACTGAGCCTATTATAATATGTATAGCACAATCCATCCATTCAGTGAGACATACTTAAGCTTACTGCATAGTTATATTAATTAACAAATGTTGTGAGGATGGAGTGGCAAGAACTTTTTTTCTGAAGAATAGGACTTTTATTCTCAGATTGTTTTGTTGTGCTCTTGATAAAACACAGCCTTTTAAAAATTGCTGATAGTTCAGCCTCTGTGGTGTTGTATTTTATTGCTTAGTTTTTTATACTTATGATTAAAAGCCACAAGGTGCCGTTTATGATTTTGTTCTGAAGCACACTTTGGTCAAAAATAATTTTTCTTTGTCAGAAAGTATAATTTTATGTTACCGCCTTATCTGTTGTATTTGTGAACGTCCATGTAATTTACGTGCTGATTAGATGGATGTACACTAACCCAAGAAAAATCATCTTGTAAACATGGCGAAACGAAACTCTATGAGCAATATCCTGAATAATTCCTTCTTATTCACACAACACTAATTACAATTGTATCTTCTTCGCCATTTAATTTAGAAATAACTGTATGGGACTAGATCAAGTGTACCTGACCACCTAGTGTAGCCAGATGAGAGAAGAAAGCTTGAGAGAACAAAGACATTAAGGAAAGATACACACATTTTGAGGATAATTGTCTTGAGTGCCAAACATTTGACCAGAACATGAATGTGCCAGTAAGACTGGCTTGCCTTCCAGTTATTTTGATGGTGTCACAGCATGACCATCCCTGTTCAATTCAAATGGATGCCATATCATTTGTATATGATATATCAATCATTCAATATATCTGCTTTAGGAAGCTATTTGCAATTTTGTATCTCATGGAAGTATGACATCAGATTTCACGGTCTTACCCTATTTTACGACGTGTTCCCCAGTTGCTGTAGCAACGCTGTTGCTATGGATTACACAGTGGGAGTCAGTAGGGTCAGCAAAGATCAGAGCCCCGCCATTCTTCATTCAAAGGCAATTGTCCCTGAAAAATGTGACTTACTTCAATATTTAAGGCCTGGGTACTGATATTAAACCAGAATGATACTTCTGTTAAAAACCCATAATTAACCTTGTCTTCAACTCTAGGTCACACATTAATAGCAATTTCATAAAGTGGACATTCCTCTGTCTTTCATTCTCAAAAGCCTAGACAGGTTTTAAATAATATGTCTCTTGGAAAAATACACGGGTAATCGTTGCAATTTATTTTATGTCATTATCTAAGCCCTTGAGACCTCACATTCCCAGCTTTGCTCCCTGAGGTAATTGCATACATCTTGGGAATGTGTGAAATGGTGTTAATATTCAATGCACTGTGCCTTTTCAGAGGATCTGCAGCCTACAGTGGTGCACTGTCTAGATGTTTCTCTGTGGAAACTATTTTTGGGCAAGTGTAATGAGAAGCAACTCTTTACAGAACAAGGTTCCCAGGATGTTTAATGATTCCTTGGATCCCAAAAAAGTTTTTAATGGTTTCAGTTGGGTAGATATATTCTGCAATTTGGTGATGCAACTAACATCAATTGATAAATTCCATCAACATTTTTGGGCTTTCCTCAAACAAGTATCAACAGTACAATTTCTGTAAGTCATTCTCCTGTTTAATGCCTGTTTAATAATATTTTTGCCCTCTATGGATGTTCTGGAAGAGAAATTTGCTTATGGAGAGACTGTTTCAGATTCAAAGCTTTAGGATGCAATGACTGAACTCTTTACGGCCTCGTATCTTGCGTTGTCATTACCTTGTACAAACTGCATTCAAAAAAATACCCTCAGTCAAGGACAAGGCAGTGAACAATTAAGCTCCAGGTGCTTAAAAACATTATAATTGAATTTATTTCCTGTAGAATTTAACTTGAAAAATAGTATGAGTGACATAATTTCCTGCTTACTTCACAGTATCCGTTTTCACTACATGAGATACAACTTCTTCTCGAAAAAAAGTAGAACAATCGTTGTCTTCATAGTATTTTTTTTGTTGGTCCTTGATTAGAGTCCCTGGCAAAGAATACATTCTCACTCTCGAAGACCTAACAGTTAAGAAAAATCTCTTTCTAAAGTAGTTAATTACTTTACAACTTACTTTGTAAGTTAGCCTTGAACAGCTCTGTGGAACCTTCAGGTACAACCATTTAACAGAGAAGACAGCTGACACATCATGTTTTTTTTTTTCCAAGTAATCTACTTTTTTAGTAATCCAGCACATATTCTGCACAAGAAAAGTTGTACTTTCACACGTTTGTTTGATCAAGTTGAATTTTTGGCTGATTTTCGAAAATGCCACCTAATACAGTCTTTGGAAGCAAACCTATTCTGTCCTCCATAGGTCCTGAGCAACTTCGGTGACTTGTTGCAAAATCCCCCAAAATAACACAGAGCCCAGAGTGCTTAGGACTCATCTCACCTGTCAGCTGTGTGGAAGTCAGGAGTCTAGTTTAAGTTTGCTGTCTAAAATCTCTCAACAGAAATGGAGAGAGTTATGCCATTCATTCTGTCCCAACATGGTGTTTAGGGTAGATAGGTTTTGGAGGTGAGCTTACAGTCCTATTGCCCACCTGTACTCCAAAGCGCTATGTAATTTGCTGAGGAAGAAAATTTTATTCAGCATATATTCATGGCATAATCTGTTCCCCATAGGCTGAAATCTTGCTGTGGGTTTCAATGGAGATCTCCTTTCGATCAGTCCTATATATTCTCCTTTCTCCCTTGCCTTTTACCTGATTGTTTTAGGTATCTTGAATGTCAAGCTACGAGTGTTCTTACTACAGCAGCACTTTTTGTTATGTCTGAAAAGACAAGGCTTGCTTTCCTGTGAAAAGGTAACAATGGTACGTGATTGTCGATTCTGTAAATCTTAATCAGAGATGTGGCTTCTGTGAGGTCTGTGGTGTTAGTCAACCAATATTTGTGTATGGCAAGTTAAAGAAAGCTTACTGTTTGCTATTCTGATGATATTAGCTATGCAGATGAAACATGAAAAATAACTACTTTCTCTGGCTACTGTTTTTACTCTAAGTCAATTTAAAAGGGATAAGATATTGGTGATGTGACATGCTCAATTCAGAAATCATATGAAGCATATGACTGACACTTGAAAATGTAATGATTCAACACTTGTTTGGTTATTAGAAACATTGATTTCTAAACAGGCAATTACTTTCTTAGGTAATTCATACTCAGAAACTCAAATGTAATTTTGAAAAATGTAAATTATTTCAACATCACACAGTGAAATGGAAGTTGATATAACTGAGGGACTTGTTAATGTCATAACATCACACAAACTAATGCACATGGGAAAACAAATTGTTACACGTTTTCTTTGACTCTGAACTTGGATCCAAACTTCAGTCACATGTCAACTCATCTTTTCCAATTAACAACAGTGTTCGGAATGACTTTCCTTTTTTCATGTAATCATTTTTAATGAACCTTCTGATCAAATACAACTCATTATCTTTCATGAAGAACTGAGACAGTCAAGCTGATTACTCAAAACAGTTAAAACTGCTTTAGATTAATTCAGCTTTGATGGGGTAAAAAAAAAAGTGAAGTAGAAATATTTACTTTGTTACATTCTTAAAGACCTCTAAAATTATGTTAAAGTTAGATTATGTTTTGGACCATAGATAGCAGAACATAAATAGTGTTCTTTTATCTTCAGTTTGTAACTTGTAGAAGGTCATTTTTAAAGGTGGTGCACTTAAATATAATAATTGTATTGTTGTTATATTTTCCCGTCATATCCAAACAAGAAGCTATTTAGAAATTTACAGAGAAAATCAGAAGCCAAAGTCAAAGTTTATCTCTGTTTGATACAATTGTGCTATCATGTCTAAATTCATTTTCAGCCAAGACTTCTTTTTCTTTGGTTTGGTTTTCTTGGCTTTGTAGCGGCCAACTATGGTAATCGCTGATCTTTCTATTTGGAGAATGTCACCTGTAACTCCAAATTAAAATATACCATTGCAATTAGATTTTAAATACATTTCATCTAAAAGGGTGAAATGACCAGCTCTTAATAGATAAATCAGCACACTGCTCTTATAATCAGTTTAACCTTTTCTGGCACCTTTGTGTATTTTAGAGGAATATTTTGCAAGCAGACCAAACCACAGAAATCAAGAGGGCTACCCTAGGTGGTAGAATATTTCAGGATAAGTAGGCATAGCAGAATTTAGCCCTGTGAAATGTGTGTCATAAATAGGATCTAATTTCTTCTCTCTCTCTTTTTTTTTTTCATTCCCATTTTCCACCTCTCTTTTGTAATCATCTCTGTTTAATTAGAAATAATACAAAATTGAGTCACGTCTTTCCTTTCACTACAGAGGTCACTTAATACCACCCTCCCTCTTTCTGTGTCAAGGGAAGATGAATGGTATTTCCTGAATGACATTTCAATAGAAACCTACAAATACAGTTTAACAAAGAGATCAAGGGATACTGTAAAGGACGAGGCAGATTCCTTTTCTCTTTTTTTTGAAGGTGTGAATAGCCCCACTAATTACACACCTACACACTCATGTACACAGTTTTTTCCTTGCCGACTCTGCTTCACTCTTCCCTCCATCCTCTATACCGGGGGGCTGGAAGCCCGTCCAGGCACGAAGCAGGTTTATGCTGTTTATTCCACGTGTGAACAAAGCATGGGTCCCCATCCTCTGCCAGCTCACTGTTGAGGGAGATAAGCAGACCTCCTGTTGCTGAATTATGATCTTTCTTTCAGGCTTATGCCCCCAGGATCTATAGCAATCCCTCTAACAGCTTGAAAAATGGAAGCGTTTTCAAAGACAAGCTTGCTGGTACTGTGACTGACAGACTATGAAACCTTCTTGTTATTCACACTCTGAGAAAAGACCATTCGTTCGATTTCAGCTCGTCTTTTCATTGAATTGTTTCCCAAGCAGTTATTTAAGTGATGATAACAATTTTTTAATTGCAGGTTTAATTACAGGGAAAAGTCAATTATCTCATAGGTACAGCATTTTACATAACGAAGGAGCCAATTTAAAGACAACAACAAGAGCAACTAAATTATGGCTCTCTCAAATATTTAAGTTCTTGAAATTTCATAGTGTGTTTTTTTTTTTCAAGCAATCTTTGCTTGGTACAGCTGTTAGAAATGGTTTATTACATTTAAGATGTTCAGAAGTTGATGGCAAAAGTAGCAACAGCTTTT
Organism: Pampusana beccarii; assembly: GCA_013399365.1. Lineage (NCBI taxonomy): Eukaryota > Metazoa > Chordata > Aves > Columbiformes > Columbidae > Pampusana > Pampusana beccarii. Next base: position 318,489 of record VWYH01004739.1, on the reverse strand, counting down.
CAGAAAAATATTTTGGATGCATTTAAATAATTTCTTAATCAATATACTGGTTTGCAGTGTTAGATTATATCTTCCACTGGTGTAAATCAAGCCAGCTCTGGTGAGGGCTGTAGATGCCCCTTTATCTCAGAGGGACATTTGCCCATTTTTGTCAGGCATATGTCTCAGGTTGCGTAAAATTTATGAACAATACGTGAATCTTGAAATGCCTGTTCAAACAAAAATTACACTGACCTTTGCACTAAACATATAGTGCTTCCCTGGAAGTTTTGCCTAAATTGAGGTTGAGCCCAAATTTTGTGCAATATTGGACCATAGGTATATTCAGTTACAGCTTTTGATGTTAGTCTCACAGGGAAAATCCCAGTCATTTTTCAAAATTTTTTCCAGATCACTACTACAATAACTGTCTGTTTTTCAATACAGTAAATATTTATAAGGAAAACTGCCTGTCCGAAATAATATAACAGCTGTCTGCTCCAACATCCCCCTAGTGATTCTCTCTTGTTACTGTACTGCTGTTCCAGTCAATCACTCCAATTTCTTGAATCAGCAAAATCTTCAAAGTCTCTCATTCATGCAGCCAGATATGGAGAAACCTGTTGAGTTCACAGCAGATCCAATCCTAAAAGAAAAGGAAGAAAGAATTATTTCAAAGGATGTTTAATGCTAACAGAATAGAAGAAAGCCTTTAAAAGTAACATCAACACAGGACTGTGTTATGCAACGAGACACTGTTGGTGGGAACACAGGGACACATAGAACAAATGTGTATAATCTGCGTCTATCCAAACAGGAGGAAGAAGGAGCCTTCTTCTCTCATGTAAACCACATATGCAAGTACAGTCTTGCTATGGTTTTGATGGCAGTAATGCCTGATATTTTATCATGTGATGGGTCTGATCTTCAGCTGTGGCTTTCATGTTGTACAGCCGGTCATACAGTGGGGAGTCTGCAGCCACAGCCCAAGGCTGATGTAGTGGGCACGCTTCTCTTTCCTGTCTCTTTTCTGTGAAGTGCTGGTGAAGTCTACACAAATGTCACTGGCTATAAAAAGATGCTTGTACAGTGACCTCATTACTTGACTCAGCTATTGCCCCTTTTATAAGTTCAAACTCTGAAGCAGTCAAAGGCACAAGGGGAAGCTGGGCATGCTTGGGCATTGCTGGGCACACTCACACAGCCCTTTCCAGACTGAGTATAAAGCAGATCAATAGTGGGATATAGAGTATTCTGCAAGACCACTGGTGCGAGATAGTGTTGTGCCTTTGCATTCCCTTAGGGTGAAGCTCACAGTGCCTTTTCTTCATGCAGGCCCCAGAAGGAGGGGTGTACACTAGTGGTTTCTAAGAGTGGGCTAGGTGGAACATTAGGTTTTCTTAAATCAGAGTTCCAATTTAATATCAGTCTTTGAGTGTAATAACGTTCTCCTTCTTTCAAAAAGAGATATGTGTGCTGAGTTCAACCTGAGGTGCCAGAGAAAGAAGCCTGCATATGGAGTATCTCCAGTGCTCCTGACTTCTGACCACAGATGTTTAGAAGAAGAATGTGTGCATTTCAAGGCTTATCACCTGGAATGTAGTACTTCACTGCCTATTTATGCACCTATTTAACACCAGGATTTCTTAATACTTCTTACACTTCTTGCTGTATGGGCTTCCTATGGAGGCCTGAAAAAGGAAACAAGATGGAGACTGCTAAAGGTCTGAGCATGCTACATTATGAAGACTGAAAGCAAATATTCTTCAGTTTTTACACATTTTTCTTTACAGAGCAAATACGCACCTTCTAGCCATACATGAAGCAACACGCATAACAACTGTTCCTTGTGGTTGTTCTCTTTTTCTCAAGAAGGAACTTGTGTAGGCAATGCTATGGGCTATGAACAGTACATACCCTGTAGCAAGTTTTTTTTTCAGCCACAAGGTTGGTCACTCTCAGCTTTTGACAAAAGATGTTAAACCATCCATTTTTTTACCACTGCTTTCTTTGAATTGCCATTGACCATGAAGATAATATAGGGCTCTTCTCTTAAGATATGTAATGTTCAGAGGAGTAAGTAAGTAAGTATGCCACTGATATACTGTATGAATCTTGGGTTGATCTTGAAATCTGAACAAAGATTACAGTAGTCAGAAAGATTACAGGGGCCACAGAAATTAGATTTTGGAAGGCTACCTCTCCCGTTCTTGTTTGGTTAGCCTGTTTGATGGGGTTGCCACAGTCTGTCTAGGCAAGAAAAACGATAATTTGCCCACTAGAGATTTCAGGGCATACTAGATATGCTCCTCTGTGTCTTTTTTTTGGAGTGAGTTTAGGTCTTCTAATAGCCTCTCCAAGTTATTTCAGTGAAGAAATGAACCTCAAGAAGGGCTAAAGGAGTAGCTATCCTATTTATACCACATACATTTGGACAAAATGCAAAAAATATCTTGAAGGAGAACACTATTTCCTTCACAGCATGTCTGAAACTCTCTGTGGCAACTTTTGACTGCCTGGGTAGTTCTGCAAGAGCTGATAGTAAAACATGGGAAATACAGTCAAATAGAAGGAATATAATTCCTACTGTGACAGCTACATGTATCTAAATGTAGTACCTGAAGACAATTAGTATCTACATAATTGTATGTATGTGTGGCGATCCATTGTGAGGTTTTTTTCCAGCAGAAATTCACACCAGAAATTGTCTCAAATTAGTATTCTAATGAATTCTTGACTAAGAAGTACATGTTGTGCACAACATTGTCTTTTCTTTGACTTAAGAAGTCAAATGTAAAGAATTTTATAAGTCTTTCAAAAGCTTTCCTTGATCCATTGAACTTAAAATAGATTAGTCTCAAGGGAAAGTCAGTTTTCCAGACACTGCAATTACAGTGAATGATGGTAAGCCAGAGACATCCATTTAATGGAAACCTACAGACCAATGAAGCTAACTACATAATTCTCTTTTTCTTCCTCTCTACACCAGGGATTCTGTCATGTGCTGCTGATCTACTCAATACCAACATCTCTGCCCAGTCCAAAAGTCCAAACTAAAAGCAATAAGAGATATTTGGCATGCAGTGGGAAAAATTAAAACTGCAGGTGATTGAAATTAGCTCTTCACTCATGAGATAGACAGACAACAGAATGTTAGGAAGAAACATTTTACTCTGTTTCTGGCATTACTCATCCAGATATTAATAAAACTGCTATGCAGAGCATTGAGGACTCAACATCATAACTTCCACAGAGCAACTTACTGGAGACAATAATTAAATGCAAAGCATGTATTCCTCTATACAGCCTTTTAAGCAGTGGGATTAGAAGTGCTAAGCACAAGAAAGCTCCAAATATAAACAATTTCAGGGGATAAACATAGTGTTAAGAACTCCAAACCCCATCTATGCAGTGACTGAGGCTCTGCAGCCACGCTATTTTGTGCTATACTCCCTTCAGTTGTCAAAAAAAGAAGTATGGTTTGGGGCCTAAAGGAGCATGACAGCTACTTGGAAGAGATGTTAAAGTAGTCCAGAAACCACTTATAGTGTAGAAAGCAACAGTGCTGGTTCAGCGAGCTGTAGCCCGTCCTTTTAGTCAGTGTTGGTATGTGGGAACTCATTAGCTTTATGTTTTTGTTGAGCTGCAACATAGCACTAATGAGAAATGGCAAAAAGGGGAGTGAAGGTGGTGTTATCAGGGGGAATTCCCCCAAAAGAAGGGAGATTCTGAAGGGAAAAACCTACTGTCTCACTGTAAACACCGGCTGTTGGAGAAGCTTTGTAGGCTATTTTGGGTGGATGTAATGTGGAGAGGTCCTGAGAGTGCTGAAATTATCCAGGAGTCGAAACTAGATTTTTGTTCTTTAGATGACAACAGAGTGGACACGGGGAATCTCTGTCACCTGTTTCCTGTTTCTGGTGTCTGGTATAGCTTGGCCAAAGTTACAACATGTAATTCAGATTACTGAAGTATTTGAGAAAGACATCACAGCTGTATTTCACTTAACACAGGGTTTTGAACTGGGCGTAGAAAATGGTTTCCCTGAACAGTGTCAAAACATGGTTCATTTTTGGGCCTTCTGTGTAGTATTAACCTTATTTTGCATTGTGGTATTTTTCACTTCTCTTCGTCTTCTCATAGGGAGGGTCAGAATTTAGAACTATCTGAAGATCCTATGGTAGCAACTTGATTAACTCTTCCTGATGGATGACTCCCCTAAAAAACACTGTTTGGGTCCATTTCATTTGTTAAAGGAGTGTATCCCGAAAAGATCTGAAGCAACTGGAAACTGGTAAAATAAACAATAGAAGAAAGGTGATTCTGGGTAATTTTTTACAGCTATATATCACAAGAAAAAATGTATGATCAAACAATCGTCCATTGGAAAACTCTTGAACAAGCTTATGATGTGAAGCTATTGTTTCTGGAATATAAATGCTCACCTGTGGCAGATGTTAGTACATAAATTTTGTTATGTCAGTGACTGCTCACAAACCCTTGTCGTGGTTTATCCAACTCCTCTCTCCCTTATGCAGTAGCCATTTCCCACTGAATTCTTAAAATACCTTTTTAAAAAGACAAAGATAAGCAAATTGATGAGAAGTAGTAGGGAGCCATATTAATGCACAGTTCAGTGAACTTACGTCCACAAAAAATTAGGGAACTGAAAAAGTTATTTGCTAGCATATCAGTCTCATAGTGTGTTCTCCAGAGGCCCATACCATTTCGTGGCCATTTCGTGCATCAAAGAAACCACGATCACCAACCATATCTTGAGTCAAGGTGCCCAGCTTTCCTCGCTGTATTTCTGGACTAACTCTTCTCAAAAAAAGGCACTGATCTGAACACAAGCAACAGAGAGTAAGAAACAATGTTTCTAAGCTTGGCTGTTTATTTTTGAGACTTGTGACAATACTAAGTTATTGAGTTTTATACGACTGAATGGCTTAGTATATTGCCTTGTTTTTCATGATTTTGATTGAGACATTTATAGTCAGGAAGAAATCTAATTACGATGAATTCTCTGCAGCCCTGAAAATCAAGTTGGGGTGATTTGGCTGCCCAGAATAAACACTGGGTTTGTGGTGCTGAGAGGGACATGTGTTACAGACCTTGTGATACCTCCTTAAATCCACCATTGATTTTAGATCCTCCAGAAGCTGAGCTATTTCATTAGTGTTTAAATTTAGATAGTTAAGTTGGAGGTATAAGAGGCTGGTATTTGAACTGCAGCTGAACTATTTTCTCTTCCTTAAAATAAATTTAAAACAAAGTCTTTAAATTATCCTTTATCTCTTTGCATTCCTTGAAGTATGCCTTTAATAACAAATTCGTAATGCTACATATCAGTCTATTGCATAGCTTATATTTAACACATTTTCTTTTTTCTCAGAGTCACTAAATGTGTTTTCTAAATCTTCCTAACCTATTTTCTTTTCCAACCTATATCTTCTCAATCTTTGATCCATAACAGTTTCTCACACCTTCGTTGCTTAATCAGAATCTGTCTGGATGAGGCAGTAGCATTGCTTCAAAGCTCTTTAATCATTGTATTGAATTAATGCAATTACATGCCTGATGCATTAAAAATCTCACCTCTGGTCTCCATATTTGCAGCTCCTTTTGAGTCCTTTGTAGCCTTTTTCTCCCTGCTATCCTGGGAGGCAGGATTTCCAGCCTCCATAGGTTTATCTGTTAACGTTACTAAACAGAGCAGTACACAGAGAGATGTTTGCAGTAGAAGGAGGAGGGAAGAATTAATAGCACACTAGCAAATAAAATAAGTGTTGCTTTATTTTCTTAAATAAATAGAGTCACTATAAGTATAACCAAAATGGGTTACGTATTCACAAAGGAACTTTTACTGTTCCAATACCATACCCTTGAGGTTTGAAATCCAAGTGCTTAGTTATACATGTAAATTGCATAAAGTTATTGTTCTTTGCAATAATGAAACACTGAACCCCTTGTATTTCAAAGGGAAAAGGCTCCAAGGGAGCTGAAGGTAACTCAGAGAGAAATATTAACAAGAATAAAATTTAACATAAAGCTCCAAAGAAATAACTTTCTTTTGTAAGCGAAGTGGATTCTGATAAGGGGCAGGTATAGTTTTTTCAGTATTCCTTCTGCCTGTGGGATGTAGTAGCACTTTTCAGTATATTCTCAGCAGGATTGGATCAATACAACCTTAATGACATCAGTGGAATAGCAATAACAATTTATGTTATCTGAGGATCTGTCTCTTCATATTTAATGCTTAACCTATTCAATTTTGTCCTCAATTTGTAATGGTTACTATTCCCAAAGAGAATTTCACCATTCTACTATGATCCATGCTTGCTTTAACCTGTTTTAAACCAAAATGCATGAAACACTGGCAGATATCTCTACAGAAAAAAAGTATTTGAGCCCTGTCACTTGTATATCAGTACTGGCAGATGAGTTGGCCAGGTCTAATTAGAAATGCAACACTGATGCAAACCGGATGCAGAATGATATGGACATACTATCAATAGGGGTTTAGCTGATGTCCTCTTGTAAAGCTGATGGTTAGCTGACTCCCAAACTTCATTAGAACTACACACTTATTTCAGAAATTCTTTATTCTAAATTTAATTCTGAATAGGTAGGTAAAACTTGGATAAAAATTATTATTGCTATAGTATTTGTATATGGTTTAGTTTTAATGAAAAATACCTTTTCAGTTTGTATCATCAGTAATAAACATAACAACTTTGTTTTGTCTTTGTTCTGTGGACTTTGGTAAGGAAGACCTTTTAGTATTTTCAAGGGGATTTAATTAGGGACAGTTCTGATAAATTCAATGAGTAGTTATTAAATACATGATATTTACAATTGGAGGTTTTTAATTAGAAACTGTTCTGTTTCTGGTTCCAGCTGTTTGGCCTAAGATGTGAGAGAGAGGATTTAAGAAGCCGCGGAAATGTGTGAGGAAGCTGAGAAGATGTGTGGCTGGAGGACGATGAAGATCAGTGAGATCAGGGTGTTGAGAGGATGTAAACTGAGCACGGAGGAACTGAGATCAGTGGGGGATGTAGGAGTAGAAGAGCTCGCAGGCAGAGAGGAGACATCACCAAGGTCAGAGAGACAGAAGGTGGTAAGTGCATGCAGTGGTTAGGGAGATGAGGGAACTGAGGCAACAGGAAGAAGAAATAAATGAAAAAATGTTAATTTCCCCCATGTATTCTAACCATATCCTGTACAGACTTAACTCCCACACTCAAAAAGTCCTTTTGCATGGCTATCATCCACAGCACATGAGCTCTGGTTGGGTCAGGCATGTATAAAATATGCTGGGGTTTAACCTTTCTCCAGCAGGCATTATGATTAACCCCATTTAAACTGGTGTTCATTAAAACAAATCATAAGCAGCTGCCAATAGGGAGTTAATGTTGAAAGTATGCTTCAGTGGATTCCAGCCAACAAAATACCCTTTTCCACACAAAAATTCATCACCTTTTGAAAACCCAAATGTTAGGGAATCTGGTAATGAATGGTTCAAGAGATGCAGCCAGTTCACAGCTGAAATGTAATCCTTCCCTGCTCTTTGCTACCCTGCTCAGCATATGCCCACCCACCCCAGCTTAAACGGTCCCAGAGTAAAGCTTGCAAAAAATGTATGCAAAGGTCAGAATAGCAAATTGCTATAAAAGGTCCATGCTGGGAATGAAGTATGACAGGTGATCAGTGTTAAGGAAACAAAGAATGTACTGTAAAGGCATCACTCTCTCTTCCTGCCCCAATTGCCTTGAGATGCTCTAGCTCAATAAGAAAATCTAATAATGTTCTGCCTTATTAATAAACACACAATTTTTATATTGCAATAGATTTCATTAGGACACTAGATTTGGCTTTGTCAGTGTTAGTACAGGCTGCATATCAAATTGCTCCATATTTTTGCTCATCCTGCAATGAAAAAGCAATGTTCAGCCTATTAGAACAAGGGCAGGAGAAAAGCAGAGGATGGCAAAATTATCTTCTTTCATGTTGCACATGCAGGTAAAGGCACCTTTTCCAGATCTGTTCTCTTCTTAGAGAGGATCTTCCAGATCTCCTAAGATTGAATGTGTTTTACGCTGTTCTTCTCTGGACAGAAATCAGACAAATCAGAGCAGACTATTTTTTTTTTTTTTTTAAAGTGAAAAGTAAATGCCTCTGGCCAGCAGTAATTGCATTTGCAGCTCCGAAGTTGCTTCTGGCTCTGTCATGCATCTAACTAAATATCCTTTCTCTCAGTGAATCACAATGTTCCTTTGTTTTCAGCTAGTTACAAATGTCTTGTGCAATGCCTGTCCTGAAAAGCTATGAAAAATACTTCATACATTGTGAATAAGGATGGCAAATTTAAAACTCATACAGCCAGGTGCAGACTGCCCACTTTATGCACCTCATTTAGGAAATGCAATCCATTTTTTCTATTAATTGTTGCCAGGTGACTCTCTGTTTAGTCTGTACAGTCAATGGAGAGAAGGAGACACCTCATTTACACATCTTGACTTACTCTTAATAGTGGACTCTACCCAATGCAGCTGGTTTTGGAAGTCCTACATGGATTTTCAATTCATTTCTTGAAATCACAAATCACAAACTTACAGAAAGCCCTTCCTGTTTGGGTCCCAGTTATAACTTAAAATACTCAGGGAGACAGGATCCTGTGGTGATTCTTCTGGCTGAAGCCTCCTGAGAGTTTGTCCTATCCTGCCATGGAAGAGGTTGCTCTTTCCTGAGCACATAGGGGGGCACACAACAGCCATTTGGCCTCAAGGAAAACCAGGTGATCTCCTTGTTCTCCAGCAGCCCTTGCGGCACTACAAAAGTCAGTGATAGTTCCCCCAGATTTTGATTTCATGGGCCTCTAAGTCCCCAAAAGGAGAGGCAGAAATGATTCTGCACCTCTGGAGGAAGGATGTTTCCTGGAACACATTGCTCATCTACGTGGCTGCGGCTGTCCCTGCCAAACAAAGCAAAGGAACAAAACAACCTATTAGCACTGAACATCAGCAGAAAAATACCTTTTTTTTTTTTTTTTTTTTTTTAATTGAACAAGTTGATTCTCTAACCATGAATATCTGGAAAGACTCTGAAGGTCTGAAACTTCTCAAAACTTTCAGTCTTTTACACAGACAGTAGCACATCATTGTCTTTTATGCGAGTGATTTACAATAATTACGTACAGTTGTCAGCAGAAATAAAATTTAAGACTGTTGATATAAATTTAACCCTTTTTCTCATTTGATAAACAAGTCACTTCTGTTGAGTAGGATTCAGTCTTCAACACAAACAGTTTTCATTTTGTATAAAAAAGGTATTTAATGTTCTAACATGCCAGTTCTTAGAATTCACGATAGAGCATTTGTCAACTGCTTGATATAAATGACAGATGTTTATATGTAATAGAGCAGTGGAACAAATTCTGTTAAGAAGGGTATGAACCAGATGTTCATAATATTGGTGTTTTGAGAAGGAAATGTCTTTTTACATTGTCTATGACTCATGAGCCAAAAGAAAATATGTTTATCACAGGAACTCACACTTGAGACCTTATCTTTTCAGCAGCAACATAAAAATGATAAAGTATCGGGCATAAGAAAGTATCTAAACAGCACTTACATTTTACAAATACTTGAGGGACCATGGTATGAAATCCTTCACACTTGCTTTATCTGCCTTTTTTCAGATTTAAATCTAAGCACAAAGGGTTTAAAAGCATTACTGCCTGTAACATCTGCTTGATTATTTTTAATCAATTATAATGAAATCTAAAGGATTTTGAGGAATAAAAAATGACACAGTGCTTAATTTTTTCTTCAACTTTAGTATTGTGTGCAGAACAATCAAAGCATTTTAAATTGCTTGTGTTCTTCTAAGTGATATCTGCTTACTATGCTGAGAAAGGGTTAAAAGACTTCATTCTCCTTAGTTCTTGTGGTACTTCTGGCAAAGTTTTCCTCCTCTGTTAATCGAAATGTGAATGGTAATCCAGAAGCTGCAGATTTTACCCCAATTAACACTCAGAGTAGCTTGAAAAGCAACCAAACCCACTTTAATTTCAACTTGCAGAATGTTGGATTTAATCCCCTGTTTTAGGGATTGAATTGAGGCCATAGAATAGGGAGAGGGTCCCTTGTTAAAATAGATTAATTCTTTGAAAGTATGCAAGAGGTGGATGGAATGGAAGAGAGTCCCCTTTGATAAACATTCAGCATTCAGTTCCTCATTAGTCTGCTAGGGTTATGCATTTTGAGAGTCAAATGAATGTTGTTGGGCTAGGGAGACTTATTAACAGATGTCCATGACAACCTTGAGACTGAGCATATTAGTCCAAGGCCAGCAGTGTATCTAAAAATGTTCAGAAAGTTGGCTGTATTTTGTGATCTTTTCACAATATTCTTTGACTTCTCTACAGCCGTTATATACTGTGTTGCTTATGGTCACATTCCACACCAAAAATAGGATTTTAATACCTCTGAGAGCATTTTTTTTTGGCAGAAACAGTGATACGAAAGCTGAATTTGTCTTCCAAGACACTTGACATAAACGGAAAACATTTGTGTGTGCACTCAGGACAGCTTTCACAGGTGCTTAAAGGAATCTTAATCCCAAAATAGTGGCAAGACAAATGACTACTTTTTGATTCTTGTGTCCAAGGTTAATATAATAGATTAAAAAAAGAGGAATGTCTTGTTAATTGTAACATTATCTTTTTTATATAACTGAATACATCCTTCCTGCAATATGTGATTACTTTAGTAAATTTAATGCTATCCTGTAACCCTTAAGGAAAAACAGTGATGTAGATGCCAAGACAGAGTGCAGGCCCCTTACAATGTCCTTTCCAATCTGCAGGAAACAAAAATGAACTATCAGTGATGGTGATAGTCCATGTGATGAAAAACAATAAAAGAACAAGTTATAGCTCAACACTGTTCATTCAAATATTTAAGGTCCTTATGAAAGCATAAGAAAGGGGAAGAACATATGATTTTCTTAGATCACTTTCACTGCATGAGGCATTGGCACTGCACTTCACTGGAGTGCAAAAATGCCAGCAAAGCTATAAGTCAGGTATTTGTAGTTTATTTTATTAGTACTAGGCTGAACCACAAAATAGATAAAACAGTTTTATGGCTTACATCTGGTTGAATAATAAAACATATGGCTCTGGAGTAAAGCATGTGCAGCTGTAATTTACTGTAAATATCCAGCTCAAGATAGCTATGGAGATAAAAAACTTACGGCATGCACTCAGGGTTTATCCCACTATCCATCACTTCTTGAATATTTATGATACTCCGACATTTGTGGTTTATATGTTAATTAACCACTTTTTAGGGGTTTTCTTTAGGGCATTCTCTTCTATGTACAATAGATATGAATTCACAAGGAGCGGACACTACTGGACTCATTTTTTTCTCCTAATATATCTGTTTCACAAGTCCTACGTTACAGAGTGACTAAAATAGTGGACCCAGTATTGATATTGTAGGACATTTTCCAATATCAACCAAAACGTGACATCTTTCCCATGTGTTTTTAAAGTGCTTTCCTTAATCAGATTTTCTGCGAACGTGGACAAAGAGTTTTTACTCTTGCTTTTATTGTTTTGGGTAGTTCTGATGATAACAGGAGATTAAACAAATCAGGCTTTGTTTCTTTTGGGGCAATACATCTAAAAAAGTGATATTCTGAAAAATTTTTGTATGTTTTGCATTCACAAATCAAGAATACTGAAGGAAAACTTTTTGGACCCTTCTATAGAATACTTTGGAATTCAACTTATAGGTAAGGTTTTTGTCAAACCTAAGTGTAAAAGTTTGGATTGGTGTTTCTCTAATCATTTGATTGATTAGGTGAGGTGTGTCTGAATTATTCCATCAGCTTGAGTTCTAGTCACACTGCCAGATCAAAACTTAGGTTCGGGTTTGACATTTTAGATTGAGAATTTATTTCTGTGACTTTGGACAGAGACCTATGCCACAGCCAAAATGAGAGAGGACTTTATTCCTGGTTCCAGTCTGGATCTGGACAAAGGGGATGAAACAGCAGGGATAGTACAACCACGGTGTAACGGTTGCAGTAAAATGTGGTGGCAGATTTTGAAATTTGTCTTGATACTGATCAGCTTTGATGATAAAAGCTAGCCTGAACCCTGATGAGCACTTTACCTGGAAGATGAATTTGTTACTCCACTGTTGTGAGATATGGTTTATATTCTTTACCACTTTGCAGTCCAGACCCTGAGACAGTGGCCCACTGCTGTTGCATTGACTCCTAGTAGGAAGAAATACTTGCTTCACTCTGAAAAAGTGGAAACAACCTTGCAAGCTTTTCTCTGCCTGCTAAACACTTTAATTTTCTAACCATGTTTGTTTTGGAAAATATATCTCTCAAAAACCGTACTGTGGTCTTACCTCCCCTGCCCAGGCCTTCAAAGCAAAAGCGAGGTAGTTCATGGTGGATGGTATTCTCTGAAAGACAGTGCAAAGTCCAAACCATTTACCTTCTTCCTGGAAAGATAAGAAAACCTGGGATCCATGAACTCCCTGTTACACTTTTCTCAGTTCACTATCCACTCCCAAGGGTCTCTGTCAGACATTTACTGTGCACTTAAGTTTCCTTTCAGATCATTCCTGAATGATCCCCTTGAAAGATTTATCCTAGAAGATAATACCTCCTGCAGGCATGTGTCATACTCGAGAAAAAAGGAATGCCATACACCTATAGAAGGACCTCTCTCCTTCCTCTAAAGGAAGGGTTCCTAATTTTCCATTCTCTTGGGTGAGAGATGCATGGCATTGAGTGGAGACTCAAGTTTGATGGTTTCCACTTCTCCAGATGCAGTAGTGAGAGTAGCAAGTGGTGAGATCTTCTGAAGGTTTCCTCAGTGTAAAGGATTTTTGGTTGGGAATACAGATCTACCTGTGGAAACTGAGCTTGCTGATCCATTAGTGAAATGTGTCAGAAGGAATGTCAGTGAGTGAAGTAGTGAAACTAATTGCAAGAGAGGGCTGGAACAACTGAAAGATGAAACCCTGTATTTATCCAAAGAAGATTCCTTTAGTCACAATGAATCAAGGATGCAAATATCACCACTTTCTTTGAAAAAACTTTCAGGGGTATGTGATTGCTCCTGCAGAGAATAAAAAAAGAGAGAAATCGGAAGACTCTACAAGACCTGGAGACACTAGGTCTGCCATTGCGACTTATTGTTCCTTTTCTTGTTCTGCTAAATATTTGACTCAAAGCCTTACTCCAGTCAAAACCAGTCTGGCTTTGATCCATACCTGAGAGATAATTCATTATATAGCGCTGTCTTTTGGAGCTGTCTTTGAAAAGCAGTTGCAGTTTTCAGGAATGCAAAATGAAGTACTGATCCTTTAAGTCAGACAAAGGGTAATAAGAAATACATACTTCTAGAGGAATGCCATATGTGTAATCAAAAGCTAGTTGCCTGCCTGTTTGAAGGACATTTAATAATATTGTCCATGAAGTCTAACCAATTCATGTCCTAGCTATTTCATGTATCAGTTCTTCTGTTACTCTAAGGGGTTTGCAACATCCTACCTTTTAGATGGACTGTGATCTAGCCAAGGATATGCTTATACTTGGCTACAATGAGTTGCAAGGAGCTGTGTAAGAAATACTTGGTTTAGCTTTAGATTCTCCTCTGGGTTGATGTATTATTTTGGATTAGCAATGGGGCTGAAGTTATTGCTATGCAGGGATTTTTTGTTGCTGAGTGTCTAACTCCCGATGCAAATATTTTTCTCTTTCAAAAGTAATTGTTTTTAATTTGGTGAGGTGTCTGGCCAGAGAAGTGATGGGCACATTTCAGGATTTATGACATTGCTACTGCTATTTTTCTTCAGCAGCTGGGGGGAGCAAGAGAGCCGGATTCTTCACCTGGCCCCATATTAGAATTCTCATCCCAATTATTTGCTATAAAGGAAACATCAAGAGGATGAAAATTAATCAAACAAAGAAGAAGGACTTACAAAAAAATCACTGAGAGAGGCTTATCTTAAAGCAATTTCTCAAGAAAATAAGATCAAAACCAAAGCAAATTGCATGCAACTTACGAACCCAGAAAAGCAACAATTACACAACAAGACTACACAAAAGACTATGCCCTATCATTAACTCTTCTTACTCAGCTACATACTCAGTCACTAATTATGACAGAGTCGCAGACAGAAAACAGGTTGATCAATGCAGAATCACTTGGAAAGCAAAGGGAAGAAACCACACAAACCCAAACCAAAACAATAAAAACCCCTTTATCAATAAAATTTTTGCCAAGCTACAGAAACAAATGAAATGCAAATTTAACAAATTAACCATGTGATTCACACACAGTAGGATCACTTCAGGCATTTTGCTTTGCTTCTTGCCAGGATGTAATCCTACTGAGAGTTATTGCTGCCTCAACATTTCCACAGTGGTATCATAAAAAGAATTCAATGACATTATAGAATCTGCAGCCCCCTACTTTCCAAGCTGTAGTGTGAAACAAAACTGTGTTTTAAACATTAAGGCGCTTTTAATACTACTTGTTATATACCTTAAAGGGAGAAGACAAAAAAAAAAGGCAGTTTTCTGGAGCTGATTGTAGGCTTGAATTTGACATCACTTTCATTTTGTTCCTTTTGAAAGCTGTCTTTGAGTCAGTGTTTGGCTCAACCTCCTTAGAATGATAAAAGCCTCCCATCAGTATTGATGGGTCTGTAGGTTGGCATGCTAAAGCTTAAACGATGTAAAATGAAGGGTATGTAACCAAAGTGTATACCAAATCCAGAATTAAAACAAAAATCCCCTCCTTGATGCATGCAGTTGTGCCCAGTATTAGGTAATCCAACTCCTGATTCCTTTAATTTGTGGGAGGAAGGGACGTCTTCAGTGCATGTCCTGGCTTTTAGGAAACAGAAGTTTATCTCCCTCCTCTGTGACCCCAGACATTTTAAAAGGGTTGATCAGTGATCTATATTTAAATCGATGTCACCAATGCCATTTAATCACATGCAGGATTAATAATTAAAAAGAGTATTTGACAATAATTTTCAAATAAACAAGTGAACATTGGGCTTTACTAATAATAGACTTTTATATTACTTTTTTTTTCTTCTTCTTCTTTCAGTCAGATGCAGATTTGTGTCCTAGAAGTTTTTGCATGCAGATGTAAGGAAAATGTAGTATTTACTCAAGTCAGTGGGGGATGATGGTTAGACATTTTCGTGGCTGATGTCAGAACTGCAAAACATCTTTAGTGCCACTTCACAGGAGACTTCATTTCTTTTTTCATACTTTCCCTACATAACGTCCAATTATTAGGTTTTATGTGAGTGAAGCGATTTTCACTCTGAATGCATATTAAGGAGAACACATGTTTTTATTTTATGGACCTGTAACACTGAATCTTTACTAAAAGAGAATAAAAGACTTATGAAATGTTGTTACAGAGAGTGCACAGAAAAAGCGGTCTGTGTCTTATTGCCAGTTACTTTGAGCAGTTGTATTTCTCTTTGCATGAAAGTATCAGTATGAGTGAATTTTCACTCACCGGAGTTGCACTAAAAATTGCTGCTACACTGATAATCAGTATATAACCTTAATATAGATGCACTGTGCTCACTGGTGCTCACCGTTTTGGCTTTTTCCGTACAGTACTAAATTAAACATGTCTGGGACTGTTTTCTGGCCAGCTGACAGGGAACAGCTAATGCCAATGCTATTAAACTCTTTTTCTCTCCTGCTGGGAATGATCCCTGGCCAGTGCTAACTCCTGAAGCATGCTCAAGACTTGCTTGGGAGGGTACTAATGGGCATAGGCCAAAAGCATGTCCCAGGCTGCTGTGACATTGGTACTCACTTTACAGCAACTACAGTCGATTTGTAGTGCCTAGGTGTGTCTCTTGGTATGTCTGTTGAGACAATTGAATTTATTAGTGGGAACATAACCTAAACACTGAATACAAGAAAAGAACTGGCTGGTGCCTTGATTTTTAACCTCGAGTTTATTAGGTGAAAATCTCTTCTGTTTATTTCTTAACTACAAAATGAACAAAAGCATTTCTGGACTTCACAGGGTATCACGAGAATAAACATAGTAAAGACTAGGCATGGTATGATAGTGAGGCCTGTGATTTCTGTAATTAGAGACAACAACT
This sequence comes from Pampusana beccarii, assembly GCA_013399365.1. Taxonomy (NCBI): domain Eukaryota; kingdom Metazoa; phylum Chordata; class Aves; order Columbiformes; family Columbidae; genus Pampusana; species Pampusana beccarii. Next base: position 302,323 of record VWYH01004739.1, on the reverse strand, counting down.
GCATCCCTTCCTGTCCCATGTAGTTTGTTCCATTCCAGGAGTTGCAGGGAATGAAGCAGAATAAAGTAGGATAATGGGCTGCCAGCTTGGAGTATTACATTGCCATCTGGGTAAATGTGACAATTTTTCAGCTCTGCTTTCTCTACCAGATTGTGGTTACTGTTTTGGATCAACATGTGTAATATAAAAAAACATGCCCTGCATTTCCCCCCTACTGAAAAGCCAACATTTTATTAGTTTTACAATTCTTTTAGTATCATTTGTAAAGGAAAATTCTCCTCTTTTTAATAATCAGCCAGGCTAAATTCCAGCCTGGAATGTGCTCTCATAGCCAAGGCAGAAGTATAAAACCACTGAAATGTAGGGAAGAGATTTACAATGGAAATTCTGACAATCACTTTGCAATAATAGGGCTTGGAGACACCTGCTTTAATCAAGATGGTGTGAATATTTAAAGTGGTCTATTTCTTGATTTTCAGTTCAACTGATGAAATCATAATTTCCAGAGAAATAATTTTTTTCTTAGGGATGCATGAGAAAGAGAGAAAGTGAAAGATCCTAATTTTCTATTCACTTGGTAGAAATAAATTGCGGCTTCTTTAACCCTCTTGATTCCAGGGCCGGCAGATGAAACTGAAGGAATTACTTTTTGTTATGAGTGATTCTTTTAAGTGATAGTGCAGTGCAGAAATATGACTTTGTGATGACAGTAACTCGGGTAGTATGATCATGTCATGGTTTCTCTCTGATGTGGGAATAATTTATTAAACTTTCTTTGGATTTGGTAGCCACTGCTGTGCTGTAAATAACAGAGAATAATTTGGGTTTCTGATGACAGTTGTTGACTAGGGAGGGTGACTTCTGCTACTTTGGATTTTATTTCCATCAGTAATGGAGTTGTCCTACTTGATTTTCAGGTGCTGCACGACGAATCTTGCCATGCCCAATGAAGATATGCTACTAAGGGTAACATATCCAAAAGAATTCATAAAGACAGGTATACCTTTTCAAGCACCAACTTATATCTTCATGCAGGATAGATTAAGAAGCTCCACCCACATCCACAGTACTGTGTCATTTAATTCAGCCAAGGACTGGATTTGGCACTGAAAAATAGTTTACTTATTTAGTGAGCTATTATAGAGAGATATATGACTGACAAAAATGCAAAGACTGCATGCATTGTGAAGTATCTCTCACGCCCTGTGAAGAAAACAGGGAAAAATGAATGACTGGGATAAAGGATGATGAAGTAAAAATAAGACTCCATAGAGAGTTAAAGTTATCTAATGTATCAACAGCATCAGTAGTATAGGATACATACCAGAATCATAATTATAATATCAAAATATTAAAATGCAAAGAGTATAGAGCAAAGGGAATGCTGCTTTAGCTGTCTTGGTAGGTTGTTGGTTTTTTTTTTTTAATTTTCAATATTATTCTGTTTTAGTGCTGTGCTGCACTCTTTATTTCTCTAGTCTCTTGATGTGTTGGCATAAATATGTTAAGACCCACCAGTGTTCAACTTTCAAGTTTATCTGAGCTTAAATATAAATTATAATGTTCTAATATTTAGCCAAGTGGCTTTTTAGCTGATTTTCCCCCATTCATTCCCAGTTGCTTCACTGGCTAGTATCTATTATTTAGATAATAATGTACAGTTCCGAGGAGTAACATGCAATCTCTACTGGATGGAAAAGTAATTACTTTTTGACTATGGCCTAATTGTACTGTTCAGTTCTGCCTTGCTTTATTTGATCTGATTTGACCTTCTTGTTCTGTGACCATAGAAACAACTGGAAACACATGAGGCTCAGCAGTTAAGGATGTCTTTCTCTAATTCCTTCTGTTGCTTTCTTGCTATTATTTCACTAGATTTTCCTCCTGTTCAGGTCTTCTTGTTTCTTGCCGGTGTTTGAAGTTATATTTCTTGTAGTGCCTTTCATCTTTCTTCATGCTTTTCCTCACTTACTGGCTGTTGATGCTTTAATTGGTGCAAACATAATTCTGCTAAACAACCATGGTCAATGACCATTAATTCTTCTTTGATGCCCAAACTGTCATACTAAACACTCTTTTCTGCTTTGATAACTCCAGGTAATACTTGTTATCCAGGTAAACAACAATGACATGTCTGTCCTGGACTTGGTTCAGCTTCATGGTTTAGTTAAGAACTTGGACTTAAGAGGAAATTGGGTAGTGACATAAGCTGTGCAAACTTTTTTGACAACAGAAGTAGATGTCAGGATGGATGTGGTAAACTGTGAAAAGAAATTTCCGAAGTAAAGCCAATATAGATAAGCATAAAGTGCTAGGAAGAGGGGAAAAAGAAAAAAAAAAGGAACCAATATGAAAAAGGGACTAACTAGCTGGTGATTAATATACCAATAAAGAAGGCAGGAGGTTACCTTGGATCATATCTATTGTACCTTAATAAGACTTAATAACATTTATGTCTGTACTACTGCAGTCAGGAGAAATTCTATGCCAGCCAACTGCAAATCCACACTAGGATGGGACCCACATGCACAAAACATCTACATCCCAAAAGCCCTGGCTCCATGTACAGAAAGTGTGTTTGTGCCACTTTGAAGAATGATGACAGCAAGACCTTGTGGTATCCTACAGCAAGCATTCATCAAATATGAGTGCTTGAAACATCCATTGTGCAACTGTTGAAAAGAAAAAAAAAGGAGATGCTGTTCAGGAATATACTGATCAGAGTACCGTACATGTGAAAGGGAAGGTAATTATTTGCTTCCCCTTAGTATTTAAGTTTCATCAGCCTAAGCTTCATCTTCACATGCAGCTACCACACTTCAAGAAAAACTGGTGGGAGTCCATGAAATAGTAACAAGAAGCATAAGATGCTAGGTAGATGTCATGTGATGATCGGGATTGTTTCTGCTTAGTCTAAAGTAGGAAAGACTAAGGAAGTGCATGATTATATCTTCTAATATGTAAAAAATGCTGTAAAGAGGGTGGTGATTAGTTCCACACAATCACTCACCAATGGAAAGATATGAAACATGTTCCTTCAAAATTTGTGAGGGAAAAGAATGACCACAAGAACTAAAGAGGGTGGAACAGGCTTCCTAGATAGGCTGTGGACTCTAGTGTGTAGAGTTTAGTACATCATACAACTTCATGTTGATCTTGCCCTACTACAGTAGGGTGTACTAACAAAGTATCTTCCAGGCTCAATAAATGAAGAAAGTGTCAGTGTGAGACAATACCAAGATATTGTATTACTTGGCACTACAATTGCATTATTTATCTTCCAGGCAAGAAGATATTGCAATGTCATCTGGGGCAGTGGTTTTATGGATATTTCTGACCGCAGCATTATGGAGAAACAGTGATGGAAAGGACCTCAAAGTACTCTTTGCTCCAGCCCTTTAAACTGGAGAAGATTCAAATACCTCTTCTGTTTCAGGAGAGATGCAGAACACTGTGTTACTTGTAATTTTAGATAGATTCATTCTTAGAGTTGTATCTGAACACTACTGTAACTTCCTTTCCTGAAATTTTATTCTTAAATTAAAAAAAAAAAAATCTTTATTTAGCTTTGAGAATAATTTGCACCCCTGGGGAAACTACATTACTATAGTAAAAATTAATCTTGGGCCTACACTTCTAATTTGTTTTGTAACTTCATTGAAAGGATGTAATTTTGACACAGTTTTTTGACATCCCCCCAGTAAAAGGTGTACTATTTTAATGACTTTTATTTTGAAACTTTATGAAATATTTTGGCCGGACATTTTGCTAGTAGAAAAATTTTGGAATGAGAATTATCTAATAAAAAGAAAGTAAAATCACAGGTTTTTATTAAAATTGTGCTCTCTTTTTCAGCCTCTGTACTTTTTTCTGTTTCTGCAATAATTTATGTGTTTTTTTTTTTTTTTTAATCAAATTTAGTGTCTAGATTGGACCACCATAATGACTGAAGATCATGAAAATAAAATCTTTAAAACTTATCAGAAAATGAAGGTAATATTCCCTCTAGGATCTGTTAGTAATTGAATACCATGAACACTATGTTAAAGGATTTGATTTTATGAATATTTCTGTGGGATGAGGATATGGATTTAGACCAAGTTACTATGAATAAACTGTCTTTGCATGCACCCTTCCCCTAAGCAAAAGGAAAACAGATTTACTGCAATCACTGTCAGCAGCAACTTTTCTTATATTCACATGCCCTGTGAATATTTAGAAGGGATGTTTTCAGACAATTCCTGCCCCAAAACTGATATTATAAATGCACACTCTGGCTTGTTTTGCAATGAACTCTTAATGAATCTATGCATTAAAAATAGCAGTTTATCTATAAGGAGCATCTCTGAATTAAACTGGTAGAGCAATAGCACTGGTTTCGGTGCTGCTGAGAGTCCCTGGTGCTTTTTGCCACTGAAGTATAGAGTGGTGTTCTCTGGAGAAACATCATGTGTTTGTGAGTATATTTGTGTATGTGTGTGAGAGAGAAAACCATAGGAAAAGGAAGAGCCAGAAAGAGAGAAAGAGATTAAGAAAGAAAGAAAAACAGGAAGGAAAAGAAAGAAAGAAAACCAGAGAAACAAGGAAGGAAGGAAGAAAGGAAGGAAGCAAAGAGAAAGAAAAAAGTGAAGAAGGAAAGAGAAAATAAATAAAAGTGGAAAAAAAAGTAACCCCTTGTGTTTATGAATATTTTGCAGGTCTGGTTATTCCAGCACTGGTATTAGAGCCCACACCAAGAACTGTTTTGGGTCCTGGGGCAAACAGACTCTTCTCCCCCTCACTCCTCACCTGGAAAAGTACCTGGGTGGTCCTGTCCTGCCACTCCTCTCTCCCCAATGCCCTCCTCCCTCCCCCCCTTGCACTGTAGCACAGAAACCTTAAATATACAGCAGCAGCGGTTGCCAAGAAGAAAGAGAGGCTGAGCCAAGCAGAGGAGAGGGCTGCAGCTGGAGGGGGACTGGTGTCCTCCCAGCCCCTGTTCCACCCCAAAGAGGAGACGCCCCGCTCCTCTTTTACCACACAACCCCCACCATCCCCACCGTGCCTTGCTTTGGCTGGCCCTGAACAGCTATCAGTTCTCTACATGGCGTCAGCATATATTCATCAGCCTTACGTTCCCACCGGACTCGCAGTGGGCCTGAAGATAAGGGTCTGGTCTGATAACTGTGGCTTCATCACAGGCCTCTGTGTCCATCTGGGCTGGAGTGCAGTGCATCTGTGTTTAGCCAACATTGATGCCTGGGAGCCCCAGGGGACTGCCTGGTGAAGTTACAAGGTTTTTATGTTTCTTCTCCACTTCCTTTCTTTGGTCGGAAACAAAATGGCATGCCTCATGGCTTATACAAATTTTCCAGAATGGAATCCCCTCTCTCCTGTTTATCGTGTTCTTGAACTAAAAAACTAAATTTCTAAATCCACAGAGATACGTTAGATTGGAAAAAGTTTCACGCTGTCACATTTTATTAGGTTGCAAATAATGATTTATGTGACTGAAAAAAAGCCATTTTGTGCAACGAGGGTTCATTACACTGTAAAAACACTGATCATGATAGTGTCATTAGCCCAGTCACACTGGAAAAACTTGAGAATTGTGCCTGTGAGGGAGATCACTGAAAACACCCTCCTGTTTTTCCTAAAGCACGAAGGGTATATTGATTTGTTTTTTTAAATGAAACTCTGCCATAATCTTAGAGACATAAGCTTCTCCAAGACAGGATGTTAATCTATATCTAATACATGTTTAAGGTTAAATACGGCATGAGAGGCAATAGAGATTAGTGTGGTTCTCTGGTTCACTGCTTTAAGGGAGAGAAGCCTAGCACAAATCTAATTTTATAAGGAAATTGCTGAAAGAATGGAGGTAATAGAACAGATATAATAGAACAAGGTATTTAAAAAATCCATGCTCAGATGGATAATAAGCACTTCAAAAATTATATCTGGCCACTGAGAAATGTGCACCTACTCCAAAGTAACTACTGCTCTTCAACTAGCCAGAGCATATAATACGTGACAATTTGATTTTTAGTATTAAGGTGACTTTGGTTTGAATATACCTAATACCAAATGATCTAACAGAATTTTTTAACATAAAACTCTGTGTATTTATGACTTGAAAGAAGGCAAATACTAGATTTTTTCCTGAGCTGTATTAGAATAATCAGCTTTTGAGGATGGTGAAAGAAATACCTTAATACCCAAAAGGTACGTCTGAAAAGCAAATATTGATACTTTTTGGGAAGCAGGATTTAAAATGAAAGACAAAACAGATTTCTATTGCACTGTATCTGAAGGATTTTTACATGCCTGGCAGAGGACTGAGTTATTGTTTAAAGCACAAGCTGATGATCATTACCAAAAGGGAAAAAGACAGCTCATTTGCTCTGCTGAGAAGATGAGCTTTCAACATTACTTGAGATGAAAAGTTGCTAAACAGTTAAAAGCAATCCATGGTGCATTGGGTCCAGGTTAACAAGTAAGCTCATGTCTTTTGACCTGAACTGGTGCTTGAAAGCAACTCAGCTGGTGCTTGAGAGGTGACTAGATCAAACACGATAGTATAAACTGAGATTTCAAGAGACACAAAGACCACTGGTCCCTCAGTGCTCCTGCTGTGTGATTCGGTGGCAAAACTCCCATTGATAGAAGGCCTGGTTTGTGCAGGACAAGTCAGTGAAAAAACGACCCACCCTTTGCAATATTAGAAGAGGTATTTTCTATGTGGCAGAAGTTTGAATTGCTAGCTGAAATGTCACAGGGGGATTTGAATTCCCTCGCTGAAAAAAAAAAAATGATAAATGTATTAAGTTGTTTTGCACGCTGTGACAGATTAAGGGTAATCTTTTGGAAAGCTCCTACATCTTATTTTCAAGAGAGTCACCGAGGTGTTTAAAGGGGCTTTGGATCAGTGCCTCAGTTAACTGGTGTCTGATTTTCCCTGTCAGTTGCTCCAACAGCGTCATATGGCACTCTGCAAGCTGTCTTGCTGCTCCTTGAGGAATCGCTTTCTGACTCACATCTTAGCTGCTATGCGTAATAGGGGAGGATTGGACTCTGCAATCTAGGTACTAAACTGTGGCCTTTGTGCCACTAGTCTGTGCAAGTGGTGTTAAATTAATGTAGTCTTCAAAAGGTTCTCTTGGGCCACATGAAGACAAGGGGTCTGTAAGCACTGAGGCTGGATCGGGTGCTCCTGCAGTGTGTCAGCCCTGATGTTCCTGTTGCATGAAATACTGTAGATGCTGGCTTGACAGAGTCATGGCATTACTCCTTCTCTGCTCCTCGTCTTCCTTACAGCCCCTCTTTTGTTGGCTTGTTCAGGCATCTTCAGAGAAATGCAAATATTAATATATTCTGCAAGTTATAGATGTCCCCATGGAAGTAATCTCAGTTTTGTCTGTAATTTTGGCCTTTCCCATCTCTGTAGTCATTCTAACACCTCTTTCTCAGCAGAACAAGTCCAGATTAGGGCAGGGGGAGCTACAGAGAGACTAGAGCATAAACCCTAGGACACAGAAAACAGAAACTGCTATAATGGGATAATTGCACTAAAAGGGTGGAGATCCAGGTTGTTTGATTGGGGTTTTTTTTTCGTTTGTTTGTTTTGTGGTTTTTTTTTTTTTTTTTTTTTTTTTTTTTTTTTTTTTTTTTTTTTTTTTTTTTTTTGCTTTTACGCTGTTTACGCATTGTACCACATTCTTGGGATCTCTCTTTTTAGTGCTGGCCTTTATTTTGACCATTGTCCTCAGAGAAAGACAAATTCTTACTTCTTTTCATTTCTAAAATTATGTCTAAAGGTGTGTTTGCCAAACAGGGTCAATACTAAGCAGGTAGCAGCTTCCTTTCTTCATGTTCTAAGAATTCTTTCCAATTATATCCCCCCCCAACACTTTCCCAAGGTCATACCTCAACTGCTTGCCCATAGCTTTTCGAGTGTTTATATTTCTGGCTCTGTCTGAGCATAACTCAAACAGCACCACCAATCCTATCTAAAAACCCTTCCTTGGTCTAGTGTTCACCCCAATTTACTACAGGCCACCTGATTTGTTGTAACTCACACGGTTAATGTGATGTAACTCATATTAACTCAGCTGCTGGTGAAAGAGGAGAGATCAACCTATGTCAGTGAAAAATGGCTGACCTAAGTTGTATTTGCAGTAGGTGTTAAAAATACATACCTGGACTGTTACTGGAGAATCACCAATGCATCTAATTTCTTTATCCAAACTACTTTTTTAATGTGCTGAGGCTTTTAGCTACTTACCAGCCTCTGTGTTGAATGGCACTATCCAAAGCTTCAGCTTCACTCTATCTGGAATCATAATTCCTTTGATAGTTTTCATACATGAAGGGTAGCCATTTTCATCCACATTTTTCTCTATCTAAGCCTAAATTATCAGCTTTAGTTATCAGTACTTATAGTACTTATGCAAACAGAAATATTGGATCACAGAGGTAATGGCTTATGCAACTTATACACAATTCACTGTGAACAGTATCAGTAAAATCAGATCTGTATAAAGCACATATGAATCTACTTGTTATGTGTGCTGTCAATTTTTTTTTGAAGACAGACAGATTTTCTGAAGCTGTCGTGCATTGTGGATGAAAATGTGATATGCAAGACCTGCTGAAGAGCACGAGAGTGCAAAAAAATTCATTATGTCTATTGAGAGGAAGGGAATAAACTGAAATAAAAAGCATACCACTGGCTCTTCTCATGACAGGCAATCAGATAGGGAGGCTGAGTCCATTTGAAACTTGTAGGTGCCTCAGGAATTGAGCCAGTGCAATTCTCTACAGGTCAGCAGGGGATAATAAGAAAATCTGTCAAAGTTGAGGGAAGAGTCGACTTTCTAGACCACAAATCTGATCTGAGCAGAGTCGAGAGACAAAGAGTTCAAAAGGTTAATGCTGCTATGCTTATTTAAGTGAACATTAACACTGTTGTGAGAAAACAGATGGAGAAGAACTGGGGGAATTATTTGACTGGTTAGGTTTATAAAACAGTGAGCAGAACGACAGACGTCTCACGTAAAGAAGCTTGTCACAGTGAAAGTGTAAGCCGATGTTTTCTTTTCCTTCTGCTTACAAGTAGTTTGAACTAATGGCCTCCCAATCATCACAATTATGTGCTCCTATTTAAGAAATCAGCAGGGAAACATCTGGGTTGTACATAACATTCACCGTCATGTCTTTCGTCAGATAAATTAACAGCTTTGTTTCGCAGTGGCTGTAGAAAGAGACAAAAACATTGGAGCACAATGGCACTTACCATTTTTCTGTCAAGATGGAGCCACTATTAGGGATGCTACTATCAGTGCTGATCAATGTGAAGCAGACATATTTACTGGGAGTCTGCTCGGACACAATACAAGGGAACAAACGGCAAGGTGGGGCCATTTTGTGGATAGATTACAACCTATTGCTCGTGATCTGCCTTTATTACATCCCTTTCTTTCCATCCGAAGAGAAGAGAAACCCAAATAACGGTGGGTTCTGTTGCTCTGATGACAGCTTGAGAAAAAGTAATAAGGAATTCCTACAGCTATAAAAACAGAGTGAGGAAAGGGAGCCAAGTTACCCTTGGAGCTGTCACTCTTTGCAAGGCTCTTTTCTTTTCACTTACTTTTGTATACTACTTTATGGTTAAACAGCTATTTTTATAGCCAGATGAGGGCATAACTCATTCTTTGAGGAGTCTTGGAGAATCGGCAAAGAATTTCTGGTAAACCTGCAAATAGCAAGTCTTATTTCTCATCTGCCTAGGTACTGTGTATCTCGAACTTTCAGGCATCTGAAATTGTGGATTACATCATACTTATTGGATCGGTTGTTTGGGCTACAGCAACATCCAGGTTGAACAAACAATGAATCCCAAAAAGCGATTTTACATAATTTATTTTTTGTAAGCAAAAATAAGGCAAGCACCTGAAAAGTACCACACCGGAATACATGTATTGGTTTGGAAAGCACAACAATTTCGTATTCTTCATTCCTTTACAACTTATTTTAACTTTTTGTTTTCCATAATGCGGGAAAAGCCAGATCTGGATGAATATTAAACAACAGTATTCATGAACATTTGGAGGAATTTGAAATGGCTGTTTGATCTACCCATATCAAGGCCTCTTGTTATCTGCTGCTCCTGCGGTTTCAGACAGAAAGGTTTTTGTTCCTGAGGAGGTTTGAGGAATGGCTGATTTGTGTGAATACCCGTATTTGCATGCGAACGAGGCTATTCCTTTACAAACAAGAGCATTCATTATTCCTCCGTTTAAAAGGATACACTAACCCAATTAGTGAGCTGGAAGAATATCCCGTGACTTAGCTAACCAATAACATGCTCCAAATAGGAGGCAGTGAATACTTAAAATGCACAGTATCTGAACCCCCAAGTTGGCATTTCCCAAACCTTTGAAAGCTGAAACCTCCCTTTAGGAAAATAAGAACAATTGCACTCTTCACGCCTCCCATGTGTTATTAAAAGCATACCAAAATGAAGAGAAGTCTCCATGTTCAGATACTTCTCCTTCCAAAACATTCTTTGAACAGTATAGAAAGAAACTTTTTGTTGATGTTTAAGACAACTCAGTTAACTTCTCTTGAAGAGTGCCATCACTCCTCAGAGCCACTTTTCCAGGCTTTCTGCAGACTCAGGCAGGTATCAGTTACACCCGAGCAACATTTACGGTATAGCCTATGAAAGAAAAGCTGAGATTAGAGAGCAGCTGGAAGACTGAGACTGCACCTCTACACATTTCCTCATATTCTACTTATAGTCAAATGTAGTCTGCATTTGATGATGCTGTGAAAAGTTACATTCTATTCACCTAACTTGTGCAAAATGCTAATTTCAGACAGTAACTACACACACAAAAAAAAAGGCTCAGAGGAATCAACAGGATCAAGAGACATTTCACATTTTGGAGATAAGTCTCAAAGCCTGTTCACAAATGATTCTCAAACAGAAAAAAGGTTGTATTTGCTATGAGTATTACTGAGGATGAATAATCCATCCAGCTGTGCTAAGAAGCATGAGAAAAAACGAGTTCTTAAGTTATTTCTGGCTAAGTTATACTGTATATAAGGAGGTTTATATGATTTAGGTAAGATCTGGAAAAGTATCCAAACTTCTGAATTTATACTCAAGCTTCCACACCTCTAGGTTCATGGTAACAGGGGAGATTTATAGACTCTGGCAGAAAATGAAAAAGCATGCATTGCCTGCCTAATCATCAGAACTCCCAACCCTTTCCGCAGCTGCTATTTACCTCCTCCTCCTCCTATTTTTTTTTTTTCCCCCCTCCTCCAGCCTAACCCTCAGGATATTTAATTAATTTTCAAAATTATCCTCTTTTTATCTCAGCTCCTTTAATAACTATTATTTCTTTACCCCACACTGTTCAGTTTATCTTATCATGTGGCTTCTTAAATCTACTCCAGAGATGGGTTTTCAGGGCTCTCTGCAGCTCTGCCCCAGCATCTCATCTTTCATCACCCCACCACTTTGTTCCTCTTTATAGGACCTCCTCTTCATACCTTGTTGCTGCAGCTGAACCTATGACACTTCCACACTGTTCCCTGGGCCTAGGAGAAAAGCAAATATAAACCAGTTGAATTCCAGGAGACGATGTTGGCATGAGAATGTATACAGGCACTGTATTAAAGCACCGGTAAAACAAGACCTCCATGCTAGCTATAGAAATACAACACATAGGCCTCATTCAAGATAGGATTATATTCCGTCTCTGGAATTTGAACTTGTGATTTTTTGGCATTGACATCTATCTTTGACCAGTATTTGTTCTGGGTTTAAATCAGAGAAAACTCATGTATCGTACAGAAGTACTTTTATGACAAAACGACCTATCTTAGCAAGGTAAAAAATTAAATTACTGTGATGGAAAAATGTCCTGATTTTGCAAGCTACCTACCAAAATCTTCAAATAACTGAGAACTAACTTCAAAACAGATACCACAGAGCTCAGAGAAACAGAGGAATAGTGTATCTGGAGCTGTTTAACAGTGGAGAAAAAAGTAATGGAGGTTCCATGTGCCCTTTGTAGACTGTTGTGTTGCTGGGATCTGTGATACTATCCCCAAAAGTCCCTCCTGACATGCTTTCTTCCACAGCCCAAGATCTGATCACTCAGTTATCCTGAAACATCACTGATTTCTTGCAGTTAAATGACATAGCTTGGAAGTTAAGCTTGAGCTTAAAGACTCTTCTTAGAACAAACAGAAAAGTATGGCTATTAGGAAGCAAATAATCTGATCTTATTTCCTCTTCCTTGTGTTCTCTTAACTTCTCCCTTTATTCTTTTCTAAAATAGCCAGAGCTTGTAATTGCAGTGTACTGGTTTTAAATGACTTATGTTGTTTGCATGTATTCCAGAATTCCTTCTTTGTTTGATTAGTTTCAGGTTCTCTGCTGAAATAATGTACCTGCATACTTTTCAGGTCAGTCTTGTCTTTAGCTCCACAAAATGCCTTTCAAATGGCCTTACTTAAGAAACATTAATGATAAATATTCCAGTGTATGAATTATTCGTATATCCACTTTATCACATTGTCCCTGTATCTTTCAGTCTTTTAAACGAAGCAAGGAGGTTTAAGATTTTTAAGCTAACCACAAACAGTCATTTAGTTGTTAAAGAAAATAGTGCACAGACCTTCTGCTCTTCTAGCTTCATTCGTTCAATTTACTTTCTCAAAAACACACAGAAGATTCCTGTTGCTGGATGATCCCATTCCTCTGAGTCAAAGTGGGATCAAGCTGGGAGTGCTGGCTGTTTTCTTTCCAGTCCCCATATCAGGGGTGTCAAACTAATTTTCACCAGGGGCCACATCAGCCTCGCAGTTACCCTCAAAGGGCCGAATGTAATTTTAGGACTGCATAAATGTCGGAGTAGTTATATTTGACAACCCTGCCCATAAAGTCTCCAGAAAAAAAGAAAAAGCTTGCTCTTCATCAGCTCTTGATCACTCAAGAAATGTTAAAATCTCCTCTTCCTCGCTCTTGGTGTGAATGCAGTTGCTTGAGGACTCCAGTCAGCATAAACACAGTATTAAAGAGTAAATTGTTTATACTATTCTCCTTCACCTCCTAGCTCTTTCTGGAAGTTTTCTAAAAAGTGGCATGTCTTCTTAGAGAAAAGCCATCCCAGAACAGTAGAAGGTGCTTGTTGTACCTGTCATTTATACCTGACTAATATGAACCCCCAGAACTGCAGAGCGAAAAAGAAGGATGGGATTGCCTTGCTGAAGACTGTTTCCATCGTTTCTGTAAATGCTTATGTAAATTCCTGCGTAAACTGTTTCAGCTACTGAATGCACAAGGCTGTGTAGTCACTAAAACTCCACCAGCTAAGGAGAAAAATTCAGAACTTCCTTTCCGCAACCCCCAGCCTCTTTGTATCTCCTCCCTGCTTCTGTCAGCTTCAGTATTTATCTGTATCTTTCCCTTTTGCACATGTAAAGTTCCAGTATTTTAGTCTGACTGCAATATCTCCTCCATCGGGTTCAGTGCTTCCACAATAAAATGGCTCTGGTAAAGCAAATGGAGACTTTTGGCTGAGGGTGAATTGCATTCCCCTTCTAAAGAACATAAGGATGCACAAGAAACAGAGTCATAGTTGTAATTAATAAGCAAGTTGCTTTATTTTGCCCTTAAAAAATGGTCAAGATAGCAGAACAGAAATTCTCCAAGTACTAGCTTAATTGAAATCTCCAGGTCAGCTTTAAACCAAGTAATGATCAGTTTACAGAGGACACTGCTGAAGGAATTCACAAACCACCAACAATTAGCTATGTGTCTACAAACCTGGACATTCCTGTTCTTTCACTGGTAATACACCCAAAATGAGCAACTCCTTCTGAAGCACAATCTTGATCCTGTACTCTGATTTATAAACTTATGGAGATTTGGGGTGTAGGAGCAAGCCCTAGTATTTCTTTCAAAACAACCCTTTCCACTTCATTTCATTTAACTTAAAGCAGAACTGGGCACTGCTCCTGACTGAAACCTCAGGGCATTTCTGAAGCATTAATAAGTAACCTAATTAACAACAACGAACATTTTCTGAACATTCAGAACTGAAGCATAATGTTAATTTCAATAAAATAAATGAAATATTTTATTTTTACTGCACTCAGTGAAATACTAGCTTTGCTGATACTATGTTATTAATAATAGCAAAACTACTATTGATGCCAGCTTAGGCAGGACTTCACCCATTTTTCTTTGTACAGCAGATTTTCAAATGTTAGTTTAGCTAGAATTTAGAACTGTTTTAAGGACTTGGAAGGCGGCTCTTTTGTGTGGAAGCCTTATTGAGGTCCATGGAAAGTGGGTATTGATGATTTCGTCCAGGGCGATTACATTTTGACCCATGTTCTTGGCCCCAAATAAGTACCTTTTACTCAACTGTAGCAAAAAAAAGAGCTTAAAGCAATTTACAGCAACGGCAAATGACTCCCCTGGGGAACAGCAAGACATCTATCCACTTTCTGTCTCCATTCCCACAGAGCCAACTTGAAACGCCTTGGGGGAAGGACAGGCTATTTGACTATGCCAGCTGTTCTCTGTAGGATCATTATTCACTGGCACTGCTAAGAGTAATTCTGAAAATGCTCTAACTTGCACAAGGAACTGACTTGCATGTAGCAGCTTCCAGACCAGAGGAGTGGAGGGTGGTGGGAGACTGGTGGAAAAGTCATCTTTCTAAGGTTTGCTAAAGGCTTCTCTGACACTCCAGTGGTCTAGTCTTCAATGTACCACTGAAAATTGCGTGAAGAATTTTATTTTCACTCCCTTATATCAATCATTCTTGTTTCCTGTGCAAACACAGACATTTTTGTCATTAGGCTAAAAATAAAGCCTTTTGAGAACTCAAGCAACTGGTCTGTCTAGTTCTTTTCACGAAATGTTTTTGCTGGTAGCAGCAATAACAGGATGTGCTGACCATTTCTCAGTATAATAATCTGGTCTATTTACTGATGTAAACAACTTGCCCTTTGACCTTACAATTTATTTACAGCAGACTTAACTCAAGACAGCTTAAGTAACAAAAATATTGATAAGTAATTTGCAATTTTAATAATTCTCTTGTTTGTGTTAAAATACATGTAATAATATCACAAATAGAATGCTGTAGTGACATATCTTTCATAGAGCTGAATAAGGTAATATTGTTATCACTATTGCCTCTCCAAGTATATTTCACTTAAAAACCTCTGCATGGTTATGACTCTTTCTCCAGTGTATGAGTTTAGGGAGCTTAAAGTGTTGTGCAAAAGTCATGTTCACATTTGGGGCAACTAAATCATGCTTTGCAGATTGGTCATGCTAATAACTGCAATGGATGTGTATGAAGGAGAATTAAAAAGGAGTTTGCATGGAGTTGAGGGTCCACTGTCATTTTCATCGTCCCTCCCTTATTTCCTCTTTATTCACCAAATTCTCATCAAGCCTTTCATTGCCCGCCCCGCTGACTTGAGGAAGTGTTTTTGAATGGTGCTCTCTGAGTTAATTTTAGGGTTTAGGTCTGAAGAGTCGATGTTTCTGTTTCCATCCTGGTCAGGAAATACAAAGCTGCAGTTTGCATTCATACTCAGATTTGCAAAGAACCATTTCCACAGCACTTATTTTAAATCTTGTTCTCTGGCAGGAAAAAACCCTTCCAGTTTGAAATCAAGCCAAATTAGTTTCCCCTTCCTGAAGTATTTCTTATGTTTCTAGAAAAAAAAACAAAAAAAAAAAAGAAGAAAGCTGAAAGTCAGGAAAACATGCATCCTACATGCAGACCTATATGGATGCTCATGCTTTGTTGAGAAAAATAGTTGGATTACAAATAAGGTTTATGAACCATATCTCATACACATTAGATCTACAAAGGGAATTCAAGTTCTATTGGAAAACTTTTTACTGAATTATAGGAATATATCTTTAAAGTGATGAATTACTCTAATGAATTATAACGAATAGTGTGACCATAAAAAACTACCACTTTACTCAGCTACTCTAGCCATCCTGTGTGCTGAGCATTCACTGCATTTATAAGCATTGTGCCTTTTATATTATACTCAAGGCGCTGTAGTTAGACTATTTAAAGCTGAAACTGATGTCAATGGGGAGACTGGACACGAGACAATGTTTTATGCTGCACAAGCCAAAGGCTTGTAATAATTCCTTCTTCACACGCATTATTTCCGTGCTAATGCATTAACAGACCGTGGTGAAATATTAATCATTTATAAATAAACATTACAAATAGTCCCACAGAATATATAAGGGAAACTTGAAATTATAGCCAGAAGTAGGGCTTTGCATCCCACTAGCCCAGTCCAGACGTAGTGTATGAGGGCTCTTGTTTGAGCTGCAGCCCTGGCAGCCCATGCCAGGCTGTATCAGGCACCGCCACCATTGCCACAGCATGTTTACCTGATCCTTGTAATTTGAACATGTCAGAGGGAGAAAAGTCTGCATACAATTTCAGTCTGGGGGTGAAAGATGGCAGATTTGATTCTTTGCACTCACACCAACCCCGTGGCTGCTATTTTCTGGGAGATGCTACCTTCAGTGGAGTTGCCCGAGCGCAAAGCCTGTGCAACCAAGTGGAAAATCAGGCCTGGTGCCCCCATGAGAGCTGGAATAGATGACTAACCTTCTTTAGCTTTCATCTCTTGAGGGAACAATTTATGGAATACAGGATATGGGAAATTTATTTGGAAACCATATGGAAACATTTATGTGTTGTTTTGGTGGGTCTGGGATAAATGTAAGTAAATATGATACTGAAGACTTGTTGGCAGGATGGTGTTGGAGTGAAGGGTTCATCTTTCTATGGGTTCATTCAAAAGTGTTTGGGGTTTTTTTTGCAGCGTTGGAGTGTATTGAGGACCAAACGTTTATAAGATAAATAGGCTTATATACCGCTCAATTTAAAAGGCTGGTTTTCATAAAAGAGAAAACAACAACAACAAAGCAAAGACTTTGGCCTGGAATACAGCATATGAAATGGCTTAATCATTTCAGTTAGTGTTGTCATGCCCTGCTGAAGTAATTTTTCCAGGAATCACTTGCAACTGGTAACTCTGGTAAACGACTGCCTTATGTCCATGTAGCTTCTTTCCTTTTCTGTATCAGAAGCACTAGACTGATGTGACTAGATGTCAGATTAGATCTGACTTTTCAGTCTCCCCCATCTGCTCACATTGAGGGGAGAATTAAGCAGGGGCTACACTGGCGGAAGAACACAAGGAAGAATCCCATCTGGGGTCTCACCCAGAGCCTCTGGAAATGCGCAGTGAAAAGCCAGCCCCCCTTCCCACCAGAGTTTGCATCACAAACCTCTCTCTACTGCTGGAGCTATTTGGGTTTCAATCTATCACAGCACACAAGGTCCTGTGTGAAGGCTCACAGTAGCTTTGCCTGTAGGTAAAAGCAATGTTGGTTTTCCTTGTAGAGATTGCAGCTGAGTTTGCTGCAGAGATTTAATAAAGAGTGATGATCTGTGAGGCTTTTTCTCTTCTTCGAGCACCTGTAAAAGATGATTAATTGTTTCCTCCAGAAATATTTTTTAAAAATGTTTTCTCACCTTCCTTTTTCCACCTGTCTCCTCTGAGACTATATCTGAACTTAGAATTTGTCACAAAATGTAGGTGGTGATACCTGCTGCTACACAATTGCATATTATTTGGAAGAGGAAAGTGGAAAACAACTTACATAGCAAAGTAAAATGCGTACAGACCCAAACCATAAATTCTATCAGTCTCTCTCCAGATTCTTCCTTTATCTTTTAATACTACAGAAATTAATATATTCAGATAATATCCTCAGGTACCTTTTAACAGGCACAGGAGGTAGACAGAAGGGCCAGTTTAGACAGTGCTGCCAAAATTTCAGCTATACAGAGCCCTGACACCATAGGGGCCTAATTTTTCCTGGAATGGGAGGAAAAGATAGCGTGATATTTGCTGAGACTAGCATACACATTGATTCACGCTAACTAGGAGCCCTGTGGTGATAGTGATATGAGTCTTCTAGGGAGGACAGATTAAAAAGGGACAGATCATTGTTTTAGGGCCAGGTGGCCCCAGGCCAATGAGGACTACATGATTAGCATCCTCAGTGCACCTGTAGCTTGCACTTCAACTGGAAAGTCTGGGTTAATTGGATGTATCTGCTGTGAGCAGCTGACATTCAGGTCTGAGTCTTTCCTGCCAGGGGACTCCATAGAGGAATTCCAGGTTCTGTTGCTCTAGCGAAAAAAAAAAAAAAGCCTAAGCAACTTCAGGATCCTAGAAAGCACAGAGTTAGTCGTGACCTGCAACAGTGACTCACAAGAGAGGAAGGTGCCAATGCACAGGCAGCATGTCAGGCATGTCAGCTGGTGAAGGAATTTGTTGGCATTGCACCCCAGCTGGTGCAGATACTTGGTATCTTAAAATTTGATGGAGGTGCTGTAACACCTAATGTATGCTGCACCTCCAAAATTGCTGGGATTTGCATTTTTCCTGCAAATAGCAGCACGTCCCCTAAAAATGGGTAGAGGATTCTATTTTATGAAAATGTTTCTGACACATAGCAACGTAGGGACAACTCAGAGGATGGCATGCTTAGGGAATGAGACTCCTGAGGAGGCTGCTATAGCTAATATCATTGCCTGGAGAAGTATTCAAAACATATGTCCTAAAATAAACACCGCCTGCTTGCACACAATCTTTTCTACTGCTCCAGTTCTTTCATGGGAACATTAACTTCTAGGTTTAATCCCCTAAGACTTCAGTGTTTTGGGTTTTTTTAATTATTATTTTTTTAAATTTTCCTGATTTTCACAGCTTTTCAAGAGCATCTTTTTTGTCTTTTTTTGTCTTTTCTAGCACAAGCCAGGTGGTTTTTATAATATTCATTGTTAATTGGTCACAAACGAATGGGACATATTCATTGTCTGGGCCACACTAGTCTCAGGCTTTCTACTACTAGAAGGAGTGAGCTGGTTTTGTTACAAGGTTGTTTCCATCTTTGTCATGATTTTGGCTGATTTCCAGTACATACTGTAAATAAAATGGCAAGCATATGTGCATATTTGCCTTATGAATCGTGGAAGAACACGTGTGCACAGAATATGCTGCTATTGGCAATTCTTATGCAATGTCCTATTTTTCCATTATTATAGCAAGATATACGTCATACTAAACTGCAATAAACACTCATTTATCTAAGTACAGATAGACGTCTCTAGGTATTCAAATCTTTTAACAAGCTTTTTGGTAGGTCAATGTTTTGTATGGAACACACTTTAATTCTAAGACAAAGAATAAAATCCTTCAAATATTACTTCACAGAATCAATAATCCTTGTTTTACCAATGATGCTGACTTTACAGTCCTTCATTAAATAGATCAATGCATTTCCATCACATTGTTATTCTTACTTTACTGAGAAATAAATCGTCTAACTCTTCTGAAAATTGAATAAACTGGTAAAGAAAAATCAAACTTAACCTTTATGTTTATTTCATATCTGAAGGAAAATACCTTATAGAATTTCTGTTAAGATCTGCAATAAATATTAGAAATTCAAATGCTTCTACTGTAAGATGAGCTCTAAGAAATCTTTTTCAGAGAGACCAAGTTTCTCTGAGCCACAGAAGGCTCCAAGATTACTACCAAGTGACTACAAAATCCAGTTATTTCAACTGAATTGCAGTTCTCAGGGTCTGACCTAACCTGTGACTGAATGTTAGAAATCATATGGTATGCACAATGGAAGAAGAAAAAAAAATCAGTAACAGTAAGATGGAAAGAGACCTTAGAGAAGTAAATTTCTATGAACAGACTGGTGTTCATAGTGCTATCCAAATTAGTTTTCTGAGTGCTGCCCTTTACTGCTATGGAAAAAAAAAAAAACAACATTCCCACAAAAACTCCGGTGTAAACTCCCCTTATTAACCTGGCTGCCACTAACATTTCCTCCCTGGGTCTCTTTTGCTCTAACCCACTAGAGAATGGCTCCCACTGCAATCATCAGCAGTGGGCAATTAAGCCACAATGAATCAGGTGAACTTCAACAGGATTGCAGCACTTATGAACATAAAAGGTCACCAAAAAAAAAAAATTGTTAATGCTTAATCCGACCATATCAACAAGGAAGGAAGTATGTTTTGAAAGGAAGCACTAAAGAAATATTCTGAAAGACCTTACAAGAATAGTAATATTCAAAAAGGGAAAATATATCGTCCTCATTATCTTATTCTATGGCTCAAAATCTCTGATAGAAGTTGTCTTTTTTTACTACATGTAGTCTGTGTTTGCTTCTGTTATTCATCTGAATTAGTCTTAGCAAGTCTGATATTTTCTCTTGCTTGTAAAATTGATAAAAAGAAGCTTTGTGAAAAGCAGCTGTTGGGATTAATTGTTCCATTTAACTAGTTGGATCTTCAAGGATTGGTATAACCTAATCTGCAAAGAAATTTTTTCTATCTGGGAAGTTTCCTGGTATAAAATATCTCTTGCTCTTTTGTTAACAGTCCGCAGATAAAGAACTGTAGTTACTTACCCATGACATTTATAAAACACTAATTCTGTCATCCTCTTCTAAGTAAAATTTCATTTATACTTTCTTAGTACAGAGTTTGTATACATTTATAATAATAAGTAGAAATAAGTAAAACAAGTGAGGTACTTGTTATTCTATCATTTATACTCTAAATTATGTAGAAATCAATCAAACTATTGAAATATAAATATTTACATTTGAACGTATTTGTCATTCTTTTGCTTAACTTATAGATGGCTTATACCCAAGGAGAATTAGAAAGAGGAAAGAGAACTGGAAAGAGAATAGAGGAGGAACTGATTTCTCATGTCAGTGGGTTTTTTTTTGTATATATAGAATGTAAATTAAGAAATACAGTGGGTTATAATGCCTTCGATTACAGTAGCTTCTCCCTCTTTCTGCTGAGCCCTGTGTGTTTAAGGCGCTTGCTGGTCTTTTATGGTGTCCAGGAGTTGCTAAATGAGTTTAAAAAAACTGTAAAAACCTTCCACCAAATTACCTTGGTTATTTGCAAAGATCAAGGAAGGATTTTGTTTGTTTATTTTCTGGAGAGATGGATTGAAAGATTTTTAAAGGTGACAAGCCAGTCAGGAGGGTTTGGAGTACTTAGGAGATCCTTGATAGCTGATAATTGAAGAAAATACTTAATCAAACAGGGCTGGCAGGCATCTCTTCATTCCTTTGAACCTTCAGTGTTGATAAGGAAGTTTTATAAGATGTCATTTATAATAAAATTTGTTTTTCAGATATTTGATTTATAGGTAGGGTGTGAGGGACACAACAAAAAGTGACTGTGCCTTCATTTGAACAAAGTTGAACAAATGTCAATGTCATGCAGATCTGCCTTTCAGCAATTTTATTCACAAATTCAATGGCAAAAAAAAATTCTGGAGTCACTTAGAAAACCCTGTCAGCAGTAGATTGCATGTCTATGTGTGAAACCAACAGACTATTCATGGAAGCTTGGTAATTAACGACCGAATATTTTGAAAGATCTTGTTAGCAGCAATCCAAGGAGAAGTGGGGAAAAGGATGGTGTATCCATATTTCACCAGCAAGGTGGATAGCGATGTTACAGAACACTAAAATGTTTCAAGCTCTTTCTAAGATTTTTCTTAGATGAAGCAAGTGGCTGCATCCTGGAATATTTCGTTGGAGGCTGTTTTTGTCAAACAGAGAAGAAACAAGAGAAGGCTCACCCTCCTTTTTGCTTACAGAAAGTTTTATGTTTGCTAGGATTATATATGTTATACACTTTCTATAACAGGCCAGGCACTAATGTTATAAAGTCACTGAGTGTACATGTACTAAAGAGATTATACAGTGCTACCAGTCAGCAGCAAGAGATGGACTCAAGTTTTTCTGGACACAAAAGCTGTCATTGTGAGCCAACAGAAAATTGATCTTTCCCTCTCTCGCTTCCTTTCTTTGCTTGAAAATGGCCAGGAACCCCCAGACAGACTGATGTTAGCTGACAGAAACAACAGGAAAAAATACAATTCTGTCTGGTAACATACAAACCCAGCATATGTCAATCATTTAGTCACTCATTTCTTCCATCACACCATTATTTCTGTTTTATGGCGCTCTGTTTCTCTATCTAAGTATATAACATATTTATATTGGGTTAATTTAACAAGATTCTTTTTTTCCTGCAAGTACCTGCACAGTACCTCTTGTTCTTCTGGTATGGCAGTATTTGTAAATAAAAAAAAATAAAGAAAAAAAAATTTTTTAGGAGAACATAGAAAATAGATGCATAAAATTTAAGATGCAGCCTTCTCATCCACTTGCTAAACACACATATTTCATCTGCAGGACAAGCAGAACCTGGGATGTGAGTAGCAAAGCAGAATCTGACCCTCACTGGGTTTGTAAGTAGACCTAAGGAGAATTTTTTATCCATGTACTGAAAGAACATTAAAAAGTAAACTGGAATTAGTGCTATTGATTTGGCTCTGGTATTAATTTCTTTGCAAGGTTACCGCAGTCTCTGGGACTTTTGGGATTTTCGACAGATGTGTGGTTTTTGCCTAAGAAGATGGGTGTGGGAGAACTACAGTAAGTTGGGCCCATTTCCGTTATGCTTAGAGGCCTTTTGTGCTGCCACTGAGGTTAGACCAGGAGGTCCAAGTTAAAGCACCAACCTGTTAAACTTTACATGACACAAAATTTGTTACTCTAAACCTATGAGAAAATTAGAAACAAATCCTGTGATTCCAGGAGTGAAAGAAATCAAAAGTAATCAAACAATAAGAAAAGTCAAAGTGAATAACCAGTGACAGGATAGGGAAAAAAGGAGGGATGTAGCTGGTGACAGGACAATGTGGGTTATGACAATACAGGCCAGATCTAGGTGAGAGCAGTTACAGTACAGAACCAAAATGCTTTGAGGATGGGCTGCTTCTGAGGTAGTGAGTGAAGGCCTGCCTCAAAGGCTGAGAAAATCTTTTTACCTTTCAAGCAGTGTGTATGAGCTATTTATTTTATGGATCTTGCAAGCCATTGCTCTGATGAGTTGAGAAGGCAAGATTGACTTCGCTGGCCCTTGGTGAACTTCCACTCTGGGGTTCAGCAGTGAATCTCCCTTCCTTCACTATCTCAAGAGTGTGCCTAATTTACACAATCTATCTCCTTCTGTACAACTTCCACTGGAGTCAATGGGAGCTGTGTGCCTGAAGCCAAGGGCAGAATTTGGCTGAGAGAGAGTATAACAGCTCCAGTGCTTTGCCAAATGAAATACATTTAGAGTCTGACATGCACAGTTGGATGCAGTAAGTAAAAAATCAGTTTTGCTGGGTACAAGGCTTCACTGACTAGTGCTACTTCCTTCTCATCATTGTTAAAAGATGTGCTTTGTAAAAAAAGTGTGCTAGATCAAATTGAAGACTTATTTTACCTACTGTTCGTAGAGTGATATTTTATGTAGTTCCTTAGTTTCCAGTGCTTTGTCGCTTAGGACTTTCTGTGTCAGAGGCCACATTTTTTATTTAGCTCTGCATTGATTATAATAAAAGTAGTGCCAAGTTTAATTGCTTGCTTTCTCACAGTTCCTTGAAACACAGTTCTTTTAACTCATTTCAAATTATTTCCAAAAATTCAGCAGTAGTAGCAGCACCGTTGACTGATATGATCTGTACCTCATTTAAAACAGCCATTCAGCTTGTCTAGTCACTGCTGAACAACAAAGTCACAAAGTTGCTACTAAGTCACAGTATCTCACAGTCCACCAGTGTCAGGAATACAGATTCTCATGTGGCTTTTTCTTGTGACATTTGTCTCATGAAAAGCTATTCCAAACTACATGCAAATGACTACCTTGTGGAAGTAGCCTTCTAGTCCTCTTTCTTTTTCCTATTACGTATAGGTAATTCCTGTGGGATCACCTTGTAATTACAAAGATTAATTAAACAGAATTGCACATATGGACAAGAACTCAGCTATTCACAGACTTTTACAGCCTACAAGTTTTCCATGGGAACCATTAGTTGTGGCTGTTCGTTCTTGCCTAAAACCACAGTGACTTACTGCTATTTTCCTAAACAAATATCTTTAGAAAAAAACAGTGCTTTTAAGTGTTAACTGCATACTCCTAAAGTGATCTGGGTTTGTTTCTGGGTTGAGGTTTTTTTAGGCTTTTGTTTTGCTTTTCCTCTGTGAGACTTCTGCATCTATTCCCTAGTGTTTGTTTTTTCTTTATCTTTGCCTTTAAATTCGCAGTTCCCACCTCTTGTGAAGAAATCCAAATGAGGAAACACCTTCACTTGAAATTATTTTCATAGAAGTCAACAATTCTTTCAGCTTTCTTAAAGCAGTCTGCACTCCAGTAAGGAATCTGGTCTCTCTGACCTGCTGAAGTTCAGGACTTGTATCAGCTGTTTCCTTTGAAGCAACAACAATGGGAAATTCTGCCAGACGAAAACCTTCATTTTGGATTATGTGATGGTTTACATACTTCTGTGCAGCTCAGCACACAAAGCCAGATTTTTTTTTTTTTTTAATTATGTCATCACTTTGTGCAGTGTTCCCAGAAAGCAGTTCCTTTCTAGATAGATGTTCCAAGAATGGAACTGTCAAAAATTTCACAGATGCAAAGAGATTGGTATAAAAAAAAACAAGGTGAAAATGTTTTGATTAAAACAATGGAAGATGTTTGGGCTTCTTTTTCCCCTCAACATGTGGATTTTAATAACTGCTGTTTACTATTAATTACAGAACATGCTGCACCTTCTAATAAACATGTCAGAGGAGAATCAAGCTAATTTGTTATATTCCCCTTTGGATATGGTTCCCATATACACAATATTTAGACTAAATCCTGTGACTACTTTTTTTTTTTCCATTGACAGCTTAGGGAGGCAAGTTCTTAGCAGTCTGACCTACAGGGGATCATGCTCATAACCTAAAATGCCACACTGTACATGACTGTGAAGTTAGATGCCTAGAATAGAACATAGGCGCCTAACTCATATGCATTTTTTTAGCAATTAAACCTTAGCACTTGATGCTGAAAGCCTGCATGTACGTGTGAAGTTAGCTTTCAGCATGTGAGAAAGTTTACACAGCCTGTAAGAAGGAGAGAGAGAAGCACTGGTGAGATTAGAATGTTATGTAACGTAGTGACTGTCACCTCAGAGGATCCTAAAATATTGTCTGCAACATCAGAAATATTCCCATATAAGATTTCATTATATGATGTACAGCTTTTAGTGAGGTGTGCCGCAGCAGGTATTTTTTTTCTTTATTCACATTTGTACTACATGTACTGTACTACAGGGGAAGAAACCTATATGGAACAGACAAGGAAATGGAAAAATCAAAAGCCTGTACGTGAATAATTAAATAGCACAAAGTTATTGCAATCCAAGCATATTTTTAATTAATCAGAACAAATCAAAAAACCTTAAGTAAAATATAATTAATTTTATAGACATTTCAGAGCTTCTTAATAGAATAAATCTCTTGAGTGAAATATTTAGGTAATGACTATCATAAAGGAGACTGCTTTAGAGTGCAATAATGTATTCTGAAAGAGTCTTTTTTTCTGTGTCAGTTAGGAAGAAGATGTCATTGTATTTGGCAGTGTAATCGTTGTGCCTAATACTCAATGAGCTGTAGCTGAGTAAACCTGGAATGCACATCAGTACTTCCAGAGTACCTGCCACCCTGCCTGTAAACCCATAGTCACTGTGATTGTCCTCAAAATATTCTATAAAGTTTGCCCAGTTTACTCCCATATTCTCTCTTTTTTTTTTTTTTTCCTTGCTATCTCACTTCTTGACATCCTGAATATACCAGAGAAAGGCTGAACTGATGAAAAAAAATCTGAGATAAGCATCTAAGAGCCAGTCCATTACTTGCATTACTTGTTACTTCGGTAAATCCTACTTGTGGCCACCCACAAATGGAACAGGGCTTTTTTATTTGTTCTTATTTCTATCTTCTGACATATTTCCAGATTTATGATTGCTTTGAAAACCAGAATTCCTAGAAGTGAGTGAAGATAGGAGATATTTGCTACAGCTTTGATACATTCATTTTCCAGAGGTATTACTGTACATGAGTGATGTGAGAACATTGTGGTCCTTTGCCATTTATTATTGATATGAACCTGCATCTAAGAAGACTCACTAAAAATACCACAAAGTTCATGTTCATTATGTACTACACTGGCCAACTATTCTCATTAATTTTGAAAATGCATGCAATTTATATTGGTACTGAATACACGCTAATGCATGGAAAGGTCTGATTGATTGCATGGGGAAGGAGCAGATGGTCTTTGCCTTGAGGAGTTTACCACCTGAAAATACAAAAGAAATGTTGGGCGAGGGTGTGTACATGCAAATGAAGGGCTCACCACACAGGAGCAGAGGATGAGGCAGGATGAGAAAGGCTGAGTCACAGGGGAGGAATGAGCAACAGCCTGTCAGGAAACACCCTGCGAGTTCCAAACATTTTTATTTTTGTTTGATAGGGGTTTGGGTAGGTGGAGATCAGTCAAACAGGACAAAGAAAAGGCAAAGAGAGAGAAGAGAGAGCATTTGGGGATGCAGAGAAGAGAAGCGGGAGCAGGCTTGCGATGAAGATGAGGGTAGAGAAAGGGAGAGGTGTGCAGGTGAGATGGGGTTGCAACAATCAGCATGTGAGAAAGGATAATTAAAAATCATGCGTGTATGTCAGCCGTTAAGCCTCTTTTACCTTTGCTGTGTCGGCTTCATTGTCAGACTGGATCCTCCCTGTAGTCTCTTCCTCATTCCAGGCTGCTCCTGTCATTGTTTAACACAGTTGTGCATGAACCATGCGTGCAGGCTGAAGCCATAAAATTATACAGTGCGCTTAATTGAAAGATTGAAAAATTGCTTTACAGCGACAGTCTACACAATGGTTGACACTTAGGGATTGATCTTAGTCTACTGTATTCAGTAAGTGCAGTATAATGTTGTAACTTTTAAGTATGAAACCAATGATTTTTCCTTTGGCAGATGGAAATTGTTCTTACACCACATTAACTTTTAGGGCCGGAAAGGGAACTTCTCTCTTTACATACCCCTCTTAAGGATTCAAATAGCTAATAATATTTCTCACTAATGCTTGAGACAGAAGGCCCTACTCTCAAAAACAGTGTGTGTGCGTATTTGCTTAGCAAGGGATATATTACATTTGTTTAATATTGAATTGTTTTGCTTATGTGTGGACAGTTTTTACCTTTGCTTTCAAAACTGATAGTAGATTTATAATAAATAAATATCCTGCTGAGAAATCCCAGATCAGCTTTAAGTCTCTTGTCACCGGCACCCTTCCTTTCTCAGGGAAACAAAATCCAACTAAGATCCAATTTTATC
Source organism: Pampusana beccarii (assembly GCA_013399365.1). Lineage (NCBI taxonomy): Eukaryota > Metazoa > Chordata > Aves > Columbiformes > Columbidae > Pampusana > Pampusana beccarii. Next base: position 274,915 of record VWYH01004739.1, on the reverse strand, counting down.
AGTCTTTTTCCTTGCTCTCCACAACTTGTTTGAATATAGAAGCTTGGTTTTCTGAAAAGCTACATTAAACTGGAAGTGTTTGAAATCGGGAGTCTCTGTGTCCCCTAATTTCTTCCATAAAACATGATGAAATCACCAAAGTGGATCCAAACAACATCTAAATTGTTTGAATAGTTACAGTATAATGGCTCAGCCATAGATAAGCTGGATGCCTACTTACTTAAGTTCAGTTACTGGCTGCCAAAATTACACTCAGGAGATCCCAGTATCTCCAATCCTTAATTTTATTTTCTAGTCAAAATTCAAAATAACAAAGAAAACCCAAACAAACCGTTCTTCTTTGTATGAAGACAATTTTTTTCCAGTTCAGTAAATTCAGTCCTTCTATCTGTAAGCTCAGCATTTGCATTGTCAGCACTTACTCTTTTAAGTAGAATTAGAAAAACAAAACATCAATGGAAAATCAAGCTGATTTCAATATTGTTCAACAGAGCAGGAATCGTCTGACGCTGTAGGAACTTCTTATTCTATTTTCTCTGAACAGCAGGGTAGGATCACTTTCATATTAAGATATTTCATTTTCTCTAAAAATTATACTGAACACTGCAGTTTGGTGCATGCCATTTATAAATACTTGAATTTCATAATTGTCTCCGTACAAGAAGGAGACAAAACCCACTAGAACTCCTGACCTATTGAGTATTCCTAGTACCGAAGTCTCACTTTCAGTATGTAGTGTCAAACTCACATCTTTTGATTGCATATGCTTAACATCTCATGTTAGAATAAACTTTTTTATTTACTTTTCAAACAGCTTCTCTCATGAAAGTGAAGATAATGGCACACTATTTGCAGCCTCTGTGTGGTAACACTTTCTTCAAACTAACACCTCTACCCAGAGCTCATTAAATGAGCTCTTACATGCCTTCAATACAAAGGGAATAGTTTCAGGATGAACACTGGATGTCTGATCTCCTTTTACACAGATTATTCTTTTTTCGTCCCTGCTCTAGGCATTGCATGAGTGAACTTAGTCCTGAAATACTGTGGCAAGTAATGGCTTCTTCCTCTCTCTTATTAAACTGTCACAGAACATATCTGAGAACCAGATATTCCACTGCAGTGTATTAGGGAATTTAAGAGATCATGTAGGAATTCTCACAATAGAAAAATGGAAATGTTCATCCTCTACCAACTTACAATTCTTTGTGAGCATTTTTTTTTTCAGCTTTGTAAAATTAAAACCTTTTCATTAAATAAAAAATTGCATGTTAAAGTGAATTTGTTTTACATTTAATATATTTAAAAATCTGAGTCTGAATCTGACTGAATGAGATGTCATCACTTTGTCAGTAATCCTCCTATCTTTTTTAACACAAAACCACTAATTTTGAAAATGTAACTTCAAACATCTCTGGTTTGTTTTCATTTTTCTTTTCCTTTCATAACTTTTCAAATTGCAACTACTGAGTCCCAGCTAGTGAAGGAGAATCTCATTCCTCTTGGATGAGCAGGGACCTTATTTCAAGAGAGTTAGGAGACACTAGACACATGGGTAAGTCTTTTGGAAAACGTAGTTGGTGACATCACGGTTGAATCTCAAATAGGTGCTTGCTTTGTTTAAGGTCTTACTCTACCTCTATTAAATAAATCAATGGATCTAGATGTTGTTGATGAAATATATACCTAAATAAACTTTAGCCTTCTATACATTTTGTCCAAATCTCCATTTTGCATACAGATCCCTGAACTAAGAGTCCTGGTGGGATGAGGGTGGCGCAGGGAGAGGGCTAAAGAAGAGGTGCACCTTCTTTACACATTCAAAGAGTTAAGAAACTGCAGCAGCATCTGCATTCTTCTAATTAATCATTCTGACTTACCTCCTGAGTTAAATGATGACCCAAGAGTAACAACCATGGGACTTAAATATGCCATCGTTATGTATTTCCCAGGAAAATGAACACTCAGTCTGTACTTAGATCACTAGGCTTGCCTGGCTGCCATGACAGGACTTTTTTCTAACTGAAGCAGCCAAAAAACATTGTCTAGTCTCTATCTAGACCTATATTTGTGAAAAATACAAGCTCCAGCTTGGTGATAGAAAGCATCATGAAGTAGAACAGTGAACAATGCTAAGGCATTCACAGTCCTACATTTCTGATACACATTATTATTTATACTTGTTATTGCAATAAGTACCTTGAAGCTCTGTCCAAGTGTTGACAACAAATCAAGGATCACTGTACGGGTTGTCACAGACACCCATAACAGAACACAGCTTGTGCACTGAAGATGTTAAATTTAAAAAGGATGACAAATACTGAGCAGATGATTGGGACCTGAAACTGAAAGAGTTATCACAAACGTTTGCTACACATCAAAAATCTATGGCAGAGTCCTGAATAGACCACTGTATGGCATGTTGACTTGTGTTTAAGCATAAAAATGTGGGTTTTTTTACTGTAGATGTTAGAAATTAAAAGTTATGTCAAAAATAGTGCATAAGCAACTATCACAATGTTTATTACTCAGATGATCAGATGTGTCCTAGAACTTACAGTTGCAGTTTTGATTAGATCTTAACCTGATGTTATATACTGCATAGCTGAGCATTATAGCAAACACCTTTTTGAAACCTAAAAGGATTTCAGGTGCAGTTTGGAACCATGAAGTGAATACCTAAGTTCCACTCTAAAAAGTGAGAAGCAAAGAGTAGGGAATGAATGTGAATTTTCTCCCTGGGAGGATGTACCAAGCAAAGACCCTCAGGGGCCTTTACCAGATCATGTACCTTTCAACAGAGCCATAAATTACATGGACAGAGAGTAACTAACAGAAAGATAGATTTATCTAAGCATCATAAGTTATTAAATACAGTAAGAATAAGAAGCTTCCAGCAAAAGTCATTGTAGAAGGACCTTACTGAACTGAGCAAACAGGCAATTGACTGGCAAGTAAAAAACAATATAGTAAAGCTGAAAATGGTAGAGGGAATGACGATGAAAAGCGTGGAATGGCTTCAATACAACAGGTAACTTAATAGACAAGGACTCTTGAAATTGAAAAATAAACAATTTAACTGGTATATAGAGTCACAGAATAGTTTGGGTTAGAAGGGACTTTCAAAGGTCATCTAGTCCAACCCATCTGCAATAAGCAGGGAGATATTCAACTAGATCAGGTTGCTCAGAGCCCCGTCCAGCCTTGGCCTTGAACATCTCCAGGGATGGGGCATCTACCACCTCTCTGGGCAACCCGGGCCAGTGTTTCACCACCCTCATAATAAAAAATTTCTTCCTCATGTCTAACCTGAATCTCACTTCTTTTAGTTTAAAACCATTAACCCCTGTCCTATTGCAACAAGCCCTGCTAAAGAGTTTGTCCTCATCTTTCTTATAAGCCCCACTTATGTACTGAAAGGTTACAAAAAAGTCTCCCCAGAGCCTACTTCTTCCCCAGGCTGAACAACCCCAACTCACTCAGCCTGTCCTCATAGGACAGGTGTTCCAGCCCTCTGATCATTTTTGTGGCCTCCTCTGGACTTGCTCCAACAGGTCTATGTCCTTCTTATGTTGGGAGACCCAGAGCTGAGTGCAGGACTCCAAGTGGGGTCTTATAGAAACAGAGGAGAGGGGGACAATCACCTCACTTGGCCAGGTGGCCACACTTCTTTTGATGCAGCCCAGGATACAGTTGGCTTTCTGGGCTACAAGCACACATTGCCGGCTCATGTCCGGCTTTTCATCCACCGGTATCCCCAAGTCCTTCTTGGCAGGGCTGCTTTCAATTCCTCTACCCCTCAACCTATATTGATACTGGATTTGTCCTGACCCAGGTACAGGACCTTGCACCTGGCCTCATTGTACCTCATGAGGTTCACATGGGCCCACTACTCAAGCTTTTCCAGGTCTTTCTGGATGGCATCTCATCCCTCAGGTGTCTCAACTGCACCACTCGTCTTGAAATCATCTGCAAATTTGCTGAGGGTACACTTGATCCCACTATGTCATTGATGAAGATACTAAACAGTACTTGTCCCAGTACGGACCACTGAGGGACACTGCTTGTTACTGGTGTCCAACCAGACATTGTGGCATTGACCACTAGTCTCTGGGTGTGACCATCCAGCTAATTCCTCATCCACTGGACAATCTACCCAGCAAATCCATACCTCTCCAATTTATAGAAGGATATTGTGGGGTCTGTGTCAAAGGCTTTACAGAAGTCCACATAGATAACATCCGTAGCCCTTCCTTTGTCCACTGATGTATTTACTCCATCGTAGAAGACCACTATGTTGGTCAGGTAGGACTTGCCTTTGGTGAAGTTATGTTTGGTGCCTTGAATTACCTCCCTGTCCTCCATGTGCCTTAGCATAGCTTCTAGGAGGATCTTCCCAGGTACAGAGGCAGGGCTGACAGGTTGATAGTTCCCAGGGTCCTCCTTTCTACCCTTTTTAAAAATGGGTGTGGTGTTTCCCTTCTTCCAGTCACCAGGGACTTTACCCGACTGCTATGACTTTTCAGATATCATGGAGAGCGGCTTGACAACTACATCAGCCAGTTCCCTCAGGATTCTGGGACGCATCTCATCAGGTCCCATAGACTTATGCATGTTCACATTTCTCACAAGGTGGTCACAAGCCTGGTGCTCTCTTACAGTGGGAGGAACTTTGCTCCCCCAGTCCCTGTCTTGCAGTCCATTCACTCGAGATGTGTGGGAAGGGGGGTTGCCCGCGAAGACTGAGGCAAAAATGTTGCTGAGTACCTGAGCCTTCTCCTCATCCATTGTCACTACTTTGCCAGTCGTGTTCATCAGGGAGGGTATGCCTTCTCTGACCTTCCTTTTCTGGCTGACATACCTGTAGAAGCCCTGCTTGTTATTCTTTGCATCCCTTACCAAGTTCAACTCCAACTGTGCCTTGGTCTTCCTGACCTCATCTCTGCACAACCAGGCAGTGTGCCTATACTCTTCCCAGGATATCTGTTCCTGCTTCCACTGCTTGTGCATTTCCTTCTTGCCCTTTAGTTTGGTCAGCAGGTCTCAACTCAGCCATGTGACCCTCTTGTTTTCCTTTCCTGATTTCTTACACCGGGGTACTAAGAGCTCTTGCCCTCTATGGAAAGTGTCCTTAAAGATCTGCCAGCTTGGTTCTGCTCCCTTGTCCCTGAGGGCAGTTTTCCAGGGAGTTCTATTGACTAACTCCCTAAACAGCTGGAAGTTTTCATTCCTGTAATTCAGGGTCCTGACTTTACTCTTCACCTGACCCATTTTCCCCTCAGGACTGTGAACTTCACCAATGCATGATCACTACAGCCCAACCTGCCCCCTATCTTGATGTCACCAATTAGCTCACTTGCATTGGTGAAAAGCAGGTTCAGTATCCCATTCCCTCTGGTAAGGGTATCTATTACCTGGCTTAAGAGGTACCCTCAACACGTTCCAGGACTTTCCTGGGTTGCCTACAACTCATCATACTACTTTTCCAGCAGATGTCAGGTGGGTTGAAGTCCTCTAGCAGGACAAGAGCCTGCGAGCACAATGCCTCCTGTAGCTGGAGTGAGAAGACTTCAGTAGAATCCCCTTGATCGGGTGGTCTGTAGTAGACACTAATCACAAGGTTCCCTTTGTTGCCTTGGTCTCTAATTCTTACCCATAAGCTTTCAACCTGCTCATGGCTGTTCTTCAGAGACAGATGTTTTCTGAAGAAGATGTATGGTCCGGAAAAATAGTGTTGGAAAACAATTATTTGCTGCTTCGCCTAATCTAAGAACTAGGGGAAACCAAATGCAGCTGGCAGAAGTTAGGCTGAAAATGAGCAAAAAGAGAGACTGCCTCCACAGTAGACAAGCTGTGGAACTCTGCGCCTCAAGTTGTTGTGGATGCTGAAAGTTTACCTGGGTTCAGAAAAGTGATTAGACATAGGGGGAAAAAAACCCCATAGTATTCAACAAAACCTTTCTGACCCTGGTTCAGGAAGGCTTTCTGCTGCAAGTTTATGGAGGATGAGAAAGTAAATATATGCTAATCCTGTTCTCTAAGCACCTGCTGTTGGCCACAGACACATAACAATATTGCAATAGGTAGATTTTTTTTGCCTGCTCATTTGCAGCTGTTCTTAGGGTATTGTAAGCAATGAATAGGCATAATTAGGTCTGTCAGTATAACTCATCGCAGCTCACACGCTGAGTAGGAAACCATCTAAGCCAGCCATACATATGCTGAGGACAGGTCTGTCACAGTGGTGAACTCCCATTTAACCTCAGAGGTAACACAGGGCCTTATTTGAGTGTGTAGTAGTGCTTTCACTGGGAGATGATGGACCTTAGCAGGAAACGCTCATCACCAAACAGGGTAAGGCCTCAAAGTATAATTAGGTAGGATGCTCTTATCAGATAATCTTTTGCTTTGAACAGGTTGCGAAATCTCACTCAGGCAATTTGGCTGCTTTTACCTCACCCAGCAGCGAAGAGAAGACAAAGGCAGGATCTGCTCTGCGGTAGGGTTCTGCAGACTTCATTCTTGCATCGTGTGGCTCAAAAAATGAGCTCAGTCTCACTGAAGTCAAGGCTGATTTGCAAGCATGCCGACTTTCCTGGATCTTACTGCCTTTATAAGCCAAATGCTGGCTGGAGTCAAGTGTTGCATCAGCAGGTTTTGGAATGGGTAACGCAGACCCTTTAGGGATCTTCTGTGGTGTGTAGTGTTCTCAAGAGCAATTGGATTCCCTTCATCTGCCACATTACCATTCCAGACTTGAAATAAAAATGAAAAAGAAGCCAGGCTTGATTTAAAATTAGATACAAAAAGAAAAAAAAATAAAAGCATTCTACTTCATCAAATGGCATTGCAATATGTTTGGCAGCTTTGACAGGAAGTTTGTGGGGTGAAAAAAAAATAAAAGAAAGAAAAATCCAGTGAAGTTTACGAGTGTTTTTACAAAATGTTGTTTTCCCTCCTCCAAAACCTCTGGCATTGCAGGTGAAGCATTATGCAGCTGGTATCTTGACTTACCATTCACTCTCAGGCTCTGCAGGGAGCGTCAGTCCATCAGCACTGATGTTCAGAGCAAAGCTGTGAAAACAAACTGCAATAGATTAGTTGGGCTGCTGACCAGGTTATTTAGTGCTAACCATTTTGTGTGCCCTTACATCTCAACCAAACAATTACCCTTTTCCATTCTTTTATTTGTGCATGCACTTATCAAGGAAAACAGTGTTTGCAAGGGGACATTCTATTAAATAAGATGATTCATTGAAGAAGCATTTCTTTGACTCTAGAATGCCAATATATTCTGCTCTTTAATTAAGAAGGCAAACAACAAAGAAGACAAATATCAAAGTGTTAGTTATCTGAAATTACTTGATTGTCTGAAAGAGAAATTAAAGATAATTCTACAAATGTTGGAGTCTGATTCTTTCATTTTGAGCAGTTGTTCTCATATTGATAGCTTGGTTGTTTGCAGTAAGGTCACTCATGAAGCGAGTGCTATTTTGTGAAAATTAGTATTGGTGTATAGCCTTTAAAATTGAGATTAAAATGATGAGGTAGATAGTTCAAAACAAAACATTTCTCTCTCCATTATTTTTTCTCACCTTCCAGAAATGTTTTAAAATGATTTGTCAACTTGATTTGTCCCTTTTTTATAACTTAATGTATTTGTGGTTAGAAGTAAGGGCAGATGAATGAAGTAGAGCCGTCATTTCTAGGGTGAAATCACAGGGAATTAGAGAGGAATTGTTACCCAGCTTTTTATTAAAGGCACCAGGGATCATGTTCCCTTAAAAGAAAACACTATACAATGTGCTTTGAAAATCGCTTTCATTTTTTTTTGACATTTTAGAACTATAGCACTTTCTAAAGTGTTGTCATTTGTTCTTAAGTATTGAGACTTAGCATCAACTTTTTATTTAGTGCAGCAGCAGAAAACATTGAGCTTGCCCTAGCTTTGTTGTGAATGAGTAGATGTTGTCAAGTTACTAATGCTTTAAGAAGTTCCCTAAGGTATTTATTCTGCTTCTGTTACTTTAAGGCTTATGCTCTTTTTTTAAAGCCTCCGGGGTTTCTGTTGAATTGTATACAGACAGTACTTGTTCGTAACTATCCATGGAAAACCTTGGCTAATAATATCATTATCAATTGCTATGAGGAACAGCATGACTTGCTATTACCATGCACATACATGCTACGAGGTTAGTATTTGTGACAAGCCTGACTCAAGATTAATAATTTGCATCTTGTCCAAGTGATTGATTTCAGGCTGGCTTGGAGAAAGGAGGAGAAATAAAATAATCTCAAATACATTTCTCAGACTCTGTACAGGATGGTAGATTTGTCTTCTCTGTGCAGAAAAATTGGCATGACAAATTGCCAAAAGATACTCCAGAGATGTGCACCAGCACTAGAGATCAAATTTTATCCTTTCCCCGTTCTGAAGCATTAATTTTAAGCTTTCAAACAGAGTATGCAAACAGGAAGGAGAGATTACAGCAGGAAGAAGGGAGTTAAAGAGGTGTCTTGAAATCCATTGCTAGGCTGCATAAATATCACTGTGGTTAATTCCTCCATTTTTAGACATTCCTCACTCAAGTTAATTTTACACATCAAATTCACACTTCATACCTTGAAAGAAAGGTTGAATAAAAGACTCTTGCTCAAGGCTGTCTTAATGAACCTGAGATGCAAAGTCTAATTTTAAAAAGTAGATACATTGACAACACTCCCAAAACCAATAACTTACACACAAACTTAGCTCAAAGCAAATGCTCCAGGAATAACTTGTTTATTGTTTATACATAAACTCACTTCAAACTGTTACTCCTGGGGTGGAGAGCAGCTGGAGTAGGCAGGGCACACATTTGTTTTCTTTCTTTCCAATGAGATTATCTCAAAGACATTTCTCTCCTTCTCCTCCTTTGCCTTTTTCACGTATAGCAGAATTGAGCACAATTGTTGGGGAGCAGGAAAGGTGAAGCCTCACCTTTATGCAAACCTGTGGCTTTTCATTAAAATAATTCACTTAAATCAGTGCTAAACTCGTGTAGACACTCTTATTTAGCTTTGAACCACCTGATTCGCAACTGACTTACCAAAGTGGAACAAGTGTATCTGCACAGCCTCTTATCCCTCTTTAATAAAGCAAGTTTAAAGCCATCAGCAAATCCTGAGCATTCCAACACTCTCTGAGAACCAGCAGACTCCAGCTTCTTTTCTCAGTGCTTTAATTTATCATGTGCTAAAAAACTGACAAATGAGTGGGGTAATGTCTGTTTATTGCTTGCAGGGCCTGCTGGAGCAGAGCTACCTCAGATCGCTCAAATCCCAAGCTACACTGATAAGACTGTGAAGTCTGTGTCTTTTAAATGGTAAATTTGTTGAATATTACATGATAGTCTGAATTTCAGCTTTACCATAAGTAAGTACATTTCTTGGAGGTTCTCTGGCTGTATGATTAGAAATGACATTACTAGATGGTTTTAAAGAAGTCTTTCCTCCCCCCCTCAGCTCTACTGGAGAATATGTCACAAATGCAGCAAGTCTGTCAAAGTTAAATGCATGCCCTGAGTACATTGGATGGCATCTGGGGCACCAGCACGCTGCTAGCTGAAGAAGCTGTTCCTCCTTGCACAACAGGGACTTCTCTGCTCTTGCCCTGCAGAGGGCCTAATTACAAAGAAAGGAAGGAGGAATATTGTGGAGATGAAAAAGACATTTCTCCCTGCCAGCTCCTCATTTTGGTCTGTGTGGAAGTGATTTTGTTTGTTGGGAAATACGGAAGGACATTCGGTCTATGGCTCATACACCCCAGTCAGTCACACCTCCTGACTTTTTATGAGCAGGCAATGGTCCAGGAAAAACACTTGCTTTTGACTGCCATATTTTCAGGAGCCTAATGTTGTCCTCTCCATTATTTTAGGCTGAGGCTTTTTATGCTGTACATTCATGGTCTGCTTTCTTCCCCTGCATTAGGGCACAGTCTTCAGGATGTCTTTGCATTAGACAATTAGGACTTAATTGACTTTTTTTTTTTTTTTAAATCTTTGGCTTACTCTGATGCTCAGACTGATTGTCTCATTAAGGGCTGGACTGTGGGATTGGTCATCCTCTGTCACAAGAACAAGAGGTTTGGTTTTTCAGGTGGGCACATTCTTCACTTCTGCTCAAGGAGCAGTTTTATGTGTCAGCTTGCCACATAGTTTTTGTGTTGTATCAAACATGAGAAAATAATAGTTTCTCTGGCCTGGAAGTGACAGCTTGTAAGTTATGAGGATAGGGAGAGGTGCTGAGTTTCTGCCTGCTTATTATGAGAAGCATAATAGGTGTGTAGCATCTGATTTTTCGGTGCCAAGGTCCCACTAACTCTCGAATGGAACTTTTTCACTTCTTCACACTACTTTGCACATGGGCAGTCCCTTCCACTGTTGAAACCTTTCTACCATCTGTGTCAATTAGGTCTCTTGTATTTATACCAAAGATCAACTGAGATGACTATGTACACAGACCACTTCAAAGTTCTATGTAAGAATACGAAATGCTATCTCATTTGGAAACTCCTGTGATTTGTCCAAACTTGGAGAAAATACATGAATATGTTGTATAGATTTGGGTGGACCAATTGCCAAGCTGTTTTTTCAGATCTGGGAGAAGAAGCTGGAGCAAGGCATCAAGAAAACAGGCTGGCATGGAGTAAGGACATTGATGCCAGTGAAACAGACGGTAGCTAATAGAGGGACAGAGCAAATAGTGCTGGAAGATACCAGCAGAGAAGACTGGGGAAAAAAAACCTGAGCATGTATCCTGATGGCAGGCATTGCACAATCTTATAGATGGTAGATTTGTATGGCAGAGGAACCATCAGAGCATGGTGAGGTACATCCCAGGACACAACTGTAGATAAAGATAATAAAGACCTCAGATCATTCTGCAAGAAAAACAAACAACAACAACAACAAAAAAAACAGAAAAGGCAAGGCATCCTCAATGCCCCAGCATTTAGAAAGAGCCTGTAAATACTTCTATAGGGTTATAGGAATAACAGAAGCCTTGTTTGAGGAGGATTTGGGCTGTTCTTCTCTTAATTCCAGCCTGGAAAATGTTAATGCATCACACCCAGAAAGACATTTTGCAAGTCAGGTAGTGAACATATGCCTTTCTGGGGCAGAGCTGTGCCTTGGAGGGGGAAAATGTATGTGTATGCACACGCTTGTGTCAATGTGGCTAGAATCATCATAGCTCCGTGTTGCATATCTCAAAACACCTCCTTGGTATTGTCTCAAACACTAATGAAAAAAGATAAAATTAGTCTGTCTGAGACTGCTTGTGGATTTGACTGAATTTTGGTTATGGTTAGTAGGAAGTGTATAGGAAAATGAGGAAAGAGAAACAGGAGAAAGAGCAAAGGCATTTGTGGGAATTGTCATTAAAACCAGACCAAGTTTCAACCTTGACAAAGGAGATACTGCAATTCTGCTGTAATGAGGAAATTAAGCCAATAAGTAGTGCATTCTCTCAAAGTCAGAGGACTACAACACTAGCTTGTTTAGAATTAGCATTAAATTGTGGCACACTTCACAAATAGATGTGAACATCTCAGAAAGCGGTCATCAAGCACCTTGTTGTTTGCCAAGAAAAACAGGCAATTATGAACATTATGTCCAACTATGCATCATATCGGCTCCAATCAAAACCATTTAAATCCAGTCAAGCATTGCTTTCACACATAAAACCCTGCTCTATGCTTGATTATACCTCAGCATACCAGGTATGCAGCCTAGGATGTTGGCCAATAACAATATTCCATTGTCTAGAAATTTTAATCCATGCATCTATATTTATAAATGTCATAAATTTGATTGCAAAAGATTCCAATTATCAAACCCTTGCTGTTTTCACTTTTCTGTTCAAATCTGTTAAAAAGCCTTTGAAATTAAAAGCAAACAAATAAACAAGTCTGATGAAAAGGAGTCATTGTCAAGCTTTTAAGTGGAAAAAATGGATGTAGAAAATGACTTAGCTTTTCTAGAGTTCTTTACCCCTCCCCAGGTGCTGTTGCCTCTCAGCAGAGTAAAATTATTATATGTAGAAAATGGTTTAGGCTGCACATACCCAGACTGAGAAAAAAATTGCTTCAATATAGATGGATTAAAAACAAACAAAAAAACCCCTTACAGGCACTTTTGTGGTCTCACAGAAACAATGAATTTTATTCCTCCTACTTCTCTACTCTGGTAACTAATTAGGGTTTTCGGTTTTTTTGTTTTTTTTTGTTTTTTTTTTAAACTACTACAAAAGCCCTTTACATTGGAGACTTATTCTAAAAACGTGTCACTTGCTCGTATGCAAGCACCGGGTCATCTCAGTAAGTGTCGATAGTACTGGGAGTCTTAGCACAGTTGAGTGACCGGTGTTTTAACATTATGTCAATTTGACCTGCTGTGAGTATGCTATTGAATTTACAACACTGACAGACCAACTGAAGTAAGGCTCTCCACACTTAAAGCAACTGGAACTCAGTTACTATTAGCAAAACCAGGAATTTTCTGCTTCCTAAACCAGCTGCTCTGGGATCCAACTTTCTGGGTCTATGCTGCTGAGCCATCAGCTGGATGAGTACTTCCTTTCACCTTCTCCATCCTAATTTGTTTTTTTTTTTCCTAGAACAGCTTTCAGTGAGAGACACTTGTCTGATTTCTTTTCATAATAGAAACGATGGCCAAAATATCTCTGTCAAAAATCTCTTTCCAAGAGCAATGTCGCTGCCAAACGCTCCAGACAAACTAGCTAAATGCTCAACTCTTGAGTACAATGGCCACAGCTTAACTGAGAGTAAGATTTTATCACTGGTATTAAAAATAGCACGTATAATCTTAAATAGGAAAACGGAGGGATTAAATAGCTTTGGGCTGTCACTTCACAACCAGACATTCCAGGAATCTTTGAGAGACCTTTACCCAGGGAAAAGACATGCACAGTAGCTGACAAAAAAGGTATTTTTTCAGATAATATCAACGGTGAGGCTGCACAGAGGTAGCTGATTTCATTTCATTGCAGCCAGTGTTGGAATGTACCTGCCAGAAACAAGAATGCTACCTTCATTTACCCTGATTTATCATTACAAGAACTAACAGAGCTCCTTCATAAACTACTGGAGCTTAGCTCTGGCAGAAGTCCAACTAAGTTGCACAACTTGCTTAACACCACAAAGAATATAATGCTTCTATTTACCCTTAAAATAATGTCCACCATTTTTCAGAGCATTGTACCAGAATTCATGAATCAATTCTGACAACATAAAGGAACAAAGGAGATTTTTTTCCTGCAAAACAGACAGAAGAGGAGCTGCATTTTGAAAGTGACCACGCACCCAAAAGACCACGTAGGTGCTTGAGATATGAATTTAGACACTGAGTTCAATTTCTTGGAAGGGGTGGTAGGCACCTACATACCTTTGCAGGGTGCTGGCAGTAGACAGCTGGATTCTTAGGCAGAGATTTAGTCATGAGCCGCTCCCTCCTCACACCCACCCGCTGGATGACTTGCACCTCTACCTAATTTAGAGGAGTGCTATCCTTTTCTCCCCTTAGGGCCCCAGAGAATTTCCCTGATTATTTGCCCTGTGTAGCTGGCTCTGCCTTTAAGCATCTGCGGTCTAGCCACTTTCTCTAAGGTCCTTTCACTGTGGGTCCAGGATAAATTGGTGTCAAATTGGGAGCTGAGTTAAGTAGACACTGTTGGCCACCTTTCATATGCTCTGTCTACATTGCTTGTGTGTGTAAGGGGAATGTTATTGTTATGCAAACAACGATAATGTGAGCCAGTATTCAATGACTTTCTTACATTTTGCCTTGGTTCCCCCTCCATGCTTAACTCTGGCAACATCATACACACTGTTTTTCTTGTTATCCTTATGCAGTAACTGAGAATTTGTATTCAGAAAGATCTTAATGTACCTAAAAAATACTATTGCTTAATTCCTTTGATTTTAGCAGGAATTAGAAGCTTAATTGTGAACTGGATGTTTTACTACATTTGTAGATCTGAGCATTGGCGAAGTGGTTAGCAGATGTCTTGCTTCGTGAGAAAAAGAAAAGATTCATGAAAGTATTTTTTTGAGCAATGAGAGGAAATACTTGGAGTGCTCTGAGAATCCTAACATTACTGCACCGGCATTAATTTGATTTCACTTTTCATGTTGATCTCTATTCATAAATACATTAAATGATCAGCAAATCAAACTCTGAATACGATATGAGTTTTGAGCACAAACCAGGAACAACATGAAAAATGAACCTGGAGTGCTTTTTATTTGAACTTTGTATGTAACTGTACTAAGATGCTGAATATTTCAAAAGCTGAAAGTATTTATAGCTTTTGACTTTTAACCATATTATGCCCTTTGCCTTATTTCTTGTCCTCAGCAAATGTCAAGTGGGTGTTTTGTGGCACTGAGAGACACCAATCTTGGGAGAATATTGGCCTTCAGTAAGTGGAACTCCAGATTACACAAAGCTGCAGGCATAAAAGCAGCTGCAAAAGCAAGTTCAGTCTGAAAATGAAACAATTTTCTCAAGAAAAACGAACATGAAAGTTAAAGGAAGGACTAAGTGAAATCATCATGCTTTTAGAAAGTGTACTTTGTATCTAGCAGTGTTTGCAGTCAAATTAAATCTGTGATGTGGGTTTTTGTTTTAAAACTTTTTATTTCCTTTCCCTAGAGTTGGCATATTTATATAAAAAATCCAGTCCAAATATGCTCTCTGTTCCCGAGAATTATGATCTACCAAGTAAGCATGAATTTCTCTGTAAATTCAAGACACTCTTTTAAGAAGAGCATATAAATGCTGTAAGCAGGATGTTTTTTCAGAGATGTAAGTTAACTTCCAGGGACTGTATCTGACTTATCTCAGTAAAGAGTCCAGAACCAGGACTTATTTTGTAATGCATGTACAGAGTGCAGAGTGCAGGTGATGACTTGAGCTGTGAAAGCTCGTGTTATAAAACCTGCACCCACACATTCTGAAGGCTCAGCCAGGCTTGTCAAAATGTTAACTAAAATAATGAACCTTTCACATAAACTTACGGTTAATTTTGAGTGAATCTTGACTGATTTATGGTTACCTGTATCTGACATGTCAAGGTTCAGCTTTTTTTCTTACCGTGTTACACTTGGAGAAATTTTGGTTTATTTGAGCCTGGAATTCAAACTGAGTTTCATGAGAGAAAACCACGTAGAAACTAAAACTAAGGACACTGATAAAAATCTGAGGATGGAAATTGCTGAGTTTCAGACAGGTCTGGATGCAGTAAAGCCTCCTTTTCAGTCCCTTTGAAATCCTGCAGTCTGCACTGAGGATAAAACTGAGGTGTGTTTAAAGGAATTTTGACTGAGTGGAATGATTGACCTTAGAGAAGATAAGGGCAGAAGAAATAAACAAGTGCAGTTCGTCAAGAGAAGATGTAAAACAGTTGTATATGCTCTACATTGTGTTGTGAACTAAAGCTTCTTCGTAATTTTCCTGTGGCACAATTCTGTAGGAATACTCAGGATATGATGCATCTTTGAAGCCACAAAATGGAAGCAGCAGGTCCAGGATGCTCGTATGTCCTACCTAAGCTTGTTTGCCACACCAAACAAGACACAGGTGTGCAACTGTAATGTGCAGCAGGCCCAGACACTCTGGCATCTGCTGACCACCTGTCTCTTCTCTTGGTTTTGGTATAACTTCATGTTTGCTTTGGGCCTGGCTGGGGTGTGTGGAGGCAGGCAGAGGGGCTATGTGCTCACATGGATGCACTGAGAGATGCCACGTTGTGCTAGTGTTACCGGCCTTTCACCCCTCACATAAATCCATGTTTCTGCTGCTCTCAGCCAAGAGCTGAACCAGGGCCTTCATGAGGCTGGAGATGTCTCCCTTGCACAACCAGGAGCGAGGCTGAACCTCCACCAAAGGTCAGGTCAAAGCACCTCAGGACCTGCTCCACAGGAAGAGAAGAGGCAGGGGAGGGAAAACAGTATTTTTTCACCCAAGATAGATGTATCTGCGTCTCCTGGAAAGTGAGAAAGGCTCTCAGTTTTTGCAGCTAGACACAGCTTTTGTTGGACTTCCATTCTGAATTGCCCTCTGGAGAAATCTGTCAGTGTTCTGTGATGAGACAAGGATTCCGGGGAGACCTGTGTTTCTACATAAGTATCCAAATAACTTGGCTAAAGAGAGGTGTTCTCATTATCCTCCATTCCCTTAGTCTGTTAAATAGTTTTATGTAATTTTATTTCACTACTTAAGCAGATTAAACAGATAATACTGACCTTGAAGTCAGGTATGACAACCTTCACATTAAATTTCAGTCTCATGTCCTGGACTCTACTCAGTCTATAAAAGGCACAAGTGAGTATATATACAATATGGAGTCTATTGTTTCCTGTCATCTGGAGTATGATTTTTATTGTTCTAGGTGATTGCTTTTTATGTCTAGCTTGAAATAGAGTTCTTGTAATTGTACTGTTTACTTCACTGAAGAAGCCAGTTTGTTTTCCTATTCTCTTTTGAAATTTAATGAATTCCTTCATGAAGGTGAGGAGTTGAATAGAAAAGACCTACTTATGGGTGAGATTCTTCTGCCTGTATACATATATAGGTCCCCACAGTCTCAGTACACGAGGGTTTCCCTGTAGCAGAATCAAAACGTAAAGATCAAGAAACAGCCAAGACATAGAGAAAATAATTACTAATTATTAAGTAACCACTGCTACTAAATCAAGTACTTTGTACCAAAAATGAGCTGACTATGGCAATCTATTTTTGTTAACAATGGTAATACAGATAAAGGGAAAAGGTGGGACTAGGTCATTTATTAAGAGGGTTATAAAACCACCTATCAGATAGTTAAGTGTTGACATTATCTTTCACAGGATGGACAAACGTCAGGTATATAATGAAATGAAAACCATTTATGTTCCAACCTGGGTTTATATGTTTGGAAAAGAACACCTTCATGATTTTCTTAATGTGTTTTGTTAATTAAGTCAGTGGGATTTGTGCTCCCAATTCCCCCAGGCGCTGCTGAAAGTGTCCCCCTACGTCAAGCTGACAAACTTTATTTATGTGATTCAAAAAGCATACCAAATCCCACCCCATACTCCAAGAACTCTGCCAGTTATTTAAAGCTACAAAACTAAATAATGGTCCCACAGACTCATGATTCACAGCACACGCTCGAGCTCTACCCCATTCTTCTTTCTGTCCATCTCAAATGCCCGTCAAAACAAGTAGGTCTGCAGTGCCACCTCAAAGGCACCATGTCTGAGGCACTTGGCCGAAACACAAGGAGAACACCCTAATGTGGTGATAGCAGGGTGCATGGCAAAAGGCTGTTGTGGGTGATGTGGGGCAGTGTGATGAAGATGAGGTGGGGCAGGCTTTGAACGTTTGAGCTGAAGGTTGAAGAAGTGCTGAATAGGGCACTGTGAAGGACTGTGAGATGAATGTGGTACATGGTGGTGCCAGAAGAGGCGTAATGAGGGCAGACTTCAGCAGCATTGAGAGAGTCTTAAGGTGTGGATATAGATGAGTTTTACCATATGCTGAGGTTTCCACTGGGTGTTAATAGAGCCACACAGCTCAGACCTTTCAAAGAAAGCCTATGTAAATGGAGACAGAAAGCAGTACTGCTTTGAAATTGGGTCCATTTTTTTGAAACACACTGCATTTTATTTTTATAATTGCAATGTAAGGAACATTGAGACTTAAGTTGATCTTGGCTAGCCTTACAACTCTGTGTACTGAAAACTTGGTATTTTTTCTGACACACGGGTTCTATGATGAGTACCTACAGGACTCTGAGGGCACAGATAGCTTTAAGTCCATTTTGAAAATCCCTGAGCTCTTTAATATGGCAGCTTGGTTACATTTTCAATTCTCTAACTGTGTATCACATACTGTTCGGTAAAATCAAAATATTTGAATGGACTGAACTGACCTCTGTCACAGCAAGTAACAGAGCCATAAAGCTGTCAGCCATAAAGTTGTCAACCTCTGTGTGGATATGCGATACAATAACAGAAACCCAGAAAAAAAGAGATGAATATGACATGAGGTGCTCTACCCATAGCTCTTTTTCGATTTGTTGCAGCATCCAGCCTCACACTTGCCCAGAGGACCTGAGAAAGGAAGTGCAGAGGAAAGTCTCTGCTCTTCAGTCTCTGCACAGGAGACCATCAACTGCATTGTAGGTATGGGACCACTATAGCAACGAATTAAAAGTGCCTGAAAATGTTTCCAGGCTCTGACTGCTAGACCAGGGAGCAGACTGCGCTCTTGCTAATAAATTCCCTCAGTCTCTGAAATTAGGTGGCTGTGTGAAAAATTGACTGTTGGAAACGATCCCGGGAATATTTGTACTCCTGAGCTGCTTTGGGAAATTTTTGAGAGAGTGCTGGATGGCATGTGTGCCAAAAGTGTGCCAGGAAATGGTTTGACAATTTAGGGAATGTCTATATTAGGGAAAAGACCCAGTAGGAGCAGACCTATGAAAGAAAACCTTTGGTGCTGAGAATCACATCCACACTGACATTTGTAGTCTAGCTCTAGCCTGCTCCCACAGACTGAATGTCCATTAGCAGTCAAAGTGCATTAGATGCCTCCAAGACTGCTTCTCCAGGTTTATTTTTATCCAAAAGGAATTCATTTTGCACGTTCTAAATGCGATGTGAATCAAAGTGCAGGAAGTGGGAACTTCTGGGAGATTTGCTTCAGTACTACCTCCTCATCTGAACTAGAATGCTGCCACAGACGATACACCCAGAGGCAACTGTGTCCCAGTGTCTAAGAACACTCCCAATCACAGTTTAATTTACCAGTTCACCCAGTTCAATTGCACATAAAAATTATGGGAGTCTTTGGCATGCAAAGTGGAAATTGCATTTAAAATTTTATTGCTAAAATTGAATAAATCTTTACTGAATGTTTGAACTGTCATTCTTCAAGTGCCTAGAATAAATTTGGGAAAGTTTGCAAGTGGATGCAAAAGCACAACTGTTATATATAGACTGAGTTCATGAAGTGTTTTAAATGCGGCTTGCTAGCATACATAAGATGGGAAAAGAAGGGGGGGACAGAGAGAGAGATGCCGTGAATATTAAAAGGGAAAGGCCTAAGCAGGATTTCTTCTTCTTATAGATTAGAAAAATCTTCACAGTAAATTTACAATGAAAATTTCCAGTCCTGACTAAAGCAAGCACTGTTTGGCACATTGTATCTGTAGGTCATGAGCTTTAATTACACCACATTATCTTTCACTGTAAGATCTGGACAGCAGTTGCCTTCAGGTTGGAATCCAAACTGATAAGGGGCTTTTTTATCACTAAGCAGTACATCAGACCTAGTTTGTAAGGAATAGTCATCTGCTGTACCAACCTGCCTATTCTAGTTGAAGTTGCCTCCAGGGAACAGATACCAGAAACTTTACATTTAGAACACTTAAAAAGAAAGATCCCTGGCAAATGTGACCGCATAAGTGGTATTTAAAGAAGAGCTGTTTAATACAGTACCTAAATCATTTTATAGTCCCACTGCTATTTTAGTATGATAGTGGGATATCTGAACCACTTGCTCCTGACTTGTACCTTGTCTGTAATGATGTGATGCATAATGCAGCAGAAGGAATTCTTCATTCCAGAGCAGCAGAACAGAAGTGCTTTTTACAACTCATCTCTTATGGATCAAAGCAAACCTCAAACTTGCCTTATCATGTGAGCGAGGTTAGCGTCCTTGAGCTTTACTGCTACAGTTACACATGCTTATCCTGTAGTTTTTCATATATTTCTGTTAACTGAAATTGGATGTTTATAGATTGCATGGGCTTGATTTCTGCTCTTAGTTAGATGTTCAGTATGTCTACTGAAACCACATATTTTCAGGGCTTACTGTGAAATACATGCAAAAATGATTTAAAAATGTGGAGATATTTACTTTTAGCTAAAACTGTCAAAAAAAGGAAAAAAATCTCATACCAGAAATAGCCCTAGGGAAAAAAAAATAATAAAAAAAAAATCCCAATAACTGGAAAATGATTATTTTTGTGTAAACTTGTTATATTTTTATTTTCCCCACTAATGTTTTATGCTTTCTGTATTTGTGAAACATAGCTTACAAATAGTATAGATGTGAAGGCTGGAATTTGGGAAATGGATCCTTATTGTGGTCATACGGTTAAAATGAACGAGGTATTTTGTTGCTTACTACACACACATTTCCATTTGAAGCATTTTATACCTTCATTGTACATTGTGTATGTGAAGTACAAATCATATAAGTGATAGGGTAACTGCTTTTCAGTGCTAATCAACACCATAAATGCTGTTTTAAAAACAGACAAACAAAAGGCACTGTAATGTTTGACCTTAATGCCTTTTGGTGGTGATCTAGTACATTATGTGTCTGGACTGCATTGCTTGTCTCATTTAGATTTCAAGGTTTTTAGGGCAGAGTGTATGCTCCATCTGGGTTTTGTGTCTTGCTGAGTGGTTTGACAGTTTTACTAAATCATAATAATTAGAACAGCAAAAACTGTAATTGGTGTCTTTAAGAAAAAAAAAATGCCCAATGAAGCTTCCCCCATGGAATGGTCAATACATACTTTCTTAACTGAAAAGACCCATAATAGCCAAGAAAGTCCTTATTCCTGGTTATACGTTTACCCCTCCATCAAATTCATATTGTGGTCTTTTTGTAGGAAAACAATTTAACTGGTTGGGTGGTTGTGCTGCTGTTGGGTTCCTAGCTTTCCAGCCTGCAGCTATTACTTTTTTGCTGGTTCAGCACTACTTCAAAGGAATGCTCATTTTCTAGGAAAAAAAATGCCTTAGGAAGGATACTGGAAATGCACTCTGGGCATATTTATGTATTTAGCTACGGTCTACTTTCATCTGTTGTTTTTTGTAAACCAGAAGGGTATGAGCCAGTCCTTGTCCCAAAGCCATGCAGCTATTTCAGAAACTCAGGTAGAACTGTGGTAATAAATCGGGATTTGCTTTAAAAATACGGGCCCAGTTGCGCAAACTGCTCTGAGAATGGAGCTGACATTCTCCCTGCTGGATTTGGACCTATGGGCAAAAGTAGTCTGAGAGTACTTAGAAATTCCCCATGAGTGTATCAAGGACTGGCATACTGTGCTGGTGCCAACTTTCTATCAACTTGCAGGTCTCTTTCTCAGTAACAGATACATGGGTTTGGATACCTAAAGTGTGATATTCTACTCTTCCATGGTGCTTAGAAAAGAAACAATGGGTGCCTACTTTAGTACTGTTGTTAAACATTTACCTAACATTGCCAAAATTAGTGATAAAAAGAGAATCTTTGCTTCAATGGGAAAATAATACTGGCAGTAAGCTTTGTTTGTAGCAGTAAATCAATATTTGTCTTACCAGTGTATGCTGCCTGGCTTTCTTTTTCTGTAAGCTCAAAGAGACAGAGGTTACTAATGGAAAATGTGGAGTAAGTTTTAGCTCTCATCTAGAATAAAATGTTTCAGATCTCAGTTAATTTTGTCCATGGATGGCCTGTTTGTTCTTTCATTCAGTTGACTGTACTGGGATTTTGAGCCTGTGAGCAAAAATATTTTTAAAGTAGCTCCTATTCGAAGTCTTATTTTGGCATTCAGAGACTCAGGCTTTCTTTTGAACACTAACTCTCTCTGTACAAACAGGAATACTCCTTATACGGTCGCGTCCTGGCATCATTACTACCATTATGAGTTTTGTCATTGAGTTAATACAGCCAGGATTTCACCTTCACTCCCAAAAAAACTATGCAACCCCCCCTCAAGTTTTCATTTGCTTATTTGTTTTTTAAAGTCGACTGAACATGTTTAGACTGGCATAAACATGAGGATGCTACAAACACTGGACCACTAAAGGAAAATGTCTGGGCTGGCATGAATTAAATAGGGTGCACAATTCAGGTCAGGAGTCTGCAGGCTGCATGGTGGAGAAGTGGTGGCAGCAGCAGCAGCAGCAACCTTCTCATCTATGTACAGAAGAAGGAGAAGACAAATAACTACCCATCCGAAGTTTACGTATACTTGCAGTCTGAGAAACGGTGTTCTAGGTGCCTCACTTGGAGGTTTCTCATTTATGCATATCTTCAACCTGATCTAAAAGCCTTTCTAAGTGTGTGCATGTGTGTATAGTTATTGCCTGTTTTAATAATTTCCCCATAAAATAGTTACACAGAATCCCTGCATGTTGATGCAGAAAATAAACTGCAATATGGAGTCAGTGTAAGCTTAGATCTGCTTTGCACAAAGACAACATGCACAACTCTTTCACTCGTAAAATACTCTCTCTCCCTTAGACATATACTAGACACACACCACTTCAATCTTGATACATTTTCTTCTCAGGGCGACGAGTAAAGATATTCTGTAGTTCTCTTTTTCAGTGTCTGAGAGGTGCTTGATGTTACATTTTAATTGCATAGAGAGATAGGTTCAGTAATTCATGAATCGTCAATACTTATCAATACATTGCATCCAAAGGCTTTGGAGCGGGTTCAGGTAGAGTGTTCTTGGAGCTTGTGATGCCTCTTGTGGTGTTGAATCTTTCAAACTTTGTTCCTAAATCAATTGAACAGTACTGCAGAGGAACAGGGAGTTTATTGAATACAAGGTTTTCCACTGTTGCTGAATATGAATTACAGAAACTTCAGTATTAATTAGGACCAAATAAATTAAATTCTTGGTGGATTTCATGGAGTTTCTCTTCAGGAATTAAGGCCTTGCCCTTGTCTGATAAGAAATATCCTTCCTTCCCTCATCTTCCCTGCCAAGGATAAATGTCAAATC
The DNA here is from genome assembly GCA_013399365.1 of Pampusana beccarii. NCBI lineage: Eukaryota > Metazoa > Chordata > Aves > Columbiformes > Columbidae > Pampusana > Pampusana beccarii. The sequence continues at coordinate 252,076 of VWYH01004739.1, read as the reverse complement.
AGTTATAAGCTTTTATACGTGTTTATGTATAGCATGAAATTTCTCTCATCTTTACATGATTAACGTTATTAACTTCAGTGGGACTACTGAAGTAGTGGGTGAACTGGATTTGACTGTAAAAATCCACTGTTGCTTGCGTATGATACATAGATGCCATCTCTTTTAGCCTCTTTTTTTTTTTTCCCCCTGGAGTGTCTGTTTTTTTGGTCTGAAAATCAGTTGTTGCAGGAGTCAGATGTACCATATGTATAGCAGTTGCTATGGTCACTTTGTCATCTTTCCAAATTCACAAATTGTGCATAACCTAACATAAAATGTGCTGTAAAAGGTTAGGTACCTGTGCCTCTGTTATTTTTAAAGTATTTCCTTTGTGAAAGATAAAGGCTGAGAACCTCCTCTTGATGTCAGATGTACTCTTGTCACTCATTTCAATGGGGGCAATGTTGGGCCCATAATTTAATTTGATTACTTGATTGTGGAGTCATTCTTGATGGACCAAATTGCTGGTGAATATATATCAGTAACTGTGCTGCAAATGTGCAACCACAATGTCAGAAATGGGAGTGAAGATGAAGTTCTACAATACAGTATAATATTTTGTCTTATTTTTATAGCAGTTATTTGCACTTTGAATATTACTGCTTGAATCACGAGAGATTGCAGTGAAGCGAACGAAGTAAGGCTGGGACCTGACCATACTGAGAGATTCTTAATGTGGAACTGATCCAGGGCTTATTCAATCTTTCGGAATTTTTTCAGGGACTGTGAATATGAAGTTTATCTGGCCCTGTATTAGGAATCCTTTATTTCCCCATTTAGTACTGAGGCTTAAAATTTACCATGTATAGAGGAGCTACACGACGTCCAAGAAGCACAACCAACCATTAAACCCCTCAGATTAGGCTTTAGGTGGGAAGGAAGTGATACAGAGGTCTTTTGTTGAACTAGTGTATTGCACGAATAGTTGTGAGGATAAACCTTTGTCTAATTTACCCTTCTTCCTATATTTTTCTATATTTTTCTTGGTAGCATTATCATTTTATTAATTGAAAAAAGGGTGTATTTCCCCCACTGTATTAAGACAAATACTAGATATCTTTCTCTCACTTATTAGAACTTCTGTACTCTAATCCTAGTCACAAAAAATATTATGATAGTGAGCAGCACGTGGTGGTGGATACTCATACTAAATGGAGTTTGTACCTCAAAACCCTTTTTGTATTTCTGATTTATAAAAGACACAATGAAAGCTGGTTTCATGCTGTCCCATGACTCAAGTAGTTATTATTTCTCCAAATATTTATACTTGATAATCACACTTACCACAAGGTACCTTCTTGCATAAACTGACTTTTAGTATCTTCTAGTCTAAACTAAATATTTTTACTTAAAAGGAAGGCAAAATCAAGACAAAGCCTCATGAAATCTTAGAATGACAAAACTAGTTTTAAACCAGCTTTTTTTTTTTTTCTCCTCTCCTTCAATCCACTACCAACTCAACTTTTACACTATTCAGAGCTTTCTTTTGTGAATGGCTTAGATTTGCCAATTAGCATGAGAATGGTCCCTCCTTGCATAATGTTAAAATCACCATCTAAGGAAGCCTAGTTATTGTATGACTTGCAAAAATACGAAAATGTATACAAATGGTGATTTACTTTGGTGTGAACTGGTCTTTTAGAACATTTTCAGAATAAAAGTGGAAAGAATTTTTTTTTTCCCCTGTTGATGTTGACACAAAAGTAAAAGCAATTTGCCTGGTACATTACTGGTAGAACTCCAGAATCTTCGAAGTGTGTAGTGAAGATGAGGATAGCATTGTATTCATTGTCAAATTGTTTAAAATTCAGAAACATGCAAATCCTATAGAATGGAACATTTTTTTCTTTCGAGTGAAAATGAATAGCCTAGTAAGTCTTTGCTTTCCTTCTGCAAGATGTTTTAGCTTCATTAATAGAGTGGTGAAAAAGCTGAAGTTTATATAGAGTGCTTACGCTGTTAAAACAAAAATTGGGTTTTTATTGTCTCACTAAGGAAACAACCGCTCCCATCTGCGGGGAAGAAAATGAGATTTCCTAATAGGGAAGGACTCTTCCAAATGCTTCCAAAAGAAATCTGAATATGTTAGTGAAATAACAGACCACAGAAAATACAGATTTTTAGAGTGACTGCCACAGTAGAAGAAGTTAGTCCATATGCTCACTGATCCACAGGATCTGGACTTTGGATTCAGTCTCCCTACTGCAGAATTAAGTGTATTTTGATATGACTTAAATTTATCTAAACATACAAAGGTCAGCACATAGACCCTGTATGTCTTAAATTGATACACAGTTGGTACAGGGCTCTGGCCTTTCCTCAGGGATAAATTGCCATAAGAGTCACGTTTCTGCTTTAAAGTGACAAGACAGGCCAGAGCAATGGAGAGAGACACCAAAATGCTCTTTGCATGTTGGGTGATGATTTCCACAGAAAAGCCATTGTGGTGGCTGTCTTCAAGGGCCCTTACATCAGCAGTAAATGTCCATATACATCAGCTCACATGTGATGGGCAGTGTGCAGAAGGATGGGGTGGAGTGGTGGCTCCTCAGCCCCCGTTATCTGCAGGGGCTGGGACCAGCTGGCAGGACCCCCTGCACAGAACCTGAACCTGGACCTTCTCTGTTCTTGGCTGGGCTGAGAGCAGAACATGAGTGCCTTTCAGGGCAAGCCACCTATAGGACCTATAGGTATGTAATGAATTGCCATTAGGATGATAATCTTATCTACCCTTTTCTTGCCATACTCTTACACAATTAAAAAAAAAAATTGTTATTAGTTTCTTTCCTTTGCTCTTTCCTGCTTGTTAATGTTTCCTTTTGTGCACACTCTTTTGCTTTTTCTTTCCTTTGCTATTGATTGTCAGCTTCTCCACTTCTTCCCCTTTCTGTTCTGGCTTTCACAATATCATTCTCCAGACCTTATTCTCTCTCTCTTTTTTTTTTTCCCCTCTGCACTTTCCTTTTAATGTTTTTTCTTAGGCCCTATAAAAGGTCTTCTGGTTAAAATATCATCTATAACCTCAGCTTCTATTTCTAGCATGCCTTTTTTTTTTTATGACTGGCCTTGTTTCAATTTTCCTTATGTTTGGCATAAATAAATTGTAGTCTAAAAAGACCCTATGATTAGTTATGGGTTGAAGGACATTCTCAGAGGAAAAAAGGGATTCAAGATCTCTAGTAATGCACCATGGAAAGAAAGGGGAGCTGGTAGAAGTTAAGCCAGTTGTGCTGACATGCTGTCCCAGGAACTCTGCTGTCCCCTAAAGCAGACACTAGTACAGTTTGTGAAGATTATGGCTGACCCATTTGCAATGTCCTTACCCATAGGAAGCACTCAAAGTGAAACAGAGAATCTGAACTTTGGATGTAGACTGCAGAGAAGCGTAAACAGGCAATCAAATCCAGCTATAAAAACATGACATGATCTATACATAATACATTTGAACCCTAGAATATTGGATGCTTTTTATTACAGTTATTAAGAAGAGTCCATGAGATCTGAAAAATAGCCTGATCCTAAGGGGAAAAGAAAATGACACTCTTTATTTGAAACCATTACTTACTGTACCACTTTGTGGGGTTTAACTGCATTGTCTAGCATGCATCATCTTGGCATGCTACTTTTTCTCAGGGGAATTCAGCTATGTAATTCACTATATTTGGTACTTACTGGAGTTACATGCTTTATAGAGGGGAATATGATATGGACTTCTGTGCTTCACGTACTTAGTAATAAACATATGGAATAAATTACCAGGGAAAAGCAATTTCAAATAAAGAATACAAAAGGGTCAAGTTTGTTTCTGTGGAAGGACAAAACAGAGACTTCTTATCTAATAGGGGAAGGCCTGGGACTGAGACAAGCTGGAAACAGGCAGGTAAGAACAGGCAGACCTTTCTATTCTTGTAACTATGTGCATTTGAAGCTCTCAGATGTGCCTTTCATATTAAACACCGCATTTGTGGGCATAATTACTTAGCTGTACTTTCATATGTCTTCTTCAAATTTTTTAACCTCGGTCTTCTGAGTCTACAATCATTTGCCAGTTAATCACTGCAAATTGTCTGTCAGCCTTTAGCAGCCTCTGTGATTAAATGAGAATGAATCTACATGCTCAATTCCAAGGGACAGGTTTCAAAACCCCTTACTCTGCTTTCAGCAGATGAAGGCAATAAAGCTGTGACAACTTGCTAAGACGCCATTTTTGTACTGTTACTGTTACTAAAATGCTGACTTTTGTGGCCAGAAAGTATCACAGCTGTCTACAAGCAATGTTGAGAGCTCTCATGACTTATGGGAAAAAGACACAAAACAAGCAGCAGGCCTCACTGTTCTGTGGGAGGAAGATGAGTGACTGAATTTAAGGAAGTGTTTTAGGTAAAATTTAGGAGAAAGTGCTTCTGGAAGAAGGCTAGTGTTGCTAGAAGAAAATATTAGTGACTTGGTGAGTCTAATTGTGACTAAAAGACTCAAGAGATTTTTTACCTCCTAATAAATCTGGGAAGAAAAAATGCTCTGATGCAATGATCTCCAGAAGTACAGGAGAAAGAAAAAACGAACTCAGCAGAGCAGTGTGTGGAGCAGATCCATCCACCCGCACATAGATTTTGTACTGTCCTATTGCTTAGATGGGATTTGCATGTCATATAAGCTTGAATTTAACTCTTTCAATAGGTTTGCTTTTCACCTACTGTTTGAGCTTCTGGCAGACTTTAACATGATGCTAAGAAACAAGATTCTGTGAGTAAAATACTGTGGTACTTGACAAAGCACTCTTGCCCACTTAGGCAACAGTAGTATTATTGTGAAGGCCCTTTCTTCTTGGTATCAGACAGTGGAAAAGACTGAGAATGTCTTTCTGAAAGAGGAATTAAAACAACAAAATAATTGATATCTGTCCCTCTCCCAAACCCTGAGCAATCAGAAGACCTTATTGTCTTCGGTATATATATTGAAAGAACTGTATTTCCTATGAAAGGAAAGGGGGTTTTTTTTGAGTTTCTGTCAATAATGTAAATTATTTCTTCCTGGTTTTCAAATATTTATCTTCTCACTTTTAATTATGGTGAGGAAAGAATGTGATAGTTAAGATACTCAAACTCACAAATGCTTGGCATTCAAAACCTGTAAGAAATGCTTTTAACGGTGATAGAATTAAAAAGCTACAACCATACATGCACTTATTATATGGCATGTTATTTTTTGATTCCACTTGTACTTACTATTCCTCAATCACTTTTTTTTTTAAAACTATATAAAGATGCAATATATTCTTAGAGGAAACCACATTTTAAGATATGAGGAAATTTAACTTTTATGACATTTAAAGCGAGATTTTTTTTCAGAGCTGTCCCATGTCCAGGGAGACCTAGGATTCAAATTCCTTAACGAGGACTGAAAATGTAACCCTAAAGGCAGTGTTAGAATACACAACAGGTCAGATTCCTTCTTTAAGAAAACTATCTGGTGCTACCAATATAATTTTACTCTGTTTCCTTAGCAGTTAATTAATTTAAATATATGCCAGATACTAAAAAACATATTTAGAGAAGTTATTCTCTGTGTGGGATACGAAGTCAGACAGACCCTCAGCTTTTGTCTTGTTTCTGCTGTCTAGCTGCACATGTCAAGGAACTTTCTCAGCTAATGCTGCTAACTGAAAAAAAAATATTTCACACAAATACCCAATCTCATGAGCTCCTGCAGTACCCTTGGTATTGGGCATCTGTGTTGCTGGTCCTAAGGTTTGGGTACTGTTACTGTGCAGTTATCCTTAATGCAAAATATCCTGTGGCAAAAAACAAATGAGGAAACAGGAAAACTCTAAATATAAACAACACTATTGCAGAAATTTTAGAATCAGATGAACTGACAAATAAAGCACACACATACACATGCTATCCTCATCTCTATCTGTATGTCAAATTATTCTCTGTCTATGAGAAAAACAGAATCTGTTAACAAGTGACCTGTTGCTCAGCTAGCTATAAAGAAATCATTAACCTATTATGGTGCACACATGCTGTTCCACCTGGCAGGAAGATGTTTCAATTTTAGTTTTTGACAAAGATTTCAAGAAAGGCACCATGCTCAACAGGAGGAAAATCAACCAAGAATGATGTAGAACTCTGTGATTTCTTTTTTTTTTTTTTGAAGGATCATTAAAGGGATCTTTAATGAAAGCAGCTGAGTAAAGTGTCACAGAAAGAGGCAGATCCATAGAGGACCCTGAGTACATTTAGAGGAGAACAACGACACTGTTTTGTTTCAAAATGAAGTAAGAATGTCAGGAACCTGGGCTGAGAATGCTAGGGTAATGAGGATATATGAGGAGGGCTATTTTATTCCCTCACCATGGATATAACACATCACTCCATCCTCTGGCAGGTAGCTGTGGTTGTTCAAGGGTGAGTCTACCCACCTGACTGCAGAAGTGCTTTAGATTCATCTTCTCAAACTCCTCTTGGTCCCACTTGCTCTTTTTTGCAGGTTAAGCCTTTCCTTGTGTTTGCAGACGATATAAAACCAGGAGAGGTGGATGCTACATCAGAGGGTTGTGCTGCCTTTCAGAGGAACCTATACAGGCTGGACAATTGGGCCAAAAGGAACCTCATGGAGTTCAGCCAAGTGAAATGACACGTCCTGTCTCTGGGAAGGCATAACCAACCCTGTTCATCAGTGTGGACTGAGGAGTGACTGTCTGGAAAGCAGGTCTGCAGAGAAGGACCTGGAGGTCTTGGTGGACAGCAAGTTGAACATGAGCCAACAACACGCTCTTGCAGCAAAGCGGACCAATGGTATCCTTGGCTACATTAGGCAAAGCACTGCTCACTGGTGAGACTCATCTAGAGAGTCCTGGATCCAGTGTTGGTCTCCCCAGTACAAGAGAAACGTGGACTTATTGCAGCACATCCAGATAAAGGCCACAAGTTGATGAAGGGGCAAGAGCTGAAGAAAGGCTGAGAGACATAGGACTGTTCAGGCTGGAGAAGAGAAGACTTAGAGGGATCTTATCAGTGTGTATAAAAGCCTGATGGAAGGAGTAAAGAAAACAGAGCTAGTATATTCTCACTGGGGTCCAGGTGCATGACAAAAGGCAATGTGCACATCATTAAAATATATGAAATTACTCTTGACCATAAAGAAACTTTTTTTTTTTTTCTTTTCTATGGGGGTAGCTGAACACTGGAAAAGATTTTCCAGAGACATTGCAGAGTCTCTTTTATTGGAGATGTTGCAAATGCGACTGGACATGGCCCTGGGCAACCTGCTCTAAGTGACCTTTCTTAAGCAGGAGGGTTTGACTAATAGAACATGAGAGTTCTCTCCCAGCCTCATCCATTCTGTGATTCTGCTATCGTAAAATTCTTCTTTGGTTAATGTTGTGTTTAGATAACACAAAATTAAATCAATTCAAGAAAAAAAGTGTTTGACCTCAGTATGGATTACTTAAATTTACAAGGAGAATAGAAAATGAAGAAAGTATAAGTGAGATATAGAAGATTTGTTTTGTATATGGTATGTGAAGAGTTGTCCTAAGCATAGACTTGAGCTGTGCATTTCCCTAGCATGGTAAAAAGCAGTGGTGTATTGATTTAAAAATTCTGAAATGTAAGTATGAAACTTTTTATACATCATAAGGACTGATAAGTCCCATATTTTTGTTGGAATTTCAGAGGAATATTTTATATAGCTAACTTTCACAGTGACAGCAGATGAAGCTAGCTTGGTTCTGTCAGTAATTTTTAGGATTGGCTGAAATAATTCCTCAGTTTCTAAAATCCAAACCCATGGATAAAAATGGCTGTTTTACCAATTTTATATTTCATTTATCACCATAATTATGTCTTTAAGAAACAATGCAAGACTAATATGGTCTTTAGTATAGCTTGCAAGAATTAAGGGAGGAGCATCAGATTGTCTGATGTGAACTGTTAGAGTTCAGTGAGGTACAGAGGCTGCCACTGCATGTTATAAATTGGTCAGAACTTGGGAAAATAGAGAAATAAACCAATTTCTCAAAACCATAAATGATTTGGAATATAGCAAAATGAGTGCATGATCTAAGATGTAGGGACCTCTGGGGACCAACTAGTGAAGGACAAAATAACTAACCTTCTACTACAAACTACAGATGCAGCAGAGAGTTTGCAGGTAGCTCTACTTCTGTCTCAGGAGCCCTCAGACGGAAAGCTGGCTGTGAAGCCAGAGGAAGTGTGCACACCTTGTTCAACAGAAAAAGCACATATGTTCTAAACAAACTGTGAGTGATAAAAATCTCACTTATTTTGAGCCTGAAATCTTTAACTGTAAAGCAGGAGAAAGTACTTGGTAAAACCCAGGCTTTGGTTGTGAGCCAAACTGACTTGGTGTGTGGATTAACCGTGTGAGCATGTAGCAGTCTAGAGAACAAACTGAAACAGTATGATTACAAAATACCATGCTGGTTCAGAAGCTATCTATGATAGCTTGAAAAAGATGTCAGGCTTTCAGTCTCAAGTAAAGACATGGAGAGGAATTGAAGCCATTTACTAAGGTTAGGGAAATTCTTAATAAACTACAGAACAGAGTTAAAAACCCCAACTAGTCCATGACTCATGCCAAAAAAGCACTCCATTCACCTGAAGACAGAGGTTAAAGAGAGTAGCTTGTAAGGTTCAATGCAAATAGAATCAAGTATGCACACTTGCTAGTCGTTGTATTGAATGTGTACTCTTCACACATGCAAGAACTCCAAAGAGCTAAATAAATGTATCAGAAGGAAAAATTTTCCACTACCTACAATGGGAAAAATTTTGGAAAAGATGTTTAATTAAAAGTCTTTCATGAAGCTTGACTGATAGCAGGGTTTTGGCAAGGATCATTAGAAAAACAAAGCTTACATCTCTGCATGTTCAACCCTTGCTTAAAGAGATGCTGTTTTTCAGACTGTCTTTTTGGTTATGTTTTGCACCTGGGATGTGTCACAAAAATGCAGTGTAAGAAGGTTTGATGTCACAAGAGCTATTATATCTGAGAGTGTTTTACACTATGGGAAAACAGTGGCAAGAAAGAATGAACAACTCCGGAAATATTCAGAGTGTAGGCTAAGACCATGGAAATAAAAATTTAAAAATCTGTGTAATAGAAAAAACATACCTGGGAGAGAAATTAGCATAGCAAAGACTAGAGATAGGTCACTAAGTGATGTCTCAAAGATGTTTATTGTCAAGCACAAGAGCGGCAAGCAAAGATTTCTTTGTAGTAATTGACTATGGAGGATAACTGATCTCTAATTTGGCTGCTAGCAATCTATAAGTGCTCTGATATGAAACTGTCTAACAGATATCAGATAAATCTCTTAATAAAGAGCATAAGGAACTAAAGGCATCATTTCTCAAATACCTGGAGCATAAATTGAAGAACAAAATCTCTATAGACATATGTAATAGGAGGCCTCATACAGCTCTTTGAGAAAATCTGGTTCATAAAGAATGAACAAGGGAATTCTTCCACACAATGAATTATCACTAAAATTGTTTGTCAATATGCTCAGATGAAGAAAGAGGCTTTGGTCTTGGTCCACTGGGATAACAGATTTCATGTCTTTTTAGCGACAGTTCAGTATAAGTGAACACAACCCAATTACTAGAATTGTCAGGTAAAAAACAGACTAAGGTTGCAGAGATTTATTTATTTTTTAGCTACATATGTATGATTTTCAAATCAAATACTAACCTGGAAGAGAAGCTGTATTGTGAATGCATGATCCAGAGAATTTTCTGTAAAAGAACAGCTAAGATAGATTGCATACATGTCAATCTGTTACAACAATAAATCTGTTTGGTCTTCCATGAAATATGGAATACTATTACTCGAAATATTGCAAGGGATGAGACATATTAAATAAACTATTTAAGTCATATGGTGTGGACAGCAGCACATTGGTAGAATCTCTTCCCAAGCGAAAAGTAATATTTGAGTAAGAAAGGATTTTTTTTCAGAGGCAACTGGGTAGTAATTCCTAAAACACCTGAGTAAACAAAACATTAGTTTTACGTATATCGAGAGAACAATTGAGGTTTTAAAATGAAGGAAAAAGGATGCTCTGCATCCCTGCAGTAAGTTGCCTAGGCTAGTGGTTGGCCTGGCATATCGACCATTATTTGCATGTCCTGAGATAGATTCCTGTGCCTGTCTTTTCCCCTGGGATTTGGAAACAACATGCAAGAGAACAGAATGGATGCCTTCTGCGCAACGCACAGGGTATTATTTGCTATAAAGCCTTCTCAAGCTGTTAGCTGTCCTCAGTAGCCTGACTGAACGGTGTGACACAAGGGGCACTGCCCTTGTCACTTGTGTCGAATGGTTAGCCCTGCTGCAGAAGGTTAAGCTCTCCAATACATAACATGCAGTTCAGTGTCAGGGAGACTCCTCTGCATTCTGTTTGTGGTAGCTTAACCTTGGCTCGCTGTCAAGTGCTCACCAAGCCACTCTCTCCATTCCCTTTGCTTCTTTACTGAACTTGGTGTCAGCAGAGTTGTTTCTTTCATGTTTTCTCACTCCTCTCTCTCACGGTTGCTGTGCAGTGTTTTTTATCCTTTCTTAAATATGTTGTCACAGAGACACTACCAATGTCACTGATGGGCTCAACTTTGGCCAGCAGTTTGTCTGTCTCAGAGCCGGCTGGAACTTTCTTCGTCCTACATGTAGGTAGCTCCTGGTGTTGTCTCACAATAACCACCCCCACAACCCCGTGCTTCCAAAATCTTGACACCTACACCCAATACACTGTTCTTTCCATGTGTCTCACAACTCCTTAAGACTCTCAAACAGATGTCAGTTCTGAGGCTTATTTACGGAAGACAAAAATCTAGGCCAAGGCAAGAGAAGGAACATAAACTGATGGTCCAGTAAAACGTGCTCTCAAATCAGTATAGCTCTCAGTTTATTAGTCAAAAAAGTATCCAGAATCCTAAATAAAATGCTGCTTCTCTGAACCAACCTGATGTGAGATTTGCATGACTAAAGAAGAACTCAGTGCAGGCTAATTCATCTCCAGTAGAGATACATGTCACACCTAACACAGCACTATCTAATAGAGAAGTAGTGTTTAGTGACTGGAAGCAGCATGCTTGCAGAGAAATATGAGCAAAGAAGCTTGCTGTTTGTGCTGCTTCAAACATGTTTGAATTTGTAATCGCTCCTCTGCAGTCAAAATAATGAGGTGCCTGATGAAGGAGCCTGGAAGATGTTATTTACTGTTGTATTACAGCACCAATCAAAGGCAACCTGGACTGTGTCACCTGGTGATATTTTAAGGGAAAAGCCAAACCAAGGAGACTCTTCAGGGGAATACTTTTAGTTGCAAGTCCCTGTGAGCAGAAATTGTAGTTTGAATTTGTGTAGTGCTTAATAGGATAAGACACTAATCTCTATATAGTGCCACTGTAGTTTTCATCTCAATAATATCTTTTTCCCCCCCAAATCCAGGATAATACTAACAATGATGACAATAATACTTAGTACTGACATAAAGACAAGCTTCACCATTTTCGTTTCATGGCCTAGATCACTAATCTATCTACAGAGAGTAATGCAAATAGTAACGACAAATAACAATAGTTCTTTTTTAGAAAAGATAGCATCTTAACAAACTTCTGTAGGGTACAAATGAGTTGTCTCCTAGAGACACAACTTTTATTCTGTGTAATTAACTTAATCTAACAAGGATATTTCTTTTATTTTTTGTGCATTTTCACGTGCAACAATGACAACATTGCTTGTCTGCTTTTCCCATGTAGTCTATATCTTGAGCCAAAGAATATTAAAGATGGCAGCAAAGAATATGGTAGGCCTCTTGAAGGAATTTCCACAGTCTTTGAACCACAGATTTAATTCATACCAAGCTGTAATTTTTGCCTGAAATCTTTGCTGCAGGACACTTTGGTTGTGGTAATAAGTTTAAGTATCTTATATTACAGTTTCAGAATGGGAGAAATTCTTGAAATTGAAACCCAGTTGTTCTTAAGTGAAAAAACACTCTCACAGAATCACAGAATGTTAGGAATTGGAAAGGACCTCGAAAGATCACCTAGTCCAATGCCCCAGCTGGAGCAGGAACACCTAGATGAGGTTACACAGGAAAGCGTCCAAAAGTGACTTCCAAAATCTTGACATTCTAAAATGTTAGTTACTCTAATTCAGTGCTTGTGAGCTTCACTTGGGGCAGATATGTTTTATTGTGGCAGAATGACATACTAGGGGAATATCGTTAAGCACTTGCTTTTGCTTTATGAGGCCAATCTTCTCAGGCCCTTTTTATGGAGCATGAGCAGGGAGAGTGTTCCAGAGAAATGGTGGCTTTCTCAGTCAGGGTCTTGTCCTGAACCTCTCCCTAGGGATGCCCATCAATTTTCATGACCGTGGAGGGCTTCCAGAGAGCTGAGGCTCTTAAGGATAAAGTCAACTTTAAAAAAAATGCTTTCTGTCCTTATCAAGTCTAGTAGTTTTTCAGTACAGATTCAGAGTTTTTTCTGGTAAAGGTATTTTTTTCCTCTCTTTCTGGTTCCATATAGTCAATCTCTGATTTAATCTCTATATGCATATTAAAATGTATATATTTATTGTTATATATATTATATTTATGTTTTGTTCCCCTCAGCTTTGAATGAGTTTTTCATCATACATTTGTGTGGCTATTTATATGAGGAAAATTTGACGTGATTTGCTCCATGAATCTGAAAAGGTGTAAGCAGTCTCCTTAAAGCCAATATCCAAGTCTTAATTTACTTGGCATTATAAAATTCTGTCTGTCATGTATCCAAAAGAATGAATTTGACAAATAGTTTATATTGAACAACGGTTGAAGAACACTATGTCTTATTTGTAAAAGCAAAATTAATCTCTCTGTAAGTTGGTACACCACTAAATGATGAGTGACTACAACATGTTTATTGTCCTGTGATCCTTTCTCACGTGGAGCTGTGGAAGAGCAATTGTTTGGGTACTTGTCTGTTCATGGTACTCAATGTTTACTTGTCAAAAGACAAAACCCCTTGTAACAATGATAAATACATGTGATTTTAGTTGTTGTGGTTCTGCTTGTTTAATTAACAGGGGTTGTAATCCCTGAAATTAAAACAAAAAAGAAAATGATTTCACTCCTGCACAAGTAAATGACAGGCAGGTTGAATGGAGATCAGGGAGTTGTCACCCGCAACTTTTTCCGAGCATTCAGAAATACCAATAATTCCATATACATAAGATAGTATGAACATTTTTCTTTTTATTTTTACAAAGAATTAATTTTCAGTAATTCAGGAAACAAATAATATTTTCTATTGAAGAAGAAAAAATGTCTAAGTGTGTGGAAGACATCCAAATTACAGGGAGGTAAATTAGAGTGAACACTTATGGCACATTAAATGTTCTATGGTATATGTCCTTTCCTAGGCTTATGGACAGGGAAGACTGGACCAAAAAATAGTCCTTGAAAACCTGAAGCTTTAGGAACAGATTGAGTCCCCAAGATCACGAAAAAACATTTTAGCATTTTGGGGTCGTGTGGTTTCTGGTTACAATATTTGAACCCCATTTACTAAGAAAACAAGTTGTGACTCTTGCAACAGAGAATTATGGAAATGTATTAACTGAGTTGTGAATAGAAAGGAGATTTAGGAATTCCAATCAATTGATGAATAATTTTCTACATTTTTATGTAAAAACTGACTTTAAAATTGTGTATTTTAGCTGCAGAAGTGAAATTCTTACATAAAGTTACTTCTAACCATCTTTTATGAAGTGAATGAACAGGAATATCCTAAGGAGACAAGACATTTCTGTTTGACTTGATTTTCATTGTAGGTTTTTTTTTTAATTTATTTTTAAGAACTTTGTAAGCTAAATAGGTAGTGATCTTTAACACTTATCTGGATGTGTTATACTGCTATGTCTACATATAGTTATAGGAAGGCTTTTATTCAAATGATGGCAATACTTTGAGCTCTTAACCCTTTTGAAGCGGTTACAACTTTCTCAGTCTTTTTTCTTTTTCATTTTTTTAAGAATGCTTCTGCGGTTTCAGAGCAGTTTAACAGAAAATTAGTAAGATTGAGGAAGACTGAATGTTTTGACACTGCTATGCCATTGAAAAATTAAAATTATTGTCCTTCTCTGGCTGAAACTTCTTGAACTAAGAAGACATATTTTCACTCTGGGACAAAAATGTGTTATCTGTGGCTACAGATCTGAGCATGTCAAACAGTATGCTATTTAGAGCTTCACTGAGGATGTCGGCAACTGATGGTTCAGCTTCCAAAGGCTTTTTTGGTACTTAGCTCTCATCAATATCTCCCACTAATTTTCACTTTCCGGGGGAGTTATGCATCAAAGTACGGACTTTACAAAAGGTACCCTGTTGTGAATATTTGAGAACTTTGTCTCTGGCTTGGTAGTAGCAATGAGATAATTCTGAGATTTATAAAGAAACCAGCTCTCTTTTCTCTGTGGTAAAATCCCACTCTCCCTTTTTCACTTTCTACTGTTGTCCTTCTGAACAGACTTGATCTTCCCTGCTACCACTGAAGAGAGATAAGAAACGAATCCTTTGATCATCTGTTTCTTAAATGGAGCCTGCTTCCATTCTTACATGGGTGGAAATTTAAAAGAGAAGTACCAGAAGTATCTTATGTGAAGAAAATCAAATAAGTTACAGAGGGCAAGATTGTATTAGACCTAAAAGAGACACGTAATACTGACTATAAAGTTGTGGAAAAGATTTCAGTGAGTCTTGAGTGCACAGGTTGGGGGACAGACCACACACTTGATGGCCTGCCTGAATGTGATGAATTTCCAAAGGGATATTCTGCTTACCTATGGCACCTAACCCATCACCTGAAGTCTTTTTCTCTGTAATGAATCCATCTGGATATGACACACAGCAAAAAGAATCTTGCAATCCAGCAGTATTAAATGTATCTCAATGTTTTCTCAGTGATCTGCTTTGTGTTGACTTAACAATGACTTCTAGCACAGATTTTTGTCTTCTCCAATTAATTAATTAATTAACTTTTGCAATGTATGAAAATTGACTAAAGCATTCTGCAGAAAGATGCAAGACGGTTGCGAGGAATGGTTTGAAGTCCCTTTCTGTTAATTTCTTCATCCATTTTTCTTTTTTCTTAGGAAGTGCACAGACAGTGTATTATACACTTTCTCTTCCTAACCTACGGTTTTACATCATTGTTGAGAAGGAGAAAAACATGGAAACAAAAATGCTCAAATTTATTTTGACAAACTGGAGTAGACTTACATCAGCTGCTAGTTATAGATACTATTTAAAACTAAGTCATCAGCTTTTTTGATTGCTTTTGTTGGAAATCAGAATTTTAGATAACTTTTATTAAAATATTTAATTACATTTTTAAGGTACTAATTTTCCATGTAAAATTTGTTCTTATTATTTTGTGTTGCTGAATATATAAATGGGATGGCTCTCATGTAAATGACTGGGTGAATTCAAGTAATATATGCATGTTAATATTTTAAAACAGATCTCTGGAGAACTCATTTGCGTTGAAATATATGACAGGCTGGAGGTGTCTTTTTTGCCAATGTGTTTGTCCATGTACCAGTAACAAACAACCTGATTGAATTAATCGCAGGAATATCAGCTCTGCAGTTTTATTTTTAGCTGTGCAATCTGTTGTGATTTGAGTACCAAATTGTAGAAATACAGCTTGTTGTGCAGGAAAAACTCCCCTGTCACATGGCCGGTGTTCACCTGGAGGGTGTACATGACAAAACGTTGCAGGCACAACATTACAGTATAAATATTACAATTAAAAAATATCACATGAAGGAGCAGGAGCAAGGTAATGACGTTGAGATGGATTTACTTGTTCTATACTCTGTTCTCCAAATTTAGAGATCACATTGCTTAAACCTAAAATAATTTACATAAACATCTGTGCATTATTTATATCTGCTTCACCCTCTATTTAATGATTTCAAAATTCCCCAAATTGTGGTGGGATCTTCCTGGCAGGCAGGAAGATGTGGTCATCACTTCACCGATTGTTCAACCCTGCTTCAAGGAGTGGAGTCCAGCACATTTTTTTCAGGAAGTGTGGGTAGCATGATGAGTGATGAAATTGCAGTGTTCAAGTAATGCAAATGTTTCCTTGAGAAAGACGCTTCTTGAATATTTTATTTTTGTCCCCCCCCTTTTTTTTTAATAAGGCAATTGAGGGTTTGCAAGCTATTACTCACTTTTAAAGGTAGCATAGACATTCACTTTAGGGTAATAACAGAATAAGATTCACCCAAACAGTTTTGTGGCCATTCGACATCTTGGAGTTATCAAATTAAATAGAATTTATTAGTAACTCACCATTCTCATACACAGGTGACACTAAGTGCGGTCTAAGAGCATCAGATGTTTTGATATTCTTTTCAGTTACTTTTAGTAGTTTGTAAGAGCTTTTCTGATTAGAAATTAGAAAAGAAAGAGTTTTGTTTTAAAAGACTTTATATCTAATAATATCTGTACTTCTGATATAAGATTTGAAGCTTTAAATGGGGAAAAAGCAGAGGGGATATTTGTATTAGAAAGAATTAAGAAAAAGTAACTCTTACCTGTTGCTAGCACATTGTTTTCCCTAAAGCATTCTGTAAATACCTTCACTCATGTCTAGGCGTGACACACAGTGTATTAACTTTTGCTTAATTAGTGATATTTTCAGTCTCTTCTCCTCTTTGCAATGAAAATTCATTTCTAAATTTTATGAGATGTCAGACTTTCTCTAACAGTGTGAAAAAACACCCTGAAGGCTCTAAGTAAAGGGTTTTAGGCCATGATTGATACAGTACAATAGGTCATATGCTTCTCTGTCAAGCAGTAAATTCTGAGTTATACTACAAAATACGGGTGTTTATAAGGAAGATTCTGACTGGATAATTGTGAGGATCAGCTTATATATCAAGTGTAGCAGAATGTAAACGACTTGAGGAGAAACTTTCTTTGCTGCGTGCGCCCAGGAAAGAGAGGATTTCTTGTGTGTGACAGTGAATTATATCAGGCCAATGGAAATGGGGATTACAGATTACACTGATGAAAAACAAAACTATCATTCAGACAGACTTGACAAGACTATCCAATCAAAATTCCGCTTTCTGGTGCTCGCAGATTAATTTTCAGACAAGCACACATGCACAAAGTTTGAAGCCCTATCAATGAACACATCACATCCACAGAGACAAACCTGGCAAAAAAAACCCTTGGAAATGACTGTTTTGTAAATGTAAGCAGTCTATGACAGGACAGAAATACATTTGCACAAAACACTGTAATACAGTGTCAGAATGCTTTCGTTGACAATTAGGATCTTTTCCCTCCGGTATTCTAATACAAAAGGTATTTTGCTGCCAGGAAGATGTGATGGTTCACATTTTCCAGGGTATTCTGGAGCAGTTAATGACGGATAGACAATTTCTGCTGGGTCAAATTTTGGACTACCAGTAGTGCATTGAAACTAGTTCTTGGTATCCCACTTTTCTGTGACGTTCATTTCCTGCTTTCTCTTACTATTTGGTATAATTAGGGCTATTTGCATGAAAAGAGAAGCTTGTGGAAGGGGTGGATTTAGAAATCCACCTACTCCTGCCGTTTGCTGTTTAGTCTTTGCATAAAGTCATAATCCCTGATGAAGTAATCAGCGTTCCTGCAATGGCAAATCATTAAGTCACACAAAGGAAGTTGCGCTTCAGGGATTCTGATCCGAAGGGATTCTGAGGACTGTTACCTGGTGGATGACTTCAACGGGGTCTGGAGACAGCCAGAATTTCTCACTATCAGACCTACTTTCCTGAAGTCAACCAGTAAAATTGCCATTGTTTTCACTGAAGCAGAATGATACCCTAAACGAGAAAAAGGAAATGAACATTGAAGAAACAAAGATGCTTCTTTCATGCAAATTACTTTACTAATAAATAAAAAAAGGAGGAATTAGAACCAGGAAATATAGGAGATAAAGAGAAACTGTTGTCTGAATTCATGCCTTTCAAATTTTCCAATGAGGCATTTAGTTAGCATTTAGTAGCAATGTTCATTATACTTTGATAATTATTTAGAGCTTTCTCCCTCAGACATTGGTTGTAGTGAAAGACTGTATCATGGTTCAGTAGTTAGGGATTCTTTTACACCATTATGCTAAAAAGAATAAAGAGCAGTTTTTTTAGGGGGAGGGCTGGGAACCTGTGAAATAAAGCAATTTAATTAGGGAAGACCTGAAGTTAATGGGAGCGAGTTCTGTAGGACATGTGTGTTTTAAATCAGCAGATTGCAAGAGAATAATCCAAATTAAATAAAACTAAAAAAGCAGCACCACAATCCCACTTCCTCCAAGTCAAAACCGTAAAATCATTCCTTGTTTTCTACCCACCACAATATAAGTAGAAGGAAAATGCAAGTAAAATGGGTGGTGTATATCCAGTGGATGTTGTAGAAGTCAATGCTTGTGAGCTGTTAACGCGCAGTAACAGTAATGTTAATTAAAAGCCTTGCCTTCAGTTTCTGTTACCACAGTTTTGTAATTCGAAGTTACTGACTCCTGAGATTGTAGATTGTATGAACACCAAGATCTGTCTCCACTGGGCTGATTTTTAAATTGTACCAAACTTATGCATGCATTTAGCCAATAGGTGAGGCAAACATAATCAAATAATAAATACTGATGAAACTGTATCTATCTTAATTATTGCCAGAGAAGAAAATGGTGTATGTACAAAGTTCTATGTTTAGTGCCTAGTGGCAACTTCTCACTAAGTAATCACAGCTGTAGAGACAAAATGTGTTTTGTTTTTTTTTTTTAACATTTTTGTAAGGATGCACTACTTGATATTAGAAATCAAGTTAAGGAAAAAAAAATATTTAATAGTGTAATATTCTTTTAAAACTCAGAAATATGCAAAGACATATATTATTCCCTTTAGGTTTTCTTCTGTCATTAATTTGTTCAGAGCATTTATTAGAGTCTACCTATTTTGTTTCAACTTGACCCAGTCAAAGCAGTTTGAAGACATTTACAATGATGAAGAGGGAGCTTCAATTAACCTTCTTGGCTGAGATATTTGATATGCATGAGTTACTATATAACAGCTTAATTATCTAATACTCTTTGTAAAAGATTTCTAATAAAGAATGGAATTGATTTATATATTATGAGAGCATAATCATTTATTTAATTTCTCTTCAGATTTCTTTTGCCAAGATGTATGTAAATTAACTAGCAAGTCATGGGACCAAGGCCGATACTCAGGACCTGACAACTTTCTAAATCTATGTATGTTTTGATAACTTTGCTTTGAAGGAGAAGCAAAACTGCTGATAACTAATAACCAAGTATTACCAAATTGCGCTGCAGGTCAGAACTCATTAGAGGTATAAAGATTTTAATCCATTGCCATAATTTGTATCACAATTTATAAAAAAGAGAGAGACTAAAAGGGTTTTTTAAAAAAATCAATTTTCCAGGTCCTAATTTGATATTACATATACATATACATATATTTTTAAATGATGTGATTTATCCTCACTATTTTTGTGACATTACAATTAATGTATTAATTGTCTTTGATAAGAATATAAATATACATTTTTTTCTTAAAGATTATATAGTTGTGAAAATAACAAAGGAGTAGATTTGGGCTCAACCACGGAAAAAAATGGTCCCAGTGTTTCAGACTAAGTCCTGGTTTATCTCAGTCCTGATGCAATCTAGGGCCACCCCTAACATGGAATGATCAGATTCCTTGGGTACCTAGTGGCCTGTTACAACAATACTAATCAAATAGTGTTTATTTTCACTGGATCAACTGTCAAGACTTCTTAATGAGGAAGATAATTATCGTATTATAAAGGAGGAAACCGAGGCACTGAAGAATTGAATGATTTCTTGAAAACAACAAATGGAGCCAATGACAAAGAAAGGCACAGGAATCACAGGAATTATGGTTTGTTTCCCCAGCTATCTGTATTACTTACGTAGATTTTGCTCTCTCAGTGCTGCCACATTTTGGCTGTGATGTTAGGGCAGCTGAAAGAGTGGTGTGGTGTTTTTTGGTGTTTTGCGGTTTTTGTGTGTGTGTGTGCGCGTGTGTGAAAGATTCACATCTATGAGCTGTGTTTTCGAAAAGAGTTTTTAAAAAAAGCTGGGACATTACTTGGCAGATGAAAAGATGGAAACTGCCAGCAGCCAGGATAAAATCCCTGTTTGAGGCTGATGTGAAATTTGCCACTGACTTCTGGGGATCCAGAATTTCACTCTAAGGTAAATTGGTAGCAATAAAATCTCAAAACACTAGAAAAGAATTGTTCAAAGCCAACATTTAGGAAGAGGTCTGTGAAGTGCATAAGGAGCAAGAAGGAAGTAGAAAATAGTGAATTCAGGACTCTAAGCAAGAGTAGACTTGCACAGACTTCTAAAGGTGAGATTAAATGAAAGAAAACAGTCTTTCATCACTAAGACAAGGTGAAGATTAGTCTTTTTGCACGAGGGCTTGTGGTTTTTTACTCTTTTGAAATATATTATCCTCACCATTAATAAGCATAAAGCTAGTAAGAATAAATCCATGGCAAGGCAAACGCAGATAAACAGTATTTGCTAAAATTTGCCCTAAATAACTTCTCATTTTCTAGGAAAATCCAGATTTTTTTGTTTTGTTTTGCTATTTAGACATTTTGTTTAATTGTTAATAAATTTCTTACATTCTGTTTCAGCAAAAAAACCACCCGTAGTCTTATCTTGTGTACATCTATAAAACATCACCATTCCCTTCCTTTCAGGAGACTGTTCATTATGTTCTCAGCTAGTTGCTCCATATTGACTCCACCATCTAGGTCCCTGAAATGAATGTCTTAAATTCTCTTTATGATCAAGAAAGGGAATTTCTCCTCCAGCAAGCATGCTGTCTCATCCGTAAGTTGGTAAGCAGGCTAGGAAGGATGACCAGGGGTGTGATGAAGCTTTTTCCCAGGTGTTGGCAGGAGGATCGTGTTCATGTGGTTTGTAGGCAGAGGGGATCACTTAGCACAATATCAGTGTCCTACCCAAAGATTTTGTTAGAAAATTCAGAAGCTTGAGTGATACAGGAGATGCAGGCTTTGTTTTGTCTAGTTTTTTCGTGATTTTCTTTTTAACTGCAAAATTTAGACATTTAATTTCTGCTTAAGTTATATTTTAATGCTTAAGTGTCATCTCAGATATCGCTTGAATATAAAATAGAGAATGCAGACTGTGCTTTTCAGTTCTACAACGTAAAGCGAGGAGGTAATTACCTCCATTTTATGAAAAATGAAGCTGTTAACAGTAATCGCTCTCAGTACGGGACTGAAAGGTAAGACACGAACTAGGATTTCTTTTTTAGAATGTTTCAAATTGCTGTGTGAGCTTTTTTCTTAAGCATTTCTTAAGCATCACAGTACCTGTCTGTGTTACAAGTCAGTGCAAAATAATAGTGTTCTTACTTTGTTGACTGGAATTAGAGTTTTCCAGTCTGCAAAGTGTACTGGTAGAAAAGACTAGCTTTCTGGAAAAAAATTGGTTAGTGAGTCAATGCTTCAGGAATAGTATTAATTTGAGATATACCTTTGTTTCAACTGGAAAGTGACCTACATAACTACAAAACAGGTTTAATCTGGCTCAAAATAAAGAGCAGGAAGTGCTTAGGATAATTAAACTTCTGTAGTGAAAAGTTTGAATTTACAAAGAGAAATTCAAATGATCTAGGATAGGATTCATAGTACTTCAGTCTGGGAGTGTCATACCTAGACTAGTCATGAAGACTGATTTAGAAGTGTGTGTCTATGCCATCCTAACATATGAAGTAGGTCACTGATACCCACTATGGTAATAAAAGCATTATAGTAATTATGGTGGTGGAAAAGTAGAAGGTTTAAAATTGAATAAAGATTTGGAATACTGAAAAAGTCATCCAGGGCCAGCTGAAAAATAAAAGTAATTCTTCATTAACATAAATTTGTTTTAAAGTTGAATATTTTTTTCAGATAGCAATTAGTTCAGTGTAACAAAAACAAACAAACAAACAAAAGCATTCTGACAATTTTTACCAAACCAGACCTTTTCTTTATTATATTTCAAGTGTTGGAAGTAAGGGGTGGGGACCTTTGAGGAAAAAGGAAAAAAAAGTCACACTGAAACTACTTGGGAGAGATTTTGTGTCACCAAAGTAGCTCTACTCCCAAGTACCTTTGATATGTTCAGTTTATATACATATGCTGGGACTGTTTATCTTTGGATGTTGAGAACATATCATATAATTAACTAAACTCTTATGGAGCTAAGTTACTTTAGGTTTTTTGCCCCTCCACACCTCCAACTGCAATTTTCTAGTAGCCATAAAAGAAGAGAAACATTATTTGCCTAACAAGCCCTTTTCTGGATTTATTATCATGACATAAAAAGGGTAATATTTTTTCCTTATAAATTACATATTCACTGAGCATTTATACTTTTTTTCCAGCAAATTCTAACAAAATGTGATGAATTTGTGGAAAAGAACTTGACCAGAAATAATAGAAGAAAGAAGAAATAAAAATACTCTGAAATATCTTGGGGTTGTTACAATCAACATGCAGGTGACTGAAATGGTGAGAAAATAGTTGTATTCTTGTAGCCGACAATTCTTCCTCCCCCGTCACTCCACTGTGTCAGATCCATGAAGCCTTATGATGCTGATGCAGTTCCTGTAGGTTTGCTTAATGGTAAACGTGCAAAAGTCACTCAGCAACAGCTTAGAAAAAAATATCAAAAGGTCTTTGTTTAGTGGCAGAGTTAAGTTCTGCCTCTGACAACTTCAAGCAACAGGAATGCAGAAATGGAACATTCTCAGTCAAATCACTGAGCAAAGTTTAGGCACATCCAGGTATGTTCAGGATACAGAGTTCATTTAGCAAGCTGAATGGCAACATTACAGCAGATACACAAGCTGACAGAGATAAACTAATATTTTGGAAATCAGAACACTTTTGTTGTAGGGACAGCAATACTTTGCATTTGTTGGCAACTGTTGGAAGAAGGAGGAAGGGGGGAAAGCAGGAGTGCAACAGGAATGAAGGAAGGAGCTTCTGCTGCCTTTTTATCTCTCCTGAGAGTCCTCGAGGTTACCAACTGACTTATTAGAATGTTTTAAGGGTTTTGCTCATGGCAATAAATTACTTTTTTCCTATTAAAAAGCTTAAATGGTACTAAAGATTCTTTTTTAACTCTGAATAAGAAAAGCAGGCCATATAGGAAAAACCTTTTTCCTAAAACATATCTAAACCTCATTTTCTTAAATAAAAAGCTAAACTGAATTTTTTATTTTTAAAAATAAGTCTCATAAATTATTATGATTAAAGGCAAACAATAACTATTTGATCAATTCAGAAGGAATACATAGAAAAGTCTGTAACAGGCAAGCAAATAACATCGTGAGGCTCAACTGTGGCAGTTCAGAATTTCCTCTTTTCTTGCTTTTACAGTAGTGATGTTTGTGTACACACATGTATGCACACTTGTGTGGGTGTAAGTCATTTTATGAGCTATTAATGGAGAAACAGGGCTCATTACATCCTGCAGAAATTGCAGCGCTGGCTTTACACAGGAGAGGGGATCCAATGCAAATCCTCATGTAGTCACAGAGGATTGCTGCTTCTTTTGTGATTCCAACTGCATGGCACTCTGCACTTCAGTATCTAGACCATACTGGTAACTCTTTCGGTGCCTCAGCATACCTAGCTTATTCCCAGGAAAGACATCAATTAAAAGAAAAAAAAATATATATATATTAAAAAAAAATCTGTGAATCTCTTTTTAGCCTTTTGCCATGGAATGTGCATTTCAGTATCTGTGTAAGCCTGCAGATGATGTCAGCATTACAAATGACAAGCCAGAGATGCTACACATGACTTCCTCACCCTCTCTGATGAGAAATGTAGGATGAAGACAGCATCCATCCAAATGTGCAGAGGCGACTGGTGGAGCAGAGAGGCTGGCTGTGGGAGAAGTTTGTCTGGGTAATCTTGTTAGCAAACAATGCCTTGCTGTTTTAATGGCCTTTGAACAGCACCAATTTCAAGGCAGCAACCTGTTTTTGCTGCATTGCATTCTAGCATCCCTAATGTGTTGGCATTCATCTTCAGGTGGGCCTCCTGGGGCCTTTTAAGATGTGGCTTCTTAAGGCCCTCGACTGTCAGCTTAAGTGGAAAAGCAAAAGCATAGGAAAGGCATAGAAAAGCCAGCACAGCTCTGCTCTCCTTGTGGCTGGTGATGTCCTCCTGGTACCACACACTTCCATTTCCCTTTGTTCTTTATCACTGACAAATTCTGCAGAAGAACGTTTGTCACATATAGTGGAATCTCATACAGAATCCACTCCAGGTCTTAAAGAAATGAAGGTAATGATAATACAGCACAATATTAGCAATATAGCAGCGACTTTCACTTCAAAGTGATGCAGCTTTATAAAGGATATACAGCTTATATACACACAGACATACACATACACGTACACATGCACATGCACATACACATACACATACACATACACATACACATATACATACATGTACACGTACACATACACATACACATACACATATACATATACGTGCAATTTAGGCAGCACTTATAAGCCCAAACTAAAGAGTGGAAGAAGTGCACTATTGCAAATGAACAAAAGTTCATTTAATCTAGTAATAGAAGAAATTCAGAGAAAGGATAAAAAAAAAAGGGGACTGCATATAATGGGATCTTTCCCCAGAAATACCTGGTCATCTTCCAGTAATTAACTAGTTAGGCACTTCTTGAGCTGGCTCACTTTACTCTTCATGAATTTATTCTATCCGTCTTTGAACAGACGTATACCTTTGGCTTTGACACTAAACCCCAGCAAGGATAATTCATCAAATATCATATTAATCAAATGATTCATCATGTGTCATCTTAAGAACACAAAGCAATGACACATACATATGTATCCCTCCCTCCCCCTTGTGTTCATTTTGAATCCAATTCTATTTCTAATGAGGATATTTTTCACTTGATTGCCTGCTGAAATAGTTAATTCTTGTTCTTAAACAAACAAACCAAACAATGAGCAAAAGAGAAAATCTTGCTATTCTTGTAAGAAGGGAAGACCAGAGAAACCGAGTAACTCACAGATGGGACATAGCACTGCCAGGCACTGAACCCAGAGCTGCTCCATGTCTCTTGGAGGAACATCTTTCCTTTGAGCTTTCGGCTTGTAAATTTCGGTTGGTGGTGTGGGGAAAAAAAAATAATAGGCTGCAGCAGTGTCTTTCAGAACCTGCTTCGAGCCCCAAACCATGATTTGTAACATAAAGCCCCATCTATTCTCATTTCCCTCACTCCTACTCCACACACATGCTTTCTCTTGTTGCTCCTGCTCCCAAAATATGTGCAGCCTGACACGTACTTTTGTGCAATAATTCCCAATATTTTTTTTCTTTCCAGCCAAGATGGGAGCCTTGGAGTTAGGGATTTATTAGTCAACATGATTCAGTGGTGGTTTGGCATATATATTTTCCCTTCTTTAGTAGCTAGTTAGCTGAAAAAAACCCCTCATATATTCATCACTGTTTCTAAACAACCACATGTCAGAAACATTCTGACTGTATCCACCATTCCCAAACTACAATGTTTTCTTGGAAGGAACAACAGTATCGGGGTAGCAACTGAGGAATGTGATTGCATTCAGTCATGCGAGCGTTTCTCCTTTTAATCCCTTAAAAATCAAATAAATTAAACACTCATTAAACTGTTTTCATGAAGGTGTGCACTAGCAACAGCAAAGTCTCCATCTTGAGTTCACAACAAGTTATTTTTATATGCTCTAGCAAACCGCATTTTGAGGAGAGTACATAACCCTACTTAAAAGCTTGATGATAAACTAAATGTAATTATGGAAACATATGGAAACACCATCTATAATTTTTGTGTTTTGGTATACATAATGATACGGTGAAGAATTTTTCCAAACTGTTCTCAGCATATAAAGTGAACAATAGGTAATAGTTACTTCCTTGAGTTACTTCAGTCATTAAAGATTCAAATTATAATCCAAGACAAACTAACTTCAGGAGATCAGGTTTACTATGGGTTTTATTATCCCATGTGAAACAGGAACAGAGCTGATAGTTTTCTTCAGGCAAAAATCCATTAGTAATTGACGCTAAAAAACTGTTAATTTCATGCTCTTGGTCTAAACTTTTAAATCTTTCTCAGCAGCTGTAAAACAAATGGTTTCTTTTCAGGTGTGTGGTGGAGCCAAGAGTCTGGTTTTGATAAAGGTGAATTAATCAGCTGAAAGGGAGAGATGAAACAAAACTGAGAGGAAGGAACGTAAACGTGTATGTGACGGTGAACTGTAATACAGAATCATAGATTGTCCTGAGTTGGAAGGGACCTGGAAGGATCATCGAGTCCAACTCCTGTCCCTGCATATGACAACCCCACAGTTCACACCATGTGTCTGAGGGCCTTGTCCAGTCTCTTCTTGAACACTGTCAGGCTTGCGGCTGTGACACCTCCCTGGGGAGCCTGTTCCAGTGTCCACCACCCTCTGGGGGAAGAACCTTTTCCTAATGTCCAACCTAAACCTCCCCTGGCACATCTTCCTGCCATTCCCTCGGGTTCTGTCATTGGTCGCCATAGAGAAGAGATCAGCGCCTGCCTCTCCTCCTCCCCTTGTGAGGAAGCTGTAACCATAATGAGGTCTCCCCTCAGTCTCCCCTTCTCAAGGCTGAACAAACTAAGAGACTTCAGCTGCTCCTCATACAGCTTCCCCTCCAAACCCTTCACCAATTTCACAGCCTTTTTCTGGACACTCTCCATTGGCCTTCTTAGCTGAAGCACACAGCTGTTTTTGCAGTCTTGCAAGTCCTATAGATTCCATGCCATTTGAGTAAAGAATGGGCCTTGTTCTATGTACAAGCAGCATCTAAAATAACTGAATGTTCATGCCTATTCAGAGTTGGTAGATGCTATTGTGTATTGTAATCACTGCATGTGATTACATTCATTTTTACTGTAGAAGATCTGTTCACACACTTTAGAGAAAAGAGATCGTGTTTGCTGGGTTTCGCTTACAATGGAAATTGTGTAAGGGATTATTATAGGATCTGCTAATCTGACTCACTGACTGGTAAACTAATTACACTGTGATGTCATGCTATTTCCATATAGATCATAAGTTTAATTAGCTGTAAAGGTGTATAGCACCCTTGCATTTAGGTACCCTTTGGCATTTTAAGTAAGTAACTCATATACACAACTCATATTTGTTGCCTAATATCCTGTTAACACATTTTTTAACTTTTGTTTTGCATACCAAGAAGAGCTTACCTCTTTCTCAAATTTATTCCATAGTGATTATTTTGCAAGATGCAATATCGTTATCGGAGTCGTTGGGTATATTCTCAGGTCTCAAAAACAAGGCTGAGTTACTGCTTGTGAACTTTTCAAGAGCACACTCTATGTCTGAGAGAAAAGCAAAGCAGTTTAACTTAGCTTGACTTTCTTCAACCCTGGGTTTACTCAAAATTACCTTATACTTGCTGTGGATAAAGAACACCTAAAGATTATTCTCACAGCTGAAGTTCAGAAACTTTTCTAAACTATAGTACTATTTGAACCCTTACTGGTTTTAGCACTCTATGCCTATAAAGCTAACTATTTAAAGATATACCTTAATACTTATTTGAACATGGGTAATAACAGCTCTCATAGGCTTTTATTTATAGACAGTCTTATTACCTAGGAAAAGGTGAGAAACACAGAATTTGCTTGCCAGCATTTGAAATAACAAAAGAATGATGAAGCAGATGAACACAACAAATGGAGAATGTATTTACTCATACAAGATTTGTCTCTTTCTTTTACCCATAATGTGATTTTTTTTCCCTGAGGAAGCTGTGGGCTAGAGGGTGGGGTAACAACACGCACCCCCTTGCATTCTTCCTGGCCCAAACTTGGACGTAACTCAAAGCCTGTGCTGCAAATCTGCCTGATCGTGAGTAGGAACATCTGTCACTGTGGTAAACACTAAAATATTATGGGATATATTCTGATTTCTCTCAAATCTGTTTTGAAATAACATGGCTCACTAGTCTCTTCAAGAATGTATAGTAGTTACTTATCTTCACTTTGTGTGAAGAACAACACTACCTGAGAAGAGTTACTCATTTTGTTATAAATTAACTTTTACAGTAATTTTAGAGTTTGTTTGAGTTGATTTTTTTTTTTTAATATATATGTTTTGTTCAGTTAATTGATCTGGCTGAGGAGTTGGTCAAATACATAGTAAGAAGACTTTTCAAACTTTTTTTTCTAATTATTTGTTGTTGTTGTTATGTGTATGTGTTGAATACACACACAAATATGGTTTGAAGCCCGAGTTCATTCAAGGAAAGCCAGAATAGAAAACTTGATCTGGAAGTTCTAATCCCACAGAATACATTTAACAGATTTTAGAGATACGAAATGTTTTGGTTAAGAGTTTTAGAACAAATGTAAATTCCTAAAGGTTGGCTCTAAAATATAACCAAACTCCAATTCTCTGCTGGAATCAGGAGGACTAATCATGTGGATAAACATAAGAACACATTTTTGAAAAGCTTTTGATCTCCCACATAAAGAGTGTAAACTCCTAATAAAAAAGGTTACAGTGAATCCAGAAAGTTTAATGTGTAGGAGTATAGAAAGCTTTTCAATATAAACAACTCATTTAGTAAGGCTTCCAGATCTTGATGTAAGTGCCAGCTTTGAGTTCCAGATTCTTAAAGTTAGGTAAAGATGGATCTGTATTTATCAAGGATTATATGAACATTTTCAGTAACCTAAGCTGAGAAACAAGGCATCTAAATTAGATTTAGTTCATTAACAAAAAAATTTCTGTAATGGGAGTTGCTCTCATTCTTGTTTTACAGTAGCCTTTCTGTTAGCAAACTAAAGCTAAAAAAAGAAATATTCAAACAAAGTTTCATTTAAAAAAATACTAGGGTGTTTGTGAAAGGGCCTATCTATAATCATGGAGTATGTGGCCCCTGGCAGATGTCTCTGGCAATGTGGTATGCATATGTGGAAATTTGTTGTTAGATACCTTAAATAACAGTCGTTTTAATTATGGATTACTCATGAATTTATGTAGGATTAGGTGGGGAATGCCCCCAAGACATTACCTACCCAGATCAGATCCCTTTCTTGTGAAAGAATTTCTTGCTCTGCAGCCAATGGAGATGAATGACTCAAGTAAACTGAAGGAATTCTGACATAATATATAAAGAAAAAAAACCCCACACGTATACTTACGTTCGTATACATGTTTACTTCTCAGTTTTACACAGATGCTCCTTAATTGAAAATGTGGATGCAAGTATTCACTATATGAATAGTACATGAAAAACAAACAGTTAAACCCCACGTGACTCTTTGAAAGCATACCCCATGTCGATAGGCTTTCATAGATCAGCTTCCAAGGAGGCTAAGCCTCATTCAGAAACCGAAATTATCAATTTCTCTTGTTTGGAAAGCTTGAACAATTCAGGGAGATAAACATACTTCTGACCCATTGCCTAGTGATGCCTATTCTAAAAACTTGTCTTCTGTGGAAGTCACTGTGAAACAAAACACTCAGACACTTCAGGGTTGTGTAGTTATGAAGTTGTGCTGGTCCTGAAATACATTTCAGGCTCTGTGCTCTAAGCTTGCAGAGCACAAGCTCACCTCATTGAAATCAGGTTAATCCCCGAAAAAGTGAGAGCAGTCAATGGCACTAAAGCTTCAAATATGAATGATCAGGAACACGTGAGATTGCTGAAAGAATATCGTCTCTGTGGGAGGACTTAGCCAAGCGACGAACTATAATCCCTTGAAAGATTGTCCTTTTTAAGGAAAATTGCTCCAAATTCCTCTTGGGATATATTCTTAGAGTCGAATCTTTGTTTTGTCTTCTTATTTTCAGAATGAACAAGTAGGAATTATCTTTTTTGCTCCTTACAATAATGAAAAAGAATCAAATAATCCAGGAGATGTTACACCCTCTTTAACTTGATTCCCAGGAAGGATGTGAATGTTTTAAATTTATTATCTTGGCCACCTTAAACTGCACTGTTTTCATAAATGTTGTTTAAACAGCAGGGTCAAATATACAAAGGCAGTCTGTGTATGTGTCTTATGAAATATATGCCTGGTGACCAGTATTATTTGGGACATATTCAGTGTTAGTGTTAGAGTTTTTGTTCATTATCTTTTTGACTGTCTGGATATCTGTGTGGGAATCATTTTGTGAAATTATTCTCCTAATTCACCATGGTAACAGCCATAGAGAAGTTGTGCAGATTAGAGGATGAAATTTTGCCTTGTAGATCAGCAAAGAAGGAATCTGCTCCACTGCCTTCCCTAACATTAAAGCAAGCTTCACACACCACATTTCTGCTGATTTTGAGAAATTAAAGCATTTTTGCCATAGACCTCAGAATTTGATTTTATTTAGGGTTACTCAGATTTACTTAGGAAGTCTGGTGCTCTGATGCTGAAGTGACAGACAAAAGGGACACTGGATATCTGGGAAGAAAAGTGATTTGTGGTCCAGATTATTCTACCACACACACTTTTGGAAGTGGGTTTTGATCAAATCGTTTGAGGAGGTTAATAAGGGATGGCTTTTGGTACTGCTCTTCTACTGATGAACAAATAAGTTTGGCAACCTTGAAGCCATCCGTCAGCCAGATAGGAGGAAGCTCTATGGGGGAGGTGTCGCTTTGACAGATGCCTGCAGCTCTTGCTTGAATCGAATGGATCGTACATCTGGCTGCCTACAACTACATCACACAACATAGCACAATCTCTTTGTCTCCCTGCCTCCCACACTCTCGCTCTCCACCCCCCATTTATTCTGGGCCTCACTCTGCAGCTGTGACTTCATCGTGCAAATTCTGGGTAGAGCCTCCACTGTCTGCTAAGAAATGTTCTGCAGAAATGTGGCTGCTGTCCAGACATTTGTTCTTGTCTCATCTTGTACTTCTGTTTAGACCTTTTGATCTCATTCCTGCCTCTGTTGTTTTGTTTGTTTTACTTCTTGTCCCAAGAATCCTGTTGCTTTTTCAGTCTCTAAAGCCTTTCGTTCAGTCACAGAGCCAATCTTTGTGTTTGCCCAGGACAAGGTCTCCACCAGACTGCAAATGGTTTATCCAGCTGGTATCTGTGGTTAGCCATCCAACCAAAGGATGACTGTGGCAATAGAGTTTATGACTGGGAGATCTTTTGTCTCACAAATTTAAGAAGATACTTTGTGGTTGGCATTGACCAGCATTCCAAGTGTCTTCAGCGTTATGTATTGCCGTGAATACTCTGTTTAGAGTGTGATGGCTTTCTGCTAAAATTTAAACATTTTAAGTATTGCCATCTTTATACCTTTATTTTTTTAACTTTCAGTCCTTACAAATTTGTAAGTGTCGTCTGGAATCTTTGGGTCTCTGTTCTGCAGTCTTTCCCTAAGTCTTTGGGTTTTGCAGAGTCTAAACCGTTCATATATGTTAGTGAGTTTCAAGAAGACTTACAATAGAGCCAGAATATTAATGTCTGCTGAATTCTAAAAATCTACAGAACTTGCAAGTTTCTTTTTTTTTCTTTTTCCTGGCAATGGCATAATTTGTAATAATATTTTTTTTTCTTAAGAAAATGTGAAGTATTTTGCATGAATAGCTATGTATGATCTGCTTTGGGTTTTTTTTAATGCAAAATAAAATTAGTTTTACTCTAAAGACTCTCATAAAGTAACTCACACATGCTAAACACTCTGGTTTGTCATAAAGCAATCCACCAAAACATAAAAAAAAGTTTAATCAATTTGTGGGTGACAAGAAGGTTACTCAAGATTTTTATAGTTTCAATTTTAACCCTTTATCTCAAAATGTGGATGTAGTTTGAGTTACTGCGATGAGGGATTATTGGAAATTCTGAGGAATCAAAAAAAAATCAATATGAATACAAATGGAAAAAAGGCAAGGCTTTATGTACTTTATTTACCAAAGTAATACACTGAGCTCGAAGGAATGTGCTGTATTGACAAAATACTACAATATCTTCTTCAGAATATATTGCATCAGTGCAATAAGAGATAACACTGTGGTGAGTGCAATTAGACAGTGACAGAATGAAGAGTGCACACAATTAAAGAAATCGTCACTGTTATTCTGCTGGACTGTCTCCTAACTGTGTATGAGCACTGTTCTAGTAAAACCAACTCAAGTGCACAAAAGAGGCATTTAAAGCAGCTCATGATTTATCAACTTCACTTTTTTTACTTTACTTACAATGAATGGCGAGAAGATGCAATAAGACTGCCCCCAGTCCACACATGGGAAAACTTTTTACACTCTGCTTTAGACCTTCCTCTCTTTTATGAACCCATACAAGAAGGGCCACAGCCACTCCTTAACAAGAACATTGTTTTTTTTTTCAGAATTTGAGTTAAACAATCCTGTTGTCACAAATCCTAGTACTGTACTTCACCTTCATGTTGTTGGAACACTGGCCACAAATGCATACATTTGCGCAGATGTATCACTCAGTGCTGTAGTTTTTCCTTGGGTCTGTGCTGTACATTTGCACAAGCGGAACTGTTGACAGAAACTTGCAGTTTAAAGATACATATCCACACAGCAACCTTCAGTCTAAGGTGGCCAAAGCTTTCCAATTCTTCAATTTCAGCCACAAATTTCACTGAAATATTGCATTTCAATAGTGGCAACAAACAAATACAAACCAGCAGTCTATTTTCCATCCAGTTCTACACAAGCAGAGATTTCTGAAATATCTCCAATACTTAGGATAAAATAAAACCCAGAAGGTTTTCATTAATGGTGTTATGCTTTTTTGTAAGGGCTCTCAGTTTCCTACAGGTTTGAGAAAATCCAGTATAAAGTGCAGAGAGTGCCTAGGCTATATGAGAGACTCTTAGTGTGTTAGTGTAGTCCACAAAAGACGTACGCCTAAGCTCAGTGATGAATATATGTAGAAACTGAACTGCTTCAAAGACTTCCCAGTCAGATTCTCTCAAAGTTTTTGGTCTCTTCCATGTAGCTTAGGATAGGTTTGTGAAGTTCCTAACATACTGCTTATGCATTGCAAAGACAAATTCAGAATTGATCCTTTTTCCTGTCTGCTGGGAACGAACAAACAACTTTTGATGCTCAATAATCAAGAGTATGTGAGGATACAGAAGAAAAAGCAAAGAAAAAGCAAAACCCAAAGGTAATAAAATTAAGATCAGACTGCTACTAAATGAAGGCACTAGAATAACCTCTTTTGTCTCCATGTCTTAAGATTTATGTCTTTTAATTAGTGCTACCTCTATTCCAGTTTCGTTTCTTTTAGGCTTTTTAACAGGTTTTCATGTGTTTAATGGGATAATTTTATTAAAGCAAGGGGGTGGATAATTTTGGAGAAAGTACAGATCTGCCTACAAAAGGAGGCAATAAAATATGATAATATTGGTAGAGATGGAACATGCTGGAATGACCAGTTCAGGGACATCATCAGAAGAACTTGTGACCTTCAAAAAAAGGGCCAAAAGTTTTTTTTGAAGGCACAGTCAAAGTCTACTCATTATCTTAGTATTATGGAGGAAGTCTCACAGCAGTTTAGCACTTGTCTCTGAATTACTAGTAGTTTGGAACATGGTCTGGTTGCATATGTACGTATCATTACAAAATACTTTGCTGTTGGACATAATATCGGAGATAGTTGTGTCGTAGAAATGAACTATTTGGGGAAAATACAAAGGGCAAGTATGCAGTGTGTTTGCAGTATGCTGTTCTAAAGACACTTGCTTACCAGGAAAAAGCAAATTCTAATGCATTTCTCCAATTAAACTACTGTGAGAGCCAGCTATCCTGCACTTGTAACGCGAAGTAAAGATAGTGGGTTGAAAACCAAAAACAGCAAGGAGTGACTTTTTGAGCAACAGGCACAGCAAATAAAACTAAAGATAATGGATTTATACGTGCTTTCTAGGTGCTGCTAGTCCTGGCATTCTTGACTTCTGAGGGAAAGCATATACGCATGCATCTAGAGTATATAATCTATAAACAATCAGACTTTTAAGCCTGCTTCAGGGTATCTTGCCTCTCTTCAATTTTGGTGAATGGTTTTATTCTCAAGCATTTTTACCAAAATTAGATGTGTTCTGGGTCAGCAACTCTCCACAGACCAACCTGGCTGGATGAGCCTCCCTGGGAAGAGCCCAGCACAAAGCCTGTCTCTTCCAGAGAGGTTGTCCCACCTCTGGTACAAGCAGGATGGAGTTCAGGAGCCCCATCTACTGCTGTAAGTCATGATTTTACATCGCCCAGCAGGTTCAACACCTGTTAGCAGGGTGAGTTCACTGAAGAAAAGTCACCAGCCTGCTGCATGGAAGTAGCAGCGGTGCACATTGTATGGCTAAATCATAAACACAAGATTGTAATAAATGCAATATCTTCATAAATCTGTCATCTGAAGGATATGGCTGGAAATGGCTGTACCTCACCCTTCTCTGTAAAATTACTAACTCAGTGTTATCAGTGAATTCAGAAAGCCAACACTTACAAAACCAGCAAGTATCGGCAGAGTCAGCTATTGGAAATACATACAGGTAGGAATTCTTTTGTGGCACTTTTGTTTATTTTAAGTATCACACCCTATCCTGGACTGAACATTAGCCATTTCTGTCATTTTTTAATTCACTCCCGGTTGTTCACGGCACTTTTTTTTCCTTTGTTCAGCTTCACAGTTTCAGTGGCTTAGATATGATTGTTAAACTCCCTTTTTGGCTAAATGTACTTTAGAGAACGATTTTAACTCAACTATGTAATTAAGGTACATGATTTTTCCTGAAGATTAAATAAATCTCCAGAAGATTCATTAGTTCTTAGTTGCACCCTAGCAGGGAGATGCATCTCCTTATTATTTGTCAAAAATGCTTTGTGATTGCTGAATTGCTCTTACAAAAGCAAAAGCAACATTAGATAAAGTATAATTTTCTAGTGGAGTGTGAACTTTTTAGCAGTTTTCCCATTTTTAAATTTCGAGGCACAGCATGTATGTCACATTGATGATGCCTTCTGAGTGTGATAAGATCCCTCAGTTTCTCCTCTTGCTGTCCAAGGTTACTATTACATGACTGTGAGTATACGTACCTATTGGAGGACACAATGGCCAAGAACATGAGCCAGATGTGAGGTGGGCTGGGTAGAAGAGAGGCCAAAAAGGAGAACTATATTCACTTAGCTATGCTAACTGGCTTTTTGGGAAAGAGAAAGACTGAACCAAAACTTATTCTTTAATTTAATTCTGGGGTTTGAAATAGCAATACATATAGTATTTCTGAAGACTAGAGATTGTTGAAATTCTTGGCTTAAGTGGATGGATCTTTGGTGGAGTCGTCCTTGTTTTATAGCAAGACTGAATATGGCTTGTAATATCATGTACATGACTTAGCTGGTATTTGAAAATATATGTTGTGAAGGTGTAAAAGTTAATCACATTAAAAAAATATATAATACTTGCCTCGCTTCAATATTTGGCTTTAGATGAGATGATATTTGTAATACACAGATGTGGCACAAATAAATGCATATAAATTCAGTGTGAAAACTGATGAGCAGTGTAGCTATGAAACCTGATCCAGTATTAATGATTGCTGATGAGCAGTCAATTACCATGCCTTGATACAGAGGAGGATCTTACATTCCAGAAGCCACTTGAACCATATTTGCTCAGACACATCCAATAAAAGCCTATTCAACTCTAGTGCTCTTTAGGCTGATTTGCTGTGGAAATTCTCCAGCCTGCTGTCTGATTGGGTGGAAAGATGTAATCTCAGAGATAATTGCGTTTGAAAGATTTTGTGAAAATAGTGACTGGTGGAGAAGGGAGACATTCTAGGTGACCTGACTGAAGAAAAAGCTTCCAGGTGAGTTCACAGCTTCTTAGAGATTTCCAGGTGATGAAAACTTTCTCAGTGTTTGAAGCATTCCTTTGAAATAGAGGGCACAGCAGATTGCAGCTGCCTGCCTTGTCTATGTGTTAAGCTGAAACAGCCCTTTTTCTCACAATCATCTCCTTGCAGCCAGTGTGGCTCCTCAAACGACAGTGCAGCCCCCTTCTAAATTGGAGGGAAGCTATGCAGCTGGGCAGCAACTGCTGTCATACAGCTTGGGAGCTTGTGAACTCTATTGTAGAGGTGGGGAAAAGCCTGCTAGACCCCTTAAGGTCTTGGCCCCCATCCACAGTGTATGTGCACCTGAGGCAGAGCACTTGGCTGGTAGGACTGAGACACAGACACACAGGAGACAAGGCAGCGCTAATTCCTCTAATGGGGGACGCATTTGTTTTATCACACTTTGCTGCAAGAGAGAACGAGTCCTGCAGGGCCAGACTACTGCCATTTGCCATAGAAGAGCATTCAGGGCTCTTAACTCCAATTGTGCTCCTGTGGAGTCTCCATTCAGGCTTGGCCTGGAGAGTAACAGGCCAATTTAACCTGCTATGTGGCGTGCAAGAACTCGCCCTATGTAACCTGCTACCCCTTAATAGATCTGGCTTCTATTAACTAACCATAGCAATTCAGAAATTAACAGTGAAATGTAAATTAAAAATCAGAAACACAAAGGAATAAAAATATGTAGGTGTTGAGGGCCTTGGGTTCCCTAGTGTAGGCTGGAGAAAGAGCCAGTAGCTGGTCCTCGCTCAGGCACTGTTTATCATGTAAATCAATTGAATCAAGTGGAAATAGCTCTTAAAAGCTCCTGTCTAGCAGAAATGGAACTTGATGGCTTAAACTTGTGTGAACATATTTCAAGGCTGTCTGGAGCTTAAAATACTGATCATGCTGTGAATTGGAAATTTTTTTTTCTTGTTGGTATTGTTAACTCCTTGGTGTCACTGGCTAACTTAAATCACACATTCTAATTTTTATGTGACAAAGTTTTGTTTGTTTTCAGGTTTCCATGGCTTCTGAATGACAGTTTTATAAAGCTTTATGGCTGTCATTAATGGGTCTTTTCCCTAGGGCTCATCATGGTGACACCCTCTACTGTCAAAAAAAGCTTCTCTATATTTTGGGGAAACTCCAATCAGAGTCAGTTAGCTATGGGAAATGGAGGCTTAGTAACAGCAAAGGAGCTGATGTGTCCTATTCTCTCCCCTGTCACGCTTTAAGCTTTGTACTTAGTTCAGTCCCTCTACAGATGTTTTGGCTGAATTTGACCTATGGGTTTTTTTTCTTTCCTTTTTTTCTGTCTTTCTGAACTGAGCCTCTATTTTTTTTTTCACTTACAACTTAGCAGACACTGTTGTTTGCTGTGAACCTCAGTTTTTTAATGACACAGGAATGTAAACATGTTCAAATCTCTTTCAGACACCCGTATAAAATTTGCTTCTTAAAATAGCGGTGTGCTTTCCTCTGCTGTTCAACTGATACAGAGAATAAAAGCCTGCTAATTACTCCACTCATCCATTTTACTTCTATTGGTAGGATAAGGCATTTGATGATAGCTATGGGCAGATCTTTCAAGCTATTTGGTTAAGTCTCTCCCATTAAATCCATCGATTTAATGTGCATGCTAGTAAGTAGATCCGAACTACATTTTCCTCAAATGTAGATAGAATATGAGATTCTGACCTGTAAGTACCTCAGTTCTGATGCAAAGTAAGTTTTGGACAAGACAGATGCACCTCATCACACTCAAATTCCATATTATTATGCATAAGAAACGACCAAAGTGTCAATCCTACTAGCTGTCCATAGCCTCTGTGTGAAATTAAACTGAACACTGAAGGAATACACTTAGCCAGTTTAAAAAATATTATTGTTTCAGCGGGAAAAGTTCATTCCAGACATCTGAGGTATACCAAACATGAATTTGCTATTTGTTGAACAGTTAAACATGTATTTTTGCTGGGATATTTCATTAGAGAATAAATCAAACATTCAAAATAATGAAATGAGTGGGAGGTTTATACATTAATTTTAAAACTAGTTTATACAGTTCCCATCTGAATATATAATTCACTGTGCTTAAAAAAAAAGCAGATAGAAATCTTTATTGAATTTTGTATTTAATATTGCACTTAGGCAATTTCGTGTTAAGAACGATGGAGAATTTCCTGAGTAAAGATCAAGCAAACAAACAAAAAGAGGAAAACCAATTGATTGTCTGAAGGAGAGTTCTCTGACACATCAGTTTGGACAGGATAACAGAATGAGTTGATTTCTGTTATGTAGAAAATCAACATAGATGATCATAAATGGTCTGTGGCTTTAGAAATTTACTGGAAAAAAATTTTATTCAATTCACAGTACTGATGGACCTAGATGGGGTAGGCCTAGAGAAAGAGAAGGTTAATCCACCTAGAAGAAAACAATTTAATAAGAAATAACTGCAAGAATAACGATTTCTTCCTTTTAAGAGACAAACACAGATATGAAATAATACTCTTAGATTTATTTTGTTTGCAGTGCTTGTCGTCTGTAATATCCAAGGAATGTTCTTGCTTCTCTTCATTTACAATTTACTTTATGGTCATATATATAATGTTTTGAGTACTTACATTCTATTCACTCTGTATTGCTATTTTAATGCAAATTATGACCATATAATGACTTTCTACTTAAGAAATAATCTCCATTGTTGCAGGATCTGCATCTGATAATTGAGCTGTGTAGCCAGAGCAGAAGGTGCAGATGTTTAACAGGGATCAAAGTCAGTTATTGGGTTGCCTCACTCCCAACAAAAGCAAACTATTGCTATTAGCATATTCTTTTCTTAAAAAGCATAAATTAAAGAGATAATTCATAATGTTTTTAAAATTAAAACAAAAAGTACACGGTGGATTCTTTTTTTTGGTGACGCTTAATCAGAGTAAAAGTCAGCCAGAGTAGTTGTTTTTAAACAATCACTGTATCCTCATATTTTTTCTACCAACTTATTAAGAATCTCTGAATGCAGATGGGCTTGCGAGATGGAGAAGTGAGTGCAGTTGTGAATTATGGAAGAAATTCTTACTGTCTTCTGAGAGAAGTTTATGACCTGGAAAATGATTGACTCTACAAGTTTCTTCCACCCAGGAAACTGACTGACTGCTGCTGTGATTTGTACACTCTTCTATCCCCATTTGGATCTATCATTTTCTGCCTTCTCATGCACACACAGGCACATATGTGTACATACTCACATGGACATTCATACAAAATACAGAGAAATTCTTTTGCAGATTTAACTCATTTTACTTGAAATGGCAAGTATTTTTATTGTGGTTTTTTGTCTTTTTGGTATCACTTTCTCTTACAAGGCACACGATGCATAATCAGCCATCTACTCTGTAATTACGTTGCAAAGACTATGTAAATACCTAATTATTTTCATGCAGATTACTTGATAATTATACTACCAGTTGAGAAGTAATTCAAAGAATAATTACCATGTAACTTCCACTTTTTAGATGTGAGGATAAGGCTTTGTTTTAAAGATATAGAGAAGTGCATAATTATCCTGGGGTTACATTCTACTCAGATTGTCGATTATCCTATATTTACAGTATTATTATATGGCTACTGGGCTCAGTACCATGTTATCGCTATTTGAAAAAAAAATTAAAAAAATCTTTGCTTGCTACTTTGTAACAAGTATTAGACAATGCAAATGTTAATATTTTTTCCACTTTCCTATTAATTGAAATGGAGTTCAGACCTTTTCTGACTGTGAAGAAGAAAATGCCTTTTTGTACTAAATTATCCTGTGTCTTTTGAAGAAGAAAATGACATGGGCTCAGATTCTTAAAGGGCACTTGGAGACCAAAAAGCTCATTTATGCCAAACGTATCTTTTTAATTTCTAGAATGGGTACCATAGTGTAAAGTTTATAAGAATAGTGACATGTCCCAGAAAAGATGCTGTCCCTCTCTTGGGCTAGACAGAGGGTTTCATCTGCTGTTCTCAGGATGGAGATGTCTTCTTCTATTTGCAATTGCATAAAATAGGTTTTTGGGTAAAATATACAATGAGCACTCTTACGCTGTATGAAGTGACTCCAGGATTGTAATTTCATTTCTAGCCACAAAGCTACAGATTAATGAATTCGTTGCCTTGTTGGGCCAGTTAAACTTTCATTATATTACAGAAAATGAAACTGCTTGAATAGCAATGGATGAGAATGTTCTTTTTCTTCTGAGAAGCCCAGTATCTTGTTTATTGGCTGTAGCCACTGGAGAAAGAACAGGGAGTACAGCATTATTTATTTCTATGATAATGCCCAAGTACTCTCCTAATTGTCTTGATGCTGAATTTAGATGCAGTACACATCACCATGGAAGCAACAAGGCTGCATATAGAGGGCATGACCCTAAGCTATCTATTTCATAGTAGGCTGTAGTTGAGCAAAGGGATGGATCCCAGACATAAGATTATGGAGGACCGACATTAGGCACAAGCAAAATAAATGATTTCCTGGAGCACTGTGCTGGTGGAGGGGCTGAAATTCATCATCTGACAAAGAAGATGTCTAGGGAGCTTCACATTAGTGACAGCAGCCTATGACTGCCTGGTACCACCTGAGCAGCTCCTCCGGCACAGCCCTTCCAGGACAAGCTCAGCTGCAGAGCCTGGAGAAGGTCTCTGCTACTAAGGGGAGACGGTGGCACCAGCACTTGAAATTTTACCTTTGTTCTGCATGCTTCCACCCATGCAAGTAGCAGGTGGCTGAGGGTCAAAATGAGAAAGAGGGAGCCGGTGCCCCCTTTCTTATCCACTCATCTGATTGTGCTGCACTTCCCTGGTGGAAAATGGCATCATTGCCTGATGCAAGCGAAGCAGAAGGGGAAGCTTGCTGAGTGATGGCTGATGCTCCTGGGAGCTGCTCTATGGCTGCCACACAGCTAAATTTTACCAATAAGTTATTCTGCTGATAAAGGAAGGTAACACTTGGTAAAATCTACATTGTTGAGAAACCCTGAATGAATTTTGAAACTATTTTAACTAAAAGGCTGAAAGTGTTATGGTAGTTATCTTGCAACTGTGATTACAGTGTATAAAAATCTATAAAACAGTATAACGGACATCAGGATCTGTTGCATCTAGTGTGAGAATACAGGGAAAACACCATGCATATGGGCACACAAGATATCTCAAAAAGTATTTTGGTAAAGGGTGAAGTAGCTACCAGTTTTGAATGCAATGTACCTTTTCTCTGCTGCCTCTGCAGCAGCAGAGAAACTCACCAGAATTGTCTGAGATCTACTATACTTACCTCTTATACGCAGGCAAAGAAACCTGGAAAGCCATGCCTCCCTCATGATTTTTCACAATACAAATGACTCTGCTAACATTACATCATTGCCACTTTGGCTTGGACGGGGATTTGCTTCAGGATTGTTCAACATGCTTTTTGCCTAAAAAGCTTTATGAATCCAGTGTGCTACTCAGGCTCTTAATCAAGGATTGCCCGTGTATGTGTTGTTTCATAGTTTGTAAAACAGAAACCAGTCTTTCATGTATGTGTGTGTATCTAGTTTATATCTACGTATACATATAAAATACATATGTGTATTTTTTGTATCTGCATGTAGATATCAAACAGTGGCTGATCTTAAGGAGAAAATGCCCCATTGTAACTGAAAACTTGCTGTCAGACACCTTAGTATCATATATCTAATCCACTCAAACTGCTAGACAGCATGTCCTGGGGCTCCCTGGTAAATTTCAACTGGTACCTTTCAAAAGTATCCCACCTGCTGACACCTTGGAGCTGCTGAGATGTTGTGTAGGTGACAAAAGGGGCCAAAGCAAATCTGATCTGCCAGGGAACTTCTTGGCTAATCTGTAAGAATAGATTGCCAAAACATTTTGTTTCATTAGGCTGGAGGATGATCAAATCTCAGATAATTTTTTACGTGTTTTCAATGTTCCAGCTTTCCTATTCTTGCTATGGCAACTGGCCAACACTTCCAGTGTAAAGTGTACAATGGGCTGTTAGGATGAGAGACATTGTGCTTATTTGGCAAGACTTGGACATGGCTTACTGCATTGTTTTATAAATCCACTTGGGTTGTTAATTCCATCCTTT
This sequence comes from Pampusana beccarii, assembly GCA_013399365.1. Classification (NCBI taxonomy): domain Eukaryota; kingdom Metazoa; phylum Chordata; class Aves; order Columbiformes; family Columbidae; genus Pampusana; species Pampusana beccarii. Next base: position 209,871 of record VWYH01004739.1, on the reverse strand, counting down.
CTTAACCTGGCTGTTCACATGTGACGTGTTTGGGAATGGCTTCAGCCAGCTGGTATAGTAAATGATGAAGAGTAAGAGTTGGAGCTTCCTACTCTCAGTGGATACTGCTTCTTTTAGAAAAAGCCAAATATATGCGGCACGTCCCCTGTGTGCTGAGACAACCTATCCTTTCCTGCATATCCCTCAAAGCGATGTGCACAGTGAAAAACACAAAGCTGCGCTGTGAAATAGCAGGAGTCTACCTATTCCCAAAGAGCAGTATTGGTCTCTGATTGCTGCAGATGTTCAAGTGATTCAGGCACTGAGAAAGTCATGACTCACAGCACTCTTACTGGAACAGCCCAGTCTCCCTAATGGTGAATGTCTGACTTGCTAGGTATGATTTCTTCAGGAGATGTATGATGTAGGATACCAGAGAGCACAGGATGTGTGTGGGTGTTACAGATGGCACAGGAGCATGTGTGCAGGGCTAGAGCATGTGGAACCTTGAGGTTTGCTATGCCATATTTAACAACAACCACGAAAAATGTCTTTCTGCGTTAACGGCCTGGTAACAGCAGCTTTGGCTCTGCACCGTTGTTCTCTAATGTGCTTCATTTTCAAAGCTGGAAGTAAAGGGAATGTAGTCCAAATTTTCTTAAAAATCTGCTTTTGGAAGCTATTTTAAAAGCCTGGCTGTTGTAGTAGCAAGGCTGGGGAGTCTTCCAGTGATGTAGCATATGTTCATGGTGTCACTAACTCTCCTGGTGGAATCACAAACCTTGTGATAAAGTTAGTACTTTTTCCACTTGAATCAACTGCTCAAATGAGGAAGTTGTACGAGACCACCAGCTATGTCTCTGAAAAGAAAGTACAATTTACACTTTCCTTGGACAATAAATACCCACCAAGACTTTCCAATGTTCTTTTAAAACAAAATGTTCAAATGTTCACAAACTATGTCAAAAGGAGAAGTTCTTAGGAAAACAAATTGCTTCAAAACATTACTGCAAAACATGAGATGGAATTCAGTGGCCTAGATGCAGATGTTTAATGATGTAGGGTATCCAAGACGTCCACATGGGGCTGGAAGATATGGCAAACAGAGAAGACCTTTCTGGAGAATGGGCAGGGTATTTCACATACACTTCTGTGGTAAGTTCCTGCTTTTAGGCCCCTGAATTTCACTTCTGACTTCAACGGATGTGGATTGTCTCACCAATCCACTTCTTGCACGTGGCGTGCTATAAGAAGCTTGCAGAAATCTTGCTCTGCCGTCACTCTGCTCAGCCCATCCTCTCCTCAGGGCACCATGCTCACTAGGACTTCATTCTTGGCTCCAGCTTTTGTTTTTGCTTGGGTTTCCATCTCCCTGTTCAGCTTTTCCCCTTGCTAAAATAGGCAGGTTTCAGGAGCTGTCTGAATTATTGAAAAACTCTGATGAGAGTTTTGGTCATTGGAAAGGTCAGAAAGGTAGCTGGAGGGATGCTGGAGTAGCTTGAGGGCTTATTAATTTCTTACAGAAGCTTGGCTACTCTGACCGATTTGTGCGTGAAAAGCTTTCTCAGGTTATACATCATCCTGGCTTTCTCTTTATGCCGATGCAAGACAAAGTCTAATGCCAGTACCTCATCTGGGAAGCTTAAGCTTTGCTCCTGACTGGCCAGAGCTCATAAATGTGGGCACAAATGTTTGCTGACCTAGAGAGCTCTGCACAGATGTGAACTGCAGTTGCCTCTGGGGGTTCTGAGGTGGGAGAAACTGTTCTGTGTTACAATGAATGACTGGGGCATGATATTTAATCAAGCAGGAATAATATACCTTTGCACTTTTTTTTTCTTTCGAGCTGTAGAAAGGAGTCCAAGCAGGTAAATAAAAGAAAGCTATTTGGAAGCTTTTCCTGGCCTTGTCTGGTCTACACGAGCTCCGTCCTAAGCAGCTCCTGTTCAATGCATAAAAGAGACCTGGGCGCCTATTCTGTGTCCAAAACGTAATCCTTTTGTGTGTGGTGCGATATGCTCAAATTCTGCCTTACAGGTGACCATTTGTGCTTTTTCCTCTACTTACAACTCTAAATAACATGGATAATTTAGTAGATTCAGATTTTGGGGAATGTGTGCCCTCATTTATCTATTTTTATCATACCAGTTTTGCATTTAGCTAAGTAAACATTAAAAAGATGCTCAGTCTGCTCTCTGTGGCTATTTATATTCAAAAGGAAGCATAAGACTTTGTGAAGAAGTGAATATTCAGTGGATTTCCTGATTGCTTCTTGCACCAACTACTTCCTTTCATCGTTTTCTCAGAGAAGATACACTGCATGATTCATTGAAGTAATTCACAACATTTTATATTGACTCGCACCTTTGCAAATTGTATGAAAATTCATGCAGTGTCAGAATTAGACAGTGATCCTTAATGCTTCCTGTAGAACTCCATTTGGCATTTTAGAAATGGATTTAAGATTCCAGAGTGATTCAAGTGAAAAAGCTATTAAGCTAGTATTTTCTTAAAAACCATATACATAAAATTGCTGATAAAGCTTTTCCATTTCCAGGTATATGAACACATATATGAAGAGTTTCCTTACTATTTAAAAATAATGCAGAACTCTGGAATTATCTGATAAAATCCATTATAATGAATGTTGTTCAAAATGTCTATTACACAAATATGACCCAGTTGACACTACATTTATTTCCAAATTGTATTTGCCATTACTATGTTGGCATCTGCAATTCCTTCATTTTCAGGTGACAGCCTTTCCTCTGCTTATGAAGAGAAGACTTTAATCGTACTTTCTAAATAAGTTTTAAATAAATAATCTGCAGTGTAGTCAACTATAGATAATATTTTTTCTCGAAAATGATAATTTTGTTTAAGTGAACTACATAAAAATATCTGGAAAACAGTTTAACTTTCTAAAATACAAAGTTTTTAGGAGTAATTTCTCCATCTGAAAAAAAACAATTAAAATATTAAGGTATTCAGTGTTTCCAAATGGAGCAAGTTTTGTGGATGTAATATTCAAACAAAACACCATAGGAACTTTTTGAAACAAACATTTTCAACAGCACTATTTGAGAAAAAAATATTGACAGTTGTCCTATAAGTTCTCTTGCTGGCTAATAATAAATGTTCTTCTAAGTGTTCTACAGTATTTAATTTCAAATAAATTTACATGTTGTTATTTTATTAAAAGAAAATTATTTGAATGTATTCTCTGTGGAGTTCTCCATTTTGAATTAGACTTATTCCCTTCCCAAATAATGCTCATTTAAGTCACAGCAATTTCACGCTGTATTGTAGTGTATCCTAAACCATTCAGGTAGGGTGAGTTGGGGGAGACTCCTGTAGGAACAACAGGGAATGCTGCCATCATGAAGAGCAAAATTGACATTACAATTTCCAGTGAAATATTTTGACTTAAGTTTTGGATATCAGGCAGCATCCTTATCAAGGCGCAGTCTAGAACAGTGTTGGTACCACCTCTGAGGGTACATGATAGCCATAGACTGATCCTGCAGGCACTACGAAATGGTCTGATGGGATGAATTAATAATGTCTGCTACTGGCATAATCCACACCTTTTTGAACCCATGTAAAGGTTGTTTGCAGTGGCTCAACATGTCAGCATCACAGTCTTCTCTTTCAGTTGGATTTTTGATAAGTATGACAACTCATGATTGATTGTGTATATTTAACAGTGCAAATTACCCTCCGCCTCTCCACCTCTTCAACTTAAGAAAGAATGTGGAAATGTTTAGGTGCTGTTGTTGTAAGTATAATGTTCTTGCTTTAAATTAGTACTCCTCAGCCACCTGACATAAACAAGGTAAAATATTAGAAAGCGGAGTAGTTCTTCCTAATGGGTTCTATTTGGAGCTGGATGAATACAAAACGTGAATACAATGAACACCTTAGGGGTTGTAACAGCTTTAAATATGTTATTTTAACAAAAAAATTCAGTCCTAGAATATAATCTCATATACTGAGGGCTGGCTACAAATGAATCATTAAAGTTGATTTACTCTCTCCTCCCTCTCCTTGAGGCTATATTAAAAATTGTTCTGGCCTCTAAATGAAGGCACTGCAAAGTGTTATTAATTTGGGGTAGAGGGAGGGAGATAAACCTCTTGTTTCAAAAGACTGTTATAATGACTTTTGAAGAAAAAAGAAAAGCTGTACTAGCCAGTTAATGAAAAGAGAAGCTTTACATAAGTAACAGTGAAGCACTTGAAAGGAAAACAGAGAAACTTCACATTTTCAATGCATATTTATCAGGGGGGGTGTTCCTGGAAAAAAATGGGGATTGTATCATGTAGTGAACATGATGTAGTGAACAGCAGTCTTCCCTGCCTACCCTCCTGTTTCTATATTTATCATTACGAATTGAAAAAAATGCTTCTGCTTATGTTGTTATTTCTAAAGCTTAAAATGGCTTAAAATCAGATAACAGTGACCAGAATAATCTAAGTAACAGTGTTTCCTATCCTGAGCTACCATCTTCTTTTTCTATTCCCTCCCATTGTTTACCTTTTGCTGAACATGTGTCTTAACTTATCTCTGAAGCCCAGGGAGAGAGAGGGACAGGCACTGGGGACAGAGCAGGCTGGGCAGCACTAAGGCTGGGTGTAACCCTGCCACACCACCCCAGAGGAAACTTTCTGTGCTGGCTGTAGCCAAAGGGAGAGGCGACACAGGTTGATTCATGATGGAAACTTTGCAGGTTGGCACGGGTTTGTGGGGCCCACACAGTGATTCTGATCTTGATCGAGATGCTACTGCATTACTTAAAAAAGAAATAAAGGCACTGGCAGCATTTCTGAATGAGAGAAACAAGTCTAATGTATCAGTCAGTTCTGTGATGTGACTTTTCTCTTATATTCAGTTTGGAATAAATAGATGGAGATCTTGCTGCTGCTGTAACCTGACATTTTCAGTGCATTGAAGTTTCTGTAGAAAAAAGTGTGAACTACAACAGCTGTCACTTTGCAGAGATCGAGTGATTGAGAACCTCCTAGTGCTGTGCCAGATAGATCCTGATGCATCACTGATGATTTTTCCATTATAACAGAAAGCTGCCATCAGAAATGATATACAACCAAGAGGCAGTATTTCGTGTCCTGGATAACTGTGTTTCGTTTGCAGGATGTGGAGCTGGTTATTTAGTGAATATAGGCACAGACAGTCCTTTTCCCCTGCCTATATTTTAACTCCAGTTTTTGAAAGGTAATTTTAATATTAATTTTTAAGAGTATAATTTATCCAGAGAATGACAGTCCAGCATAGATTTTAATGCTCTTTGTATGGAAATGTATTAATACAAACTGATATTCTCAAAATGCAACTGAAGTTATTGGATGTCAACTTAATTGTTTTAATTAAGCTTTGCATACTCTGTTAATCATACTGTAAAGCTTTCAAAGAGATAACTTCAGCAATGCGTTAAGAAGTAAATCAAAGCACAGGTTTTAATCTACTGCGTGCTGGGGGAGTTGTTATTTGAACATTTATAGCTTTCAGATTGTGAAAAATTTAATGACAGTGATTGTCCTCTTGTATCTAAGAGGTTTTCTATCAAAGGAAGACCCTTGTTGAAGTGAATACATTTGATGCAGTCATTGAAATACAAAGTCAAAATACATCCTGTGATTCAGAGTGGCTATGACCGAATAGACTACAAAGTCAGCAAAGAACACAGCAAAGAACACAGAAAAGAATTCTGTCAGTTTTGAGGATTAAACATCCCTTCACCCCCCAAAAAAAGCCTCAGATGAAAAAAACACCCCAAAGGAAAATTAGAAGTAAAATTAATGATGCTATAGTCAATCAAGAACTCAAGAAAAAACACTGGGTTAGTGGTAACTAGTGAAATGGCTCTGGCTTTCCTCCTATTTTAGGGTCTCAGGAAGAAGAGAAGGAAGTGAAGACACCCAGGCTTGTAGACTAGATCGTTGAGAGACTTGTCCCTTACCCATTGCCATTGAGGAACTTTACTGCCGGTTATCCACTCTCATCACAGAGGGGAGCAGATGAGTTGTGTCCAACCTTTTTTTTTTTTTCTCTTTCAATATCCTATTTTGGCCTTCTCTGTAGTTTAATTTCTTTGTACTCTGCTTTGCACCATAAGAGAAAAGGCTGATGAGACTGAGGGGTGGGGGTAGGGAGACAACTAGGGGAGATTGGTGGTGACGTTCAGAAATGTGAGTCATGCACATAGAGAAATATAGGGGAGAGTTTGTCATGAATAACTTGAGTTACGTGACTCCATAAAATTTTAGGTTACAACCAAAATGGGTTGTATTCACATGCCTATATGATTCCACATAAGCTTCCACACCTGCCGTAGATCCACATGCAGCATTAGATGCAGGTTGACTACTGATGTATTGGGTGTGCTTTTTAAATTTCAGGGAGAAAAGCCTCTGTTATATGCAGTGGAATGAAAATGCATATGTTTCCACTTACCAGAGGTGACAGCCAGCTTTGTGCAAAAGGGTCTTTTATTTAACCACTGAAAAGCTACACAGCTGTCATAAATCTCTTTGAAATGGTATTGTATTAATTTCTGATAATATCCATCTGAATATCATTGTTTTCATTTTATGTTGCCTTAGCCCTTTCCTGTGTATTATGTAATAAGAAAGTTAAATATTCACAGGAAGTCTTTATGCTTCTGGATGTGAAAGTCTTGCTTTCAGAAGATTAATAATGGCCCCTCGATTTTTCTTAGCACTCCCTCCCTACCTCTCTACACTTTCACGTATTCATCCTACCTTTCCTTCCTTTGCTTAATATGATATCTATATCAAACACAGGGGAAGCAGGACAGATTTCTCGATTCTCCACATTGCAGTAGTAAAGTCCTCCTCCTTCCTTCCTTCCTTCCTTCCTTCCTTCCTTCCTTCTTTCATTCCTTCCTTCCTTGCTTTTCTTTTTACTGTATAAGGCAGCTCCCTAACTTTTTCCCCAATACATATAAACGTGTATATATATATATGTATATATATATATACATATAATTTTTTAAGAAGCACAGAAGCCTCTGAACAGGTTCTAGATTTTTTTTGGCTTTACAGCTGTCTAATCTGCTTCTCATTTATACAGTTTAAAGGGTGACATCCCTTTCCTGTTTGATCTGGGAATGCTATGAAGAAAGGTATGTGCTGCTGTATTTTGAAATATAACTTCAATAAGTGAATGGTACAAACAGGAGAGGAGGGGTGGGGTTGGAATTTGGTGGAAGAAGGTATTTTTCAGAGCTACTGCACTACTGCAGATTTTTTTTTCAATATATATATGCATTTTTTTTTTCTTTTTTTCAGAGAAGTTTTGTGACTTTAAACTCTTGTCGACCAATGTTGCAACAGTGATGTAGCAGGCTTCAGGTTGAAGGGTGTCATGACATATGGAAACTCTTGAATTTGGTTTTCTCCAGGCCCTTTCTATACAATTGACAAGTAGTTCACATTTTGATATGGTTTTTTCGTGTTTTTTTCTTTTCTGCTTTTTGTGTTGCTTTGCCATTTGACATCAACTCGCTTCTCATACATGGCTCTTCAAGTGGCAAGATTTCACCTTTGTCAGTGATAAGAGAAGCAGATACACCAACTTAGATCCATACATCAAGGTGTTTAAAATACAGCTGACTACACCTGTGACTGTTGGTGGCAGTAGCAGGATTCTGAGAGCGACATTTTGCAATGAGTTACAACAATATTGAAAATAATGTCTGCTATAGAGAAAGCCAGAGGGAAGTTTGTCACATTCCTCGGGAAAGGAGGAGTAGAGGAGAAAAGATCATGCAATAAAAATAATATAAACACCTCTCTAAGCTAGCCAGTTGATAAAGGTATGAAAACTGTGTTTAAGCCTAAAGATGTCGAACAAGAGATTCATGCCTTGATACAACCTTCAGCCGATGAGGTGTAGAAATATATGTCACATTTTTAAAAGAAGATTCATGAGGGTAAACTTAGTTCTTCAGCACCAATTACTGAAGGGAAATGGGTGAATAAGTTACTTTACAAGACAACCAAGCCCTGAGGCTCCTGAGCAGTTCCAGACTCTTATGCTGGGATTCAGCACATGACCAGTGGCAGTGCTGGGCTAGTAGGAGGGCATTAGGGAAAATACGTAAATATTGCATTTGGTTTTCCCATCAGAAGCCTTGTCTAGTCTAAATCTGTTCTTCACTGGAGTGGTGGGGATTGACAAAATGTCAAGGGCCTACATTTGAACCACACTCAATGCTTCCTTAGCTCTCTTAAGAATGAGGTATATATCACAGTATCACAGTATGCTAGGGATTGGAAGGGACCTCAAAAGATCATCTCGTCCAATCCCCCTGCCAGAGCAGGAACACTTAGATGATCTGATGGATATGTGAATATTTTGGATATGAAGCTTATATGTCCAGGAAGAATATCAGAATGATTTTATTTACTTCAGAAAGGTCCCTTATTAAAATTGTACTCAGCTAAATTTGAAATTTTTTAAAAAAAGAAATTGCAGAGAGAAAGGATAAAAGAAAGAGCTGGGATATCTAGGGATTGCCAACAAAGCTAAGCAGAGACAGAACAAACAGGAATTGGTATAGATGAGGAACAAAAAGCTACATGAACAAATAATGTCAAATGACTACAGTAGGTCCCTTATAGATGCTATATGGTGCTGCATTGTCAGAGTTGAAGGAATGGAGGACTGCGGTTGTATTTTTCCTGATATTTGTTTGCTTCAACATGCAGTGTCTTTGGAATTACAACCCAAGTCCACCTATAATATCCATCTTTTCTTCCTTCATTAGCTTCTATGAATACCCCTTTCACAGGCCGTGCAAGTCTCCTTCTTGTCCTCTGTCTATCTGACCCTTTCGAGTTCTAGTTCTGCAGACCTGAACGATCGGTGCTATGGCTTTTACAGGAACTGTTGAACCTGTCCTCAGCCTAGCCTTTTTTTCTGCAGCTTGGATCATTGAATATAAGAAGTAAAATTGGATGGTGAACACACTTCTGTTTACTGTAAGAGTGCTTTAACTACAGCGCTATAACACAAGAAAAAACATTTAAATGAAAAGCAATGTATAATCCATATTTTGTGCCCAGCTGTCTGGTTTTAGCACTAAATATGCTCAGAGCATGTTGACTGCCCTCAGCATCCCATGGATATAAGGAAAGCTCATTTCTGAACTTGGATTTATTTGGGAATAAGATCAGAGTCAGCTGATGGAACCAGTACCAGAATTTTACACGCTTAAGTAAATTCGGGTGGAAAATATGAGATGGCAGAAAGGATTGAAGCTGATGGATTGAGTTTTTATGGGCTATTCTATGATAATTGAGAACTTAGGAATGACCTAAAATAAAATACGCGCCTCTTCTGCTTTGTAAAGCACACCTCAGAAGTCCCAAAAAAAGCACGTTTGAAAGTGAAAGTATATTGATTAAGTTTGAAGAGGAAGCTCCTAAGTTCCCAAGGAAGGAGAATAGATTAGGGTCATGTCAGAAAACATTTGTGAATTACTCCAGAAGCACAGGCAAGGAGATGAAGGGAAGAACACTCACAGAAACACACACGTGAAGTTTTAGCTGGAAAGAATTTGCCAACTGATCTTTAGAAGTGTGTTCTGAGGACCAGGTAGGTGACCCACTGTGTTCCCAGCCAGAATGGCTTTGGTGTTTCGAATTAATGCAGTTAAACATTTGATACGTATTCTGCCAGAACTGTACACTGCTTATTCCTCTGAAATCTATGATTTTTTTTGATAGGTGACTCTTCTCATGAAACAACTGCGAACAACGGCTTATTTTAATTTTTCATGCTGGGATTTTCAAAATACCTTGGCACATAGGGGATGGCAAAGCAGTGTACATGGGAAAGACTTTTAAGGGGGTTGAGGCACAGGCACTGCTGCAACTCTAGTATGATTTCGTATGAGGAAATAAAATATCAGATACTGAGAGGGAAGAAAAAGCAACTGAAAGTTCCAAACATGAAGCCATGTCTGCTGTTTGAAGAGCACACACCCATAAAGGTCAGGAATACTGTCATTGATGATATCAAAGGACATATCTTTTGATATTTTGCTTGGAAGTTATATTATATACACGAGCCAGAAATCTGGTCCTATCCTCACTAAAAGCACAGACAGCTGGCTGCAGGAATGCAGCTGAAGATACCAGTGAAAATACATGAGCTGATAGGGAAACACAAGGGGAGGGAAGGTCAACATCCTTTCCCTCTGTTACAAAAGTGAAAGCCATTATCCCCAGGTCACAGTCCTAGTGCCTGGAAGCTGACATGACTCAGAGCAAGCAGGACCTCCACCCATTTCCACAGGGAAAAGATCAGGTATGTTGGTTAACTTGGAATAAGTGCACTATAACCATGAAAGATAACCTACTTATATTGCTAGTGAGAAACTAGGCACGAGGTTGTTGTGTAATATGATGTACTTGAATTTGGGGAAACAAAGTCGAAAGAAAGAGTTCAGGTGCTAAACATCCACCCATCCACCCATCCATCCATCCATCCATCCATCCATCCATCCACTTGGAAAGAGTACTGTCAAATGTGTGAACCTCGACAAGAAATCCTTGGGAAAGAATGAAGAAATCAGGAGATCATAAACAAATTCTGTGGGTTCATTTTCCTAAAGACATGGAATTACAGTTAGATGCGCTTGGAAGGAAATACAGGCCTGTTGAAAGGAGGGTTTGGGGCAATGAGGTCCCAGGATGGAATATGAAACTTTTATCTGTAAAACTGACATTTCGAAGCTGACGTCTGATATTTTATGAAAACTCCGTTGTTGACAAGAAGGTATTCCAAGAAACATTTTACTTTTATATGTAACAAACATAGCATCCAAAATAGAGTTTATAACTAAAGTTCTCTGGGATAGTTATGAAATAGATCTGCTCAGGTGTCTCACTAAAGGTGCAGAAGACGTGAAAAATGAAGGATATATCAGTACTGTATTGTATAAATATAAAATATGCTTACTAATTTAACTATTTCATATTATAATGTAGGTGGTATGGAGTTAAATCAAAAGAAATTTCTATAGGGAAAATGAAACTAAATGAAACAATTACAAAGACCAGAAAAAGAATGACAACACTAGGACGATGCTTTATGATCTACTATAATGAAACTAATGATGTACTTTCTAGGGCAGTGAGGCTGGCAGCAGAATTTAGAACTGAAGGGACACCTCACAGTTAAAGATTATTTCTAAAGAGGGAAGAAGGAAACGAAAGGAAGCTGAGTGAAAAAGCATGACTGTATTTATAGGTAGGGGTGCGACCTTAGTATGCTCCTGTCCTTATTTTGGCACTGGTTTCTGCAGTGTGCCCACCTGGACTGACCAGCTTAGTCACAACCCCACAAGCATGCATCTTCCCACTCTCAAAGGGAGGGCACAGAGTGCAGCAGCACTGCGTGTCTGCTGCTATACAGACCTGGGTGCAACTGAGCAGAGAGAAACTGACACGTTTGTAAACAAAGAATAAATTTAGAAAACAACCCACATGCAGGTTAGAGTGTTTCGCTCATATTGTTTGTGTTTGTCTGAATACAAAAAGCGCTTGTTTTAAAGAAACTGTTTTGGGATTACTTTAATTAATGGAGGGCCATAGAGAAGTTTTCAACAGAGTCCTCTATAAGAGCTGGGAGTCTGTTTTGCAGTGATGGGAAAACTGCAATGCAGAACTCCAGCTCAAATATGGTCAAACAAAATTTTTCTCTCTTGTAAGAAATAATGCAGGCTTTATGACCTGAGGGTGAAGTATAAAACAAATTACAAAGGAATGTAAAACACAGCTTGTCCTGTAACTGGAGTCTGAGAGGAGGCACCACAACCCCTTGGTGTAAACAACTGATGTGGGAATCAAGTGACACATGGCATCATTGGAAGGAGCCTGGACTGCACTAAGTGTGGCTTGGGCAGGCAAGGGCAAGACACAGGGTTTGGCCAGGGTGTGGGTCACATTTAAGTGCCAGCTGCGGCAGGCACAGGCTTTACTCAGGCTCTAGCAAGCGAACTCAGATCAATGATAACAGCCAAGGGAGCTGAGATATTTCATACCTGTTATCTCCTCGCCGTCATCTTAGATTGGCTTTCAGAAGCAGAAGGTTCGTTGCAGGTTTATTGACAAGCAGTGACTTGTCACTGCTTCCACCTCCCCCACCAAGCACCCTTCTCACTTAGCTGTTGTTAGATCCTTACTTTTCATAAACAATCCCAGAGATGAGCATTTCATGTTGTAGCTATCACTGGCCCAACTTAATAAATATTTTTTCTACATATGATAAATCTGTTTTTATACTTTGTTTCTGCAGTTCAACAATTATGGTGCAAATGAGGGCGCTATACAGTTCCCATGTGTTCTGGAAACTTGTCCGTATGCATGTAAGTTGATACCGTGTGTTAAGAAATGCACCTTTCTAGCTCAGTACGTACTTTTATTCTCAGCTGGAGAAAGGCATTACACTTAGGTATTGTTTAAAACATGGAAACTCTTCTAAATGTACTGGCAGATAAACAGAGTTGGTTACTCTATTTAAAAATACTGTGTAAAAATAGTTGAGCAAAAATATAAAAAAATTATGTGGAAAATTTCTCATTATGGCATTATAGAACATACTGGCTCCTGGGTGTGATCCTTAAGGGTAAAACTCCCCAAATCCCATGAAGTGCTTGTAATGGAGCAGGACTCTTTAAAAAAAGCATAGCATAAATCCTGTGAAACACTTAATGGGTCTTGGATCTAAGGTAAAGTAGGCACATTGTGTTGGATTATTGTCCAGCATTCCTCCTCAAAATCACCTCTGCTGGTATTTATAAAGCATGGGCAGGAAGCATAGTATAAATTCTGGTTTTATACTAAATATAGAGTTTGCATCTATTGTTCCTTGTCAGTGATTTTGGGTTATATGCACTTATTTTTAAAGGTGCTAAGTGAGCTAGGAACATTCAGTGAAGTAAACTTCTACTGAAAAAAAACCAAAACACCCTAGCAAGAAAAAAGCCTTTTAGTATGCCATGGCACTTCAAAAACTGTCACTTTGAACTTTAACACTGACACTTGAGGGCAAAAAAAGGTTGAAAAGTAGCTCAGGGTCAGTTGGTAGCAATGCTTCCCCAAAGGCTGCTAAACTTTCATTCTAGGATAGACAGACAGATGGACAGATGAGAAGCTGGATCCATGGATGATGTGACAGTATTAACTTTAGAAGCCCAGGCTCATTCAGTCTCTCACCACAGAGTCTTGTATCACTCAGCCAAGATGAATAGCCTTGTGGTTATTAACAAGATGTAGCCCTGTTAAGTCGTGCTCAAACTCTTTGTAACGCTCCATATTTACTCAAGAGTTACCAGTTGTGCGTATAGCTGTAGGTGTTATTCCAAAAGCAAGTAATATTTTAAAAGTAGGTGTATAGGTGGGGGACAAAATCATAATTTAGTATTTACCCTAGTTACTCTGATTAGATTACAGACAACTATAAAAATTCTTCTGTAATGATAGAATTCTGCAAATAAGGGGAAGCATATGTTTTATCACCTGTAGACTTACAAAAAAATCCCAAACCCTGCATTTTATCTCTTCTTCTATGTGACATATTCTTTCCAAAACCACATTGAATACACCCGGTGTCAAGTTCAACTTAGGCACTTCTGCACTCAGAACCAATCCTGCAGAGTAACTTTCTTCTATTCTGACACTGTGGATTCTAAATCAATACAAACTGCAAAATGAGGAATCCTAAAAATTATAACTGAAAAAAGCAATTGCCCTACTTCATTAATCCCACCAATTCCATGCGTGATTTACACTCATACTTCCACTTTAACTTCCTTTCAGCCTATAAACTGCTTTGAGGTCTAATTTCTATTACTTCAGATATTTCTCCAACTTTGCTGAAGACAGCAAATAAATCTGCCCCTTGTCTTTCTGATTGCTGGCATTCTTTAGCACACAGCAAAGGCTTTTCCCACTTTGTGTGTGGTTATTTTGTGTTGTAGAGTATTGTTTTATACTGAAATAACAGTATCAAATTAATTTGATCTAATCCCTGGAGCTGAATTCCAGCCACCAGGCCACATAGGGAATATATCTTTTATTTATAATTCATTTACTACTGACAATCATAATGGCAATTTCATTAAATGAAATATATCCCAAACCTAAAAGCCCATTAATATGAACTTATCATTGATCTGTCTTTATTAACTTTACTGACTTGTTCTATTTGTTTTCAGAGGATTAATAAAAATATTTTTCCATTATATTTTTAAAAATATGTAGGTATAGATTTTTTAAAATATTCCAGAAATACATATTTCAGATAGAGTAAATTAAAAAACTGTCCCATTTTCTAATAATAAACTTTTAAACATACCACTATTCCTTAAATATAGAAAAGGCTAGTCATTCTAGAAGTCAAAGCTGCCTGGAATTATTTCTCTAAGGGTTAAAATTAAAATAAACTTTTCAAAACTAAAGCAGGCTGAATAATAATCCATTTTTAACCTCACTAACTATTTTTTGAATAGTGTATAGTAGTCGTCCTTTCTTATCAGTTGGGCAGGGATTTCCTGCTACTGAGCACACATTTGTGTCTTAGACAATATAATGGGTATGTATGTTAGCTACTGTATTGCTCTTACAGTGCACCACAAATAAGCAGTTGAAAGCTGTTTTATCTTTCTCTCAAAAGATATTTTCTGATGTCTGTATTAATTGGCATTTCAGATCATATACTGTCACTTTTACACTTTGCTAAGGAAAAAGAAAAGCAAAAATATGTATTACAACTCTTGTTGTTATTAATATAAAGCCTGACTTTTCTTACAAAGATTAATTTGAAATGACACTATGGAGCTTGACAGTTCTTGTTGGTTATTTTCATTTACTAGACAATTTTGCATGCTATTGGCATGGGGACATGGTCTCAGGCAACAGTTTTGTTCTGTTGATTATTATTCTAAATGAAATAAATATTGAAGCAAATAGACAGTAAGCCTAACTAAAGACTAAATTACTATGCTAGATAAATCTCAGTAAACAATTATTAAAGAGAAATTTGATGATACACATAATAAATGATTGAATATTCAACCGATAAAGACCTTTCCTGTTGGATGCGGGACTGAGGTATATATAAATTATTGGTTTTATTTGGAAATGTTGAGATACTCATATACTGGCTTTGGAATGTGTGTTATTCCTTTCTATAATTCAGTCATTTCAGGTCACTTCAATATTTCTTTTTCCATTTCCTTATTTTAAGGCAGTTGAAGATGTTTATGAGGAAAGCATGGCTGAGCCAGCCTTACGTGTATTAGAATGTGATATGAAATTGAAAATTGAGTCTTGTAGATCAGATGCTTTGTCTTCAGTAAAATCCCAGAAAGAGTTACTATAAAAACCTCACAACCACATTTAGTAACCTATTCAAGTTTAGGTACTTGGGAACACATTGCTATACTGAATTCTGTGAACTGTTAGTTAAGTTGTTAAGCTGGGATATGATATGATTTTTTTCCTCAAAATAAATACAAAACTTAGAATATATCTGCTTTAGCCCTGCAAGTAGATAGACTAGAATGGTGAATTTTAGATCAGTACTCTGCATCCTTGAAGATCAGTAGATAATAAAGTGTGCAAATATGTCCTACATCAACATGATTCAGA
The DNA here is from genome assembly GCA_013399365.1 of Pampusana beccarii. Classification (NCBI taxonomy): domain Eukaryota; kingdom Metazoa; phylum Chordata; class Aves; order Columbiformes; family Columbidae; genus Pampusana; species Pampusana beccarii. The sequence continues at coordinate 194,191 of VWYH01004739.1, read as the reverse complement.
TGTTTTTTAATAACATCTTTTTGTCTCGGGATTGTTCAGTCTCCATAGCATGCATCAGCCTTATTCCAAAGGAGTTTTGCTAAGCCTCTGTGTTAGTCATGACTTTTTCACTTTACCCTTGTGTTCTATCTGCTGATGCCTTATTGAGTTTTAGGGACTGCTTCTTTGTGTGTATCTGTTAAGACAGGCCTTTAATTACGTGGTCAGTATGCACCAAATCCCCGCTCTCTCTCTCTCTCCTTCCTTTTCCTTCCGCAGGTGGAAAGCCTTGGAGAGTTGAAAAACAAATTACAGAATCATAAAAAGGATGAGTCTGACCTCTTTCCACCCTAGTTTTAGACCTTGCTGTTCTCCAGCTCCAAGCACACAAGCAGCCCAGATCTTCCAGAAACAGGTTTCCAGATAATGACTTGCTGCCTCCATGCTGCTTCCATGTGCTTGGTCTTCCTTTCTCCTGCCCGCTGTACTCTTGTGTCTGCCCTGGTCTGCATGTAATCCTCAAATGCTTTTTGCTGCAGGCATATGATCTCAGCAAAACTTCTTACAATCTGAAGATAAGCCAAACACACTAGATTTAATTTTTCTTAATGTGTAGAAACTCTTCCCCATGAGGCCATTTCTTCAGCATTTGGGAGAAGGAGGGTCTTCCATACAGGATGGCCTTCTATGGTTGATCTGTTTGACAATGGGGTGTGTTGTGCTTCTATAAGTGAAAGGACACCATTTTCTATTTTTTTTCTGTAAGCTTATGTGTTTATTGCTTACCTGAGAATTTTCTGCTGTGACTGGAAATTGCTTATCTTACTAGTTATCAATGAACTTCAGGTAATCCAGCCCTATGAAATTGCTTATCTTTTATTTTCACAGTTGTATTGGGTCTGGTTGGCCAACATTGGGCACCACAAAGGACTGTGATGTGTTAACTTTGGCTGGCCACCAGATGCACACCCAGTGACTCTCTCATGCCTCCTCCTCAGCAGCACAGGAGAAGAAAATATAATGAATAAACTCATGAATTAAGGACAGGAAGATCACTCACCAGTTACTGTCATGGGCAAAACAGGCTTGACCTGGGGAAATTAATTAAATTTGTTGGAAATTAATAACAGGTGAGGATAGTTAGAAATAAGAACAAAACTAAAAAGACCTTCCCACCACCTCCTTCTTATTCCCAGGTTCACCTTCACTCCTAACTTTCTCCCCTCAAGTTGCTCAGGGAGATGGGGAAGAGGGGTTGTGGCCAGTTGATGACACTTCATCTCTGCTACTCCTCCTCCTCATACTGTTCCCCTGTTCCAGCATGGGGGCTCTCCCATGGGATGCAGTCCTTTGTGGAGTGCTCCAACATGGGTCTTTTCCATGGGCTGCAGTCCTTCAAGAACTGCCCCAACATGGGTCCCTTCCGCAGGGTACAGTTCTTCAGGAACAGACTGCTCCAGCTTGGGTCCCCCATGGGGTCACAAGTCCTGCCAGAAAACCTGCTCCTATGTGGGGTCAACTCTACAGGCCCCAGTTCCTGCCAGGACCCTACTCCTGCATGGGCTTTCCATGGGCTGCAGCTTGGTTCAGGGCATATCCACTTGCTCTGATATGGGGTTCTTCACAGGTCTCAGTATTGATGTCTGCTCCACCATGGTCTTCCCATGCGCTGCAGGGGAATCTCTGCTCAGTGCCTGAAGCACCTCGTCCCTTTCCTTCACTGACCTTGGTGTCCATAGGGCTATTTTTCCTACATTTTTCTCATTCCTCTCTCAGATACCACACAGTCTTTTTCACCTTTCTTCAATATGCTACCATGGGCTTAGGTTTAGCCAGTGGTGGGTCCAACTTGGAGCTGGGTAAAGTCGGCTCTGTCTGAATAGTGTCTTCTTACAGAAGCCACCCCTCCAGCCCCACTACCAAAACCTTGCCATCTACACCCAATACAACAGTTTTGACAAACCCCAATGTAACCATGGCCCGTAGTAAATGCATTTAAACATACAGAGAAAGTAAAAAGGATGCTGAACATTTGACAGGGGCATGGCAAAAGAATGTCAGTTTATGGTAAAGGCCTAAAAGCTGACAAAATTTAACTACCAAGAAAATAATTAATAATGAAACTTAGTTGTTAATTTGCTGTGATTATTTGACTAAGCCACATATTTTTTTTGTATTAGAACATATTTTCTCTTCTGACCATCGTACCATAATGACTAAAGGTCACAAAGATAAGTAGAGTGCATGGTTTGTGAATTTCCTTCTTGATTTCAAGGTATAAAGGATTTAATTCATTCCTATGCAAGTGAGCTATCAGGAACATAATGAGGACTATGCTATGGGACAGCTATCCAGCTCACTTCTAGAGAGGGGTTAAAGACTTTTTTTAGCATGAAATCAGTATTAAATCCCTAAAGTGTTTAGAATTTCCCTTTTCAGATCCTTGCTTCCATCCTGTTTGCATTTATATTGGTTTAGTTCAAGAAGTATGTTGAATTCTGGGGAAAAAATAGATATATTTCTTCCTTTGCAAAACAAAATGTAAATACACTTCCTAAGACAACTCCCCTCACAGTATGATGGTAATAAGAAAACATATTTCCTAAGAGTTAATTGTGGTATTTTATATCAAGTGTTTGTCCCGAAAGATTAATAAATGTTTTTTTTCTGTACTGTAAAATGTTATTTTCCTTTTTTTTTTCATTTGCTTCTCTGTACTTTCTTAATGTCTTTACTAACAAAAAGTCTGTTGAGAATTATATAAAATCTCTTTCTTGATGTTCATCAGAACAATTCATTGAATATTAAATGTACTAGATAGCTCAGCGTTTTGGTATCTGTTTTATGACTGGATAAGCCCTAAACAGTCTTAAACAGGTCATAGGCCTCAGTTTACGGATGTTTGTTTGTAATAAAAACTCTCCTGCACCTGGCTTTGCGCTTTGTAAGAAACTGTTTTCCTCCAGGGTACAATTACATCAAGCTTTTTTTTTCAGCTAGCAAGAAGAAAGGATAAAGGGCAAAACTCAAGTTACACCAAATATTTGGTCTAGAGTTTGGCTTTGCAATCTATTGGATATTAAGCATAAGAGTTTGAAATCCCATGAGAACAATAGGTTACTATTTTGTGGATATTTTAAAAGGCTCTAATTTAGACTAAACTTCCTTTAATTTTTTAGTTCATATCAGAGCCTTAAGTCAGGAGCATGGAACCATGGTTTAACTAAATTTTCCAATTCCACCAACAAAAAAGGTAGCATTTTCCTCAATGAAGATTAATATTATTGATGGGTCTTATTCTATGGAAGGGATTTAAGAAACTAACTGGGATTAAGTGGTAGTGTTATTATTCTTCCTAATTGATTAAAAAGAGTTCTTGTTCTATACCAATACTCTGTCTTACATGGTACCTCCAGCTGCATGAGGCAGAGGTAAGGAAAAGCACACTGCTGTAGATGGGTGGGCTTGATGGCTTAAGAATAACACGGAAACCACTTGCAAGTTATAGTTTCAAATTAACGCAGTATTGAAATATACTCTATACTTATCATTGCAGAAAGATAGCAGTGGTAACACTGAAATAATATTTCAGCAACAAACCTTTTTGAGAACGTTGCCCAAAAAATCCATTGTCAGCACAAGAAATTATGGGAAATTAAGTGTGAGATCACTGAAAGTCCATACAAATAAAACCATGTATAAAACTGTTACTAGGACCAAGGTTTTTCATTATGGAAAGACTGTCATCTAATGTGCTGTAAGATTATGCCAATAGCTAGACATTGTGTCTTTTCCATATTCTTCATTTTCTGCTTCTGTAGTACACTATTCCAAGAATGTGAGAAGGAATGGCTTCTAGTGAGAGATGACATACTTTGTTAGATGAGGTGACATAGAGCAGTTATATAATCTTGTATAAAATTAAACACCTAAAATATTAACAAGTTTACAGAAATGCATCTTACAATACCATCAAACTGTTTTCATAGTTACAGCATTAATCTCAGATTATCTAGAATAAATGTAAACAGCCGAAGTGATGTTAAACAGCCACATGCTCTAGTAGTAGTGCGTGCGGATGCTTTTACATTTGTTGTTTTATTTAAGCTGCTGGAGGGGAACAGGGAGACTCTCTGATATTACTTTCCATTTCACAGTGATAACAGACTGTGTGAGTAGTTACACTGAAGCATACGACACAGTGCAAGTTATTACACTAATTTAGCAGGTGGTAATTTAGGTTCCTGTGCAAACGTGAATGGCAGACATTTCAAAAGTCATCTCAGAAGATCCTTTTTCAGTTGTCTTACACTGCTGTTAATGACATTTATCAGAGATAAAGCCTGTGTTTTGTAATTATGGAGTCATAGAATAGTTTGGGTTGGAAGGGATCTTAAAGATCATATAGTTCCAACCCCCCTGCCGTGGGCTGGGACATCTTCCACTAAGTCAAGTTGCTCAAAGTCCCATCCAACCTCACTTTGAGCCCCACCAGAGATGGTGCATCCGCAAGTTCTGTGGGCAACCTGTTCCAGTACCTCTCCACCCTCATAGTGAAGAATTTCTTCCTTATATCTAATCTAAATCTTCCTCTTTCAGTTTGAAGCCATTACCCCTGGTCCTATCACCACATGTCCTTGTAAAAAGTCCCTCTCCGGCTTTCTTGTAGGCTCCCTTCAGGTACTGGAAAGCTGCTATAAGGTCTCCTGAGAGCCATCTCTTTTCAAGGCTGAACAACCCCAACTTTCCCAGCCTGCCCTCACAGGGGATGTGCTCCACCCCTCTGATCGTCTTCATGGCCTTTACAACCCTTGGTGGTTGTAAGATTTTGCAGAGATTTCAGACAGCCAAAAATCAATATTTTAATAGGAGGTGATAATTCACTGTTACTGTTGCTTAAGTGATTTCTGTTTACAAAAAATGACTGAATCTTCAACCAAACAGGGCAACACATATGGGCTGGGATGAAACTCTGATTATGAACCAGTAGGCTCTTAGGTTCTCAAATCCATACAATATGAATAATTAATAAATGACTTAGTAAGTCATTTATCAGATTTTAATAATAGACATTCACTCTTTCCTGAGGCACACTGGCTCTAGATGGAACAGAACTCATAATTCCTGTACCCAGTGACACTTTTACAAGGTCTGGGACACATCACAAAGGAATGACAGACTATGTCTTCTATAATATTAGCAAAGGAAGAGGAATGCTTTAAGCCCCTTGCTGTCCCAGGGAAAAGCTAAAGGTTTGGCTACAAACTGTAAAACTTCATCATATGCCAAAGGTGCCAAGCCATAAATTTGAAGGCATAAAGTGTCTGTTTTATTGCATCCCTCTTTGCCAATGTTCTCTCCACAATTCTCTGAGACTGGTCCTCGGCCATTAGAGAAGTCCCATTGATCTCCTACTGTGCTGAACGTTGAAAACAAGCTGTTCTTTTCTGCACCTTTCCTTGATGTTCTCCTGTCTTCTATCCTTTGAATCTTTACTCTTTCCCTTGCTTACCATATCCTAACCTTTATTTTTCTGTGGAACTTCAGACAAGTGAGATTACCCTGCAGGAAAGAAATTGGCAAATAGTTTCTGAAAGATATATGACTATTTCAGGTGGGAAGTCATCATGTTTTAGATTTTGAATGTTACATTAAATTACAAAGTCAAACTTCACTGATAGCCGTGCACAACATAGAGAATGCCTCTATGTTTATCTGGAATCTCTATTTTAAGATATTTAAATTAGCGCGTGTTTGTTTTAAGGCTTAATCTTCATGAAATACTAATGTTTGAAAGGACAAACGATCCTCTCCTAATTCTGAATTCCCTTGTTTTTTTGTGTACTTTAAGATAGACTCTTGACAATTCTGAAGTCTAATTTCTTTTCATTTAAATGAAATACTTGAAGCTTAAGGATATGATTTAAATCTAAGGCATTAAAAAAAAGAGAGGGTTTGCTTTTATATAGTTCCCAGCAGAAGTGTGTTCTACTTTCCATTCAGTAACAGTGCTTGTACTATATCAAATGCAGTTTTAAAAGTGAGGTCATGATGCTATGATTCAAAATTTGTCGGATGTAAAGCCATAAGGGATTTTTAGAAGATGAAAAGACTAGACTTCTGATGTGACCTGATGCAGCTGAGTAACTCCCAAAGTCACAAGTCAGTTTCTGACTATAAAAGAGACATCTGATCAGATTGTCATGCTTTATGTTTAATGGAGTGTTACAAGGACTTTGACACAAACCATTACCCACTATTTACTTATTCAAGGCAGAAACCTACTGGAAAATTGAACGAAATTATCCATACTTTAACAGTTCTGAGCAGATTGCAGTATGATCAAAATTTCTAAACCATGCCCTTTTGAGAAAACTGGTATTAAATACTTTTGAATTCTTGTATTGTACTTGAATCATTACATTTAACTAAATAATTTTTAACCTCAGGATGCTAAATAGAAATGTTGCCAATATTACAATTTATACCTGCCACGCTTTGCCATGTTACAGAAAGATCTGTTCTTGACCAGATTAAAATGGTAATCAGCTGTGAATCTATTTTTCTTTTGTAATTTACCACTCTCGGAACAAAACTATGATAGTCTTTTTTTTTTTCCTTTTTTTTTTTTTTTTTTTTTTTTTTTTTTTTTTTTTTTTTTTTTTTTTTTTTTTATATTTTTTTTTTTTTTTTTTTTTTTTTTTTTTTTTTTTTTAGTATTTACAGTAGTTTTGGGAATCAAAGCCGTTGTAAAAATCACTAGCAATAACTCCAGTCTTTGATGTTATTAGGAATTTGAGTTTTCAACTACAAGAAGATGCTCAGAGGAATCTTGGTTACATCAAACTGTGCAGAGGAAACATGCTATTAAATAATTACTTCAAAGCCTATTGGTTGCTACTCAAAATTGAAAAGCTGGTAAAATCATAATGCTTTGTCTAGAGGGGGATGCTATTGTGAAATAACCAGTGAAGCAAAGCATGATAGCTCTTTTGCAAATCTACGCTTATTACACATTGGAAGAGTGCGTGATTAGAATGGACTAGTTTTGAAATTTAGAAAGCTAAATGATTTGAAAGCTCTCTGAGGGTGGTATAGACATGCTCACATAAGGAACAACAGTGGGATAAATATTACACACTTTTTTTTTTTTTTCTCTACAGAAATGACCAGGGCTTATATAATTATTCTCATATGTGATTACCAGATGAGTCCACTACTGACACCAAATAAGAGCTAAGTAATCCAGCAAGCAGATTATGTTTTCATTCAGGCCATTAATGATATTATAGAAAATAAGGAAAAAAGAAATTTAAACCTCTAGCATATTTTGAAATTTTTGCAGTTAATAGAAATAGGATCACAAATAGCACATGGACTCTTCATCTTCCACTGACTGATATAGTGGTGTAAATCTCCTTACATAAGTCAAAGTATTCATTTGCACCAGGTTAAATTGGACTCAAGCACTGCTTGTCTGCAGAGAAGAAATCCGAGTACTTCAGGATATACTTCAAAACCAAGTAGAGCTAAATGTTAGAAGGAAGGTTTTTTAATGTATAACCTTGCAGGATGAATCTATTTATTAATCTGTATCTTTATTAAGCATAATCCGCTGCTGAATTTTTGTGTAGACTTTATTTCTGATGAATCCTGTAATTGTAGAGATTTTTATCAATTTAAGCTTTGCCCTACAAGGCAAAGGATCAAATTATTTTTCGCCGTCTAGCTTCATTAAGGGCCTGGAGGTCAATCATATCAGCAAAACATCTATCTGTCAGAGGAAGAAAGTTGACTGGAAAGCATTTCTGGTATCTGGAATGATATTGGAAGTAATTGTCAAGAACCAGGTTTAAGTGAGGAGTGTTACATATTTGAATAGTTTACTATTGAAATGCTGATATGGCTTCCAACATTTTAACCACATGTAAATATTAATGAAAGGATGTGCACAACACCTTACTTTTTGAGATAGAATGGCAGCTTTGTCGTCATTTGTGAAATTCACAAAACAAAGCTTAAGACCTGATTTTCACATGCACTGTGTTTTGACAATATTTGTAAAAGAACTCTAGTCCCTTTAAACAGATTTCTTTGAGAGTTTTACTGAATCTGGTGCTCCAAAAGGGAAGCTCCTCATTAGACCAGCTAAGTAGAAATAATTAAACATGTCAAGGAATCATAGAATCATTGAATAATTTAGGAATGAAGACATCTTTGGAGGTTGAATCCAATTCTCTGCTCAAAGCAGGTCAAATCAGCTCAGATATCTCAGAGACTGTCCGGTCAAATTTTTAATATCTCCAAGGACATGAATTCTACAACCTTTTCGGGCGACCTGGTCCAGTGTTTGACCATCGTCATAGTGAAAATGTTTTCTGTGGTATCTAACTGGAATTTCCTACTTCAACTTGCATCTGTGACCTCCTGTCCTTCTGTGCTCCTTTGAGTCTGGCTCTGTCTTCTCTCTGTTGTATTAGGTAGCTCTAGATAGTAATAACATTCTCTTTAACATTTCCTTCTGCAGGCTGACCAAATATTGTTCTTTCCATCTCTCCTTGTTTGCCATGTGCTTCAGCCCTCTTCCACCCTGTTAGAACACTACTGCCAGCTACTGATGTCTTTCTTCTGATGAGGAGTCTAGAATCTGGCAGAGTAGTCCCAGCAGAGGTTCACAAGCATAGGGGGGAAGAATAATTTCCCTCAGTCTCCCAGCTGTACACTGTAAATGCAGACCAGGAGACTCTTTGCCTTCTTTTCTGCAAGAGTGCACTGCTGACCTGTGCTTAGCTTGTTTTCCATCAGAACTCACAGGTGCTTTGCTGCAAAATTGCTCCCCAACCATTCTGTCCCCAGTATATACTGTTTTGCAGGTTACTCCATCTCAGATGTGGGATTTTGTATTTGCCTTTGCTGAAGTTGCGAGAGTAAGGCTGCTATTCCAGACCTGGACTACCCTCCCAGTTTTGTATCATTTGGGAACATGCTGAGTGTGTACTCCATCCTGTTGTCTAGCTTGTCAGTAAAGATATTAGACAGAATTCTAGTATCAGTCTCAGAAAGATGCCCCTCATAACTAGCTACTCCCTGGACCTACATTGCTGATTACAATGCTTAGAGCCTGGTGGTCCAGTGAATTTTCCACGCACCTTATTCATCCACTTACCAAGTACAGATATCACCAATTTGGCCATAGGCATGCGGACGGATGTGTCAAAAGCCTTACTAAATCAGGGCATGCAACATCAGCTGCCCTTCCCCTGTTCAAAGTGCCAGTCATCTCATTGTAGAAGGCAACCAGGTTGGTCAGGCATGATTTACCCTTCATAAAGACTTTCTGACTCTTCCAAGTTACCTTCTTGTCTTCCATGTGTTTGGAGACAGTTTCCAGGAATATTCGCTCTGGAACTTTTCCACAGTGAGATAAGGCTAACCAGTCCTCTGTCATTCTTGGGTCCTCCTTCTTGCCCTTGCATTACTGGGCAATAATGTTTTGTTAATCAAAGTGTGGTTTTTACCGTTTGAATGAAACAATTGCAAAAGTTCACTTATGAGAGAAAGTCCAAAAAGATGAAACTCCATTATAAAACAAAACCTTGGACAAAAAAAAAGCTCCGCTTCTCCTTACAACAATATAATTCTAAAACCTATTCACATATCAAAATTATTTATGGAGGTTAGACTACAAACACCTGTGAGTCTTTGTATTACAGGACTGGCCTAACAATGATTTAGAAAACTACTTTCACTTTGGCATTTTTTCTAGATATGACTTTTTTGAGTGTGAAATTGAACTAAGTAAGTGGAGTGAAATGGACAAAAATACCCCAAGAATAACTTGTAGATTAAAACTTTTTTTAGTAAAATGCCTATCTTATTTAGAAATACAGAGAACGGAAGCTGTGTCCGAATGATGCAGAGAACTGCCCCTAAATAACTAGAGAATTTCTATGAAGGAAGGCTAAAAAAGACGAAGACTAACTCATTTATCAAGAGAGAACAAAACTCATGGTAACAATGTTTTAACTGTTCTTTGCAAGATACTGATAACTAATAACAGCAAGAAAGCTCAAGGCTAAAGTGGCATAAATAAAGCTTAATACTAAATTTAGATACAAGATATCGCCTGCATGCCATAATAGTTTTAATTTTTCCCAGTTTTAAGAATGTACTGATTGTAGTGCATATACAGATACATTTATTGCAGAAGATTGTTTTCAAACAGAAGCTATATTGGTAAGCTGAAAAGTTTGCAGAGAGTGGACAAAACTGGTTGCTTTGCTTCCAGCAACTCATTTGAAACATATTCAGTAAAGTATAGCTGTCACTGTGAATATATCTTGCATTCCGATCAGAACCTGAGGCAGGGAAAATTCCCTCTCATATTAAGGCTTATTGGCACAGCCCACCCTTTTCAGTACTTAGGGCTGAAATTACTGTCCTAAGAGAAACCACTGAAAAGATAATTGTTCAATAGCCCAGTCAACCTACGATATGTGAGGAATGTGCTTTTAAAATTAATTTTACCTTGTCTTATTAAGTAGTTATCCTTTAATGAGAGAGCTGTTTGAATTTCACTTGACTTTCTCCTCATTTATATGATGAAAAATAGGAACGCAGAGGAATTTGTAAATCTGTTGAAGGGCAAGTGGTACTGCTGTAAAAGTAAAGTTGAGAAACAGAAGAACAGTGATAGCATCCTTCAAATGTGACCCTCACAGCAAATCAGCCAAATAATAAAGCTTTTGCAGACCTCTGAACATGCCGTTGATCAATCAGATGCTACTTTTACCTCTTATGTCCCCATTTGAAATGGTTTTGAAAAAACACAGAAAATGTAGACATAATTTAGGGGAAAAATGTCTGAAAACAGTGGAAAGAATTCAACATGTATAAATGAATAAAAAGATGAACATATGGCTTGTGTCTTGTCTACTAATATCTTCCCATCAAGAAAATGCCAGATATTAAAGAAATCTTTGGTTAACAGATTGAAAAGATAACAAGAACTTAAATATCAAAGGTAAAGACTGGTAAATCCAAAATAAAGTTATATTCTAGTTTTATTAGAAAAAAAGCAACATAAACTAATAAAGATGAATAAAGATTAAATCAATAAAGATGAATGACCATTGAGTGAAAGTATGGTGGACAATAGTGTATTTTTTTAGTTACTTAGTTGTTTCTTTAGTTTTCAGTTCAACCCTAGAAGGAAAAGTGTGTTTAACTCAACCTTAGTCCAAGGGGTGCAATGTAGCATAATGCAGACAGAACAATCACAAGTATGCTTTCTGACAACATATGTGCTGGGCTGTATGTCATATCTTCAAGGCAAGACACGGAGGTCGACAAAAATGGAACAAAATGGCAATTTGTTTAGCAAAACAAGCTATGTTAGGCTAACTTAGTGTACTAAATAACTACTTATTTTTTCTTTTAGACAGAAGAAATATAAAGGTCTTGCTGATCTAGACAAAGGGGTAGAGAAAGTTAGAATAATTGAGGATAGAAAGGACCTCTGACGTCATCTGGTCCAAACTCATCTAGCTCAATTTAAACAGGGCTGCTCAAAGACTTTAGTGAAAAGCTTAATAAAATGTCTATTACAGAAGATGGAGAGGACAAAGTCTGTAAAGTAAGGTAAGTAAGGATCTTACTATGGAGATAGTAACAATAGATAATGATTAAAAGGAAAATCTAAGATGGGAAAGACATTCTTCCAGGATGAAACACAGGACCAATATTCTCAAATATCTGAATTCATGGGACAGTACTAATGCAATTTGCTCATGAAACTACATTCAGATGTATCATGAACAAATAAAATAGTATATGAATGTAGCAACAACATTCAGTAAAATAAAATTCTCAATTGACCATTAGAAGCTGCTAAAAGTTGTTCTTGTGACACGCTGCCTGGATACTTCTTACTGAGCATATGCTTATGAAGAGTCTAGGAAACTACCTTGCTGGAGTAAGGATTTGAAACAAATCTGATTGTTGCAAACTCTCAGTGCTAAAGAGAAGAAAATGTGTGCTCCAGGAATTATAATAGTGACTTAGTTATCAGCCTTTACAAAGAATATGAAACCTACAAATTTTCTGCATCTGGGTGGCTTCTACATTAACTGGACATTTTGTACAGTGAGAAAAATTTCAATTTTTGTTAGACTTTGAGCAAGTTTCCCTTCAACTTATTTCAAGAATTCCTGAGGTACTAATGGAACATATCTGTTATTTGATAATATTTATCATGCATCCTACGACAGTGGAGTTGCCCTTTTCATAATCACATTATGACACCAGAATTGCTTTTCATAATAACTTAAATAAAGCCCTGACAAAATCCTGTTAGCATGCAATAACATCCTCAGGATGGAGAACTATGTATAGTTACAAGTATTTGAGTTGCCATTTCAAAGAATTTCACTTCATACTGGATCATATCAAGAACATAAAAGTTGTTGATAAGGGCGATCATTTTGATTAGCTAAAACTAATAAAAAAACAAAGTAAATGTCCAAGATATATGGTTTCTTAAACAACTCCTATGCACAGAAGTCAACAGCTGTAAGGCAGCATAGTGAACAGAAAATAGCAGGGGAAATGTCCCCCTGCATCCACAGAGGCATTAAAACATGATTAGAACAGCTGCTCTACTGGTACACGAGAGATTTCTTCAAGAATAATGAAGAGCTTGTGAGATGTGAACAAGCTGAATCTGGATTGTACTTAAACCTGTAGGGGTATATCAGATTTCTTATGTTGAGTAGCACTGGCATAAATTGAAATCCATACAAAGAGTGGAATGGTTGAACAGTGGATTCAGAAGAATATGCTCACCTTAGACACCAGCAAACGTAATTATAAAAATATCCCAGCAGAAAACAGAGGATATGCATAGATCACAGGAGCTTTGGATCAGGCGTATGGGACTAGTTTTACACACAGAAGAAAAGCAGATAAATGAAATAACAAAACCAACTGGGAAACTAGACTGTTTGTACAGCTTCATCTCAGAATGTTTCCACCTTAGATCTCCGGCTTCTGCAATGAGTGGGGCTTAATCACACAGAAGCATTTGGCCCAGTGTTGTTGATGCAAGCTGCCTCTGAGAGCAGACTGGCTCCCTCTGAATCAGAAGGAAAGATGCCTCCTCCATCCCACTCTCTGCTACCTGAGGTTTCCTTGGACTTCTTTCAGCTAAACCCTGGGTATCTCTGATCCTACTTAGCTTTTGTGATCTGAGAAGATCATAGCCTGAAGTGGTATGGATAACTTCAGGTCTCGGTGTAAATAGGTGTGTGGCAACAGTGTGGAAGCTGATGGCAAATATTTCCAGTAGATTCTTCTGGTGTTCTCCTTTATCAACAAAAACCAAAAACGTGCAGTTAAACCCTCTGAAAATATCTTTCTCTCCCCCCTAAAAATACTTCTTTCCTCAAAATGTCTTTTTTCCACAAATTTACAGAAACTACCGCAGGTATTAATACTACCAAAACAAACAAATAAAAAGCTCAAACCATAGTAAATGCCCCTTTTACCCCCTGCAAAAAAACCCCAAACAACCTCAAAATGTGGAAATCCTGTTAAATAAGGAAAGACTGTCATTTAAGGAGTGCAAGATGTATAATACACATGAAAACATTGCACAGTTCTCCAGCAGATAAGAAAATCTCAGATGGGAATACATCTTGAAGGGATATACTCATTGTTGAGAGGAATTCACAGTACTGCCGGGCAATGAATTAAAAGAGCACTATTGAGTTCAGTTACCCTTTCCTGGGAACTGAAGCTAAGTACAACTGTTATGACTCATAAATAATTTATTTTTATAGAAGAGTGGATTGGTTTTAAAATTAAATCCACAGAGCTTAAATTCTATTAATGAGTTGAATTGCTCTCTTCATTCCAGAAGGCACTCTGTAAGTGCCTATTCTCTTGCATTTAATAGCATCAGGCCCTCCTTTGCCAGTTCAGCTCCAAGGTTTGCCATTGAGGAAAGATGGGTGCTCAGGTAGCAAACAATCCAGAAAAGCAGTCAGACAAGGAGATTCGCTTTCAGCAAGGTAGCAGTCAAAGCACCTGAGTGTTTATTAAATGGGGAGCCAGAGAGCCTTCAAAATTAATAGAGAATTCAAGAAACCAGAAAAACAGAGTGTGAATTACCAATACAGTCCCAAAGCCACCACTCTTAATAGACCATTTGTGTACTGCAGAGGTAGAAAACCTGCAAGATTTAAAACCTCTTTGCACTAAAATTCCAGACCCTTTAGCTGGGAGCCTGAGATTTGCAGGCAATTTCTAAGCTTCAGAAGCTAAGTTTTAAGAAAAAACACCGTATAATGTGTGATTCGTACTGAAATCACAAGCACTGGCTGTTAAGCAAGTGCTACAGTAAAAGGTTGGATTTTGTTGCAGGAACTGCTGTGCTGTCTCAGACCTGTGGTTCACTAAGAACTAAAGGCAGTGCTTGAATTCTTGGGAATATGAGAAGCTACACTAGACAAATGCATTATAATCTATTTCCATGAATATATCATTCTAATTTCTAGTAATTTGATATGAGATTAAATTTTGAAATAAAAATCTTAATTTGCATTAACTATTATATCTTTATATGATAGTGGATGCAAATCTTCCCCAGTATAACTGTTGGAAGGCCTTTTCAGTGGCGAAATTTATTGTCCAGTACTGAAAACATTTATTTTATATTTATTGGTTCTGAGTTTTTTTGTTTCTTTATTTTATCATTAAATAGAGTGATTCATTTTTAAAAAATCTGCCTTGGATGACAATTCCACCACTATCATTAACACAATCTTGATCTAAACTTGTAGACTGAATTTGGACTATACCATGGAAAAAGTGATTTTTTAAAACTAAGTACTATTGAACTCCATCCCATCTTTGTTAATCAAAATATCCAGTAGTCTGGATTTACTTTCTATTTAACAGAACTAAGATATATGTGGTACATAGAATGATTCGTCATACCCGAGTCAAGAAGACCCTGAAATCTTGCTGTAGGCATAGGCATATGCTTTACTATCAGATAAAGGCCTGTAGCGAGTATTTTACTGCAGTGGACGAGGGATGCACAACCTTTACCGTGAATGTGAGGAAATTCACAACTGCTCAATCTAAAATAAGATTTTGCTGACAATTTGACTGTACTCTCCTAAACTCTAAGCAGTGCAGTATTTCATGTGGTTAGCCCCTTTTAAAACCTGGCTCTGCAAAATTGTTATCTCCCTTTTATTGTGGTTATATTATGTGTTGTTATATGTAAAAGCTGCTTCAGGAAAAGCCAGCCAAGAAGAGCCTAGGAATGGCTTAAGGTAAAATTTTCAAAAGCCTGAATGGAAGACAGTCTTTTGAAAATGTTATTTAGATTTCAATAGAAAAGTGAGCCTATGGAGCAAAGAATTATTTCATATTCATTTTAGTAAGTAAATGTGTAATAGTTTTGTTGTTTTCAGCAGTGAGAACACAAGCATAGAACAAGCTAAAACTGGCTTTTTTGTACTCTAAGTTTGGAGAAATGCAAAAAGTCTATATGGTGCTTTTTCTTTCAAATTGCAAATTTGCTAGCTAATGGGGCACAGAATAGAACATCACCAAGGCTTGTCCAATTTAACTTCAGCATTATATTTCACCAATGAAACCTGGTAGGTTGATAGACTAAGTGATTTGGGGATAAGTCATGGGAGACTCTTTTTCGTTACAGGCTTTTCTCAGAAATCAGGAGGCTTCATCAGCGAGGCGTTAGCCCTCCAATCTGTCAGAATGCAATCCTTACAGCAATATCTCAGAGCTATGTGCATGATGTCTCCTTGTTTCACAAGAAATCAAGCAAAGACACAGCTTTATTAGCAATTTATTTTGAGTAGTAGTCTCTCCTAAAAGTACCACCTAATCTGAAAATCTCCCTTCTGGAATGCAATCCTACCGTGACACAGTCTGGAGAAGTTCCCCTCATGACCCCCAGGCAAACAAAAATGGGTATTGACTCTGCTCAGCCATTTCCCTGTCAGTCTTCAAAACCATGCCTGCAACTGAATTCTCGTTGTTGCCTGAAGAGTTCTCTCCTAGATGTGAGTTTCTGGCTTGCTGAATTGCCTGAAATAGGCTGTTCGGTAGTCCAGACTTTGTATCTTCCTTCCCATCACAGATTTTCAGTATGCAAAAGCATTCTTGGGTATCTGTGTGCAAGAAACTATGTGATAAACTTCCTTTTCACTATTCAGTAAAATACTTTACTGCAAATTGTGCTTACAGTAAAGAAATCAAGCATGAGGTACAGTTAGATATTATCAGGTTTAGTGTTCAATATAATACAAGTGGGACAAGCTGCGAGATAAACAGTAATGGAAAATGAGGGAACAAGGTTGTGCAACAGAGAATGATTTCTGTGAATATATGTTTTGTAGAAATTTTCTGGAAAATGACCATTTTTAATATAGTCTAGCTGAAATATACTATGAATTCTTCACTCAGAAAAAAATGGTCATCAAAGATTATGATCTGTACGAGAAATAAGCGTGGTCTGGAATGACTTGTAAGCAGAAGTCTACGTGCAGTAAGTAAAAATTTTGCAACCATATCGCTGAAGAT
Organism: Pampusana beccarii; assembly: GCA_013399365.1. Classification (NCBI taxonomy): domain Eukaryota; kingdom Metazoa; phylum Chordata; class Aves; order Columbiformes; family Columbidae; genus Pampusana; species Pampusana beccarii. Next base: position 177,595 of record VWYH01004739.1, on the reverse strand, counting down.
AATGATCTCATCAGATGTTTGGTAGGATGAGGATTTGTTAGCACTCATATGGGAAATTTTTGGAGAAACCAAGGTAACAGAAAGTGGAAGCAGTGATATAGCAGTTGGCTCTGATTTATTTAAGTCTGATCTACATGGGAAATTAATTCAGGCTGAGGTAGGATATAAAACAGTGATTGCAATTTAACTGTTTTTGACCTCCTGAGGAAGTTAATCGTACAAAACTTTATATATGCACACTGAATCACTAATTTAGACTTCCTTTAATAATCAATTTTGTTTGGAGTATATGATTCATCTTATTCCAAAGGTGGAAATCTAAAATATGGCATATAAATCACATCCTCTGGACGTCTGTATCTTCCTATTTGACTATAAAGATGACTCGTTTGATTATAAACATCTCAGCTGTAAATGTCTGAAGCTAAATGAGATGAATCACATCCTCTGACTCTAAAATAAGGGTCTTTATTCCAAATTACACACTTCAGAATTGAGAATATGGGCATCCACACAAGAAGCCAATCATAAATTCCAAATTAACCTTCCATGTTAAGGGAGGTCTTTTCATTGAGTTAAGGTCTTTTCACTGAGTTGATAGCATCCTTCTTATGTTAAGAGGCAAGATGAGACCCTGTGCAGTCTTGGTTTCAAGGCTGCATTTAATCCATTACTACAGTTTATGTTGCATAAAGGCATGAAACACTATGTTAAAAAAAGTAAAATGCCCATAATTAATATAGTCATATTCAGATCGCAGTATAACCAGTCAGGCTGAACAAGATAGTATCTGCCCCAATTTGCCACTTCCCAACATTCATAAATTTCTACTAAATTGCTTTACTGTGAAACATTGCTGCTTTTCTTGATTGATAATAGGAGTTCAGAGAAAATGTGATTTACTGATGTGAAAAAGAAAATTTCTTTGATGAACAAGATTCTTATTTATCTTCTTGTCCTAATTATTGGTTAGAAATTTTGGTAACAGCTTTTCCTAATGGTTTTTGACAAACGGTAGTTTTGTGTTATGAGATGAGAAACTTCATGTTTGTGCCACTGTGATTGTGTGAGCTTGTTGTGGGCAGTTGTGCTGCCATATAAAGGGACCCCAATAGGCTGGAGAACTTGGCTGACAGGAACCTCATGAAGTCCAACGAGGGAAAGAGCAAAGTCCTGCACCATGGGAAGACCAACCCCATGCACCAGTACATGATGGGCACCACCCAGCTGGAAGCAAATTGGTGAAAAAAGCTCCGGAGGTCCTAGTGGACACCAGTTGAGCATAAATCAGCAATGTGTCCTTGTGACGGTGCTGATTTAACTGAAGTTGAGTCAATTTTCTTCATACAGTTAGAAACTTTTATTTTTCGTAGCTAGCACAGTCATTCGGATTTAGTTTGAGAATATTAAGATAACACTTCAAGATAGAGTTAATATTCTCTTCAAGTAACTTTCCAATGTTTTTAAGAGGGAATTAAGAGAATGTAAGAATTTACTGTTATCTTAGCTACTGTCTGGGACACCGTGGTATTTCTGGGCTTTCTATCTGCAGGTGAAAGGAGCTAGGAAGGGAGGCATGGATGGGACAGACCTTGACTGACACCCAGACTAATCAATGAGAATATTCCATGCCATTAGTGTTATGCTTCTTATTTAATGGGAGTTGGATTTTCCAGCTCTTTTGACCTGTTTTGGTTCAGGTCCATTACAGCTGAGTTTCGTTTGGGAGTTTCTTTAGTTTGGTGTTTTGCTGTTCTGATGTTTTGCAGTTGGCCTCTGGGCCTTTTTGCCTTTTTGGTCTTTTTGTTCTCTCCCTGGGATTGGCTGTTTGGGATCAGGGCACTCTCTTCCTAGGACTGGCTGCTCAGCATGGATGGAGTTCATGAGGAATTGCACTATCACTCATTTTATATTTTATTTTATATATATTATCATAATTATTAGTAGTATTACACTAGTATTATTTAGCTATTTTATTAAACTATTTTTGTCTCAATCAATGAGTTTCTCCCTTCCCTTTCGATTTTCTCCCCTACTTGTGGGGTGGGGGTTGAGGGGACTGAGCAAGTGACTATCATGGTTTTCACTGCTAGCTGGGATTAAACCGGTACAGTAGCAAAGAAAGCAAACAGCCTCCTGGGCTGCATTAAGCAGAGCATTGGCAACAGGTCAAAGAAGGCAATCCCTCTCCTTTATTCAGCACTGGTGAGGCTACAACTGGAGTGCAGTATTCAGTTCTGGGTCCTCCAGTGAAAGAGAAACACGGTCATACTGGACAGAGTTTGACGAAGAGCCATGAAGATGATCTAGGCACTGAAGCATCTCTCCTATGAGGGGAGGCTGTGAGGACTGGTACTGTGCAGCTTGGAGGAGTCTCAGGAGGATCTTATCAACGTGTACAAATAGCTGAAGGGAGGGTGCAAAAAAACTTGAACCAGGTGCTTTCGAGCAGGATCAGAGGCAATGGACACAAGCTGAAACACTGGAGGTTCTGTCTGAAGATCAGGAAACAGTTTTTCACTGTGAGGGAGACTAAGCATGGCAGAGGTTACCCAGGGAGGTTGTGGAGTCTCAATCCTTGAAGGTATTCAAAAGTCATCTGGACATGGTCCTGGGCAACTGAGTCTAGGTGACCCTGCTTGAGGAGTTAATTTGGACCAGAAGACCTCTAGAGGTCCCTTCCAATCTCAACCATTCTCTGATTCTATGATTTACTTTGAATAAAAGAGTTAATATTTTCACTCAGAAGTAATCCTATTTTTCAAAACTGAAACATTGTCAGTTTTTATTACCCTCAAAATATATTTTCAAATAGTTTATACACTTTAAAAAATGTCTAGATTTTCCATATTTATACTGACCTTTGCCTTCAAAGAGACAAGAAGTTGAATTTGGACCGCAAATGATCACTGGAGAATTCTAAAAAAGCAGGGAGCTGCCTGTTCATGCAGACCCAGTGGAGGTAATTTTTCAGAGTGACAGCTTCCTGTTTGACTCTGTACTCAAGATAAAATGGAAGATAGGTACTGGGGATGAGAGATGCCAAAGGTAGCAAAATGCAGAATTTCCTGTGCTGGTCATCTAATATGATATCCATTTTAACATCTTTGATATTTCGGAACTGAAGAATTAAAAACTGTGGCAGATCCCCTGCAGGGCCCCACTGTACTCTCTGCTCATAGTTTGTTCTGACTTTGAGATCTAGAAAGTTGAGGGAGGGACTCGTGACAGCATGAGTGTTATCTGTGATCTTTGGAGTCTTTATACAGATTTAGGTGTGGTAAAAGACCATTATTATTTCCATAGCATTTATCAGTGAGATAACTAAGAGTTTATAAAGTAGACGATAAATTATTTTCCCTGCTAAATAAGTAAAACCAGGTGATCTAAATAGTTTGTTTTCCTGAAATCTAGTCCTTTGGTCTATATTCCATGTATAAAAGTTGAAAATGAAAATTAGAAAAAAATCCCCCAAACCAAACCCCTAGAAACCATAACCGCAAAGGAGACATTTCACTCCAACTAAGATTGCATTTCTTTATCCTCTTTTGGGACAGGGAAACGTAGTATGTTCTAAGGGTTTGATATTAAAATCTATTGGTGTCTCAGCTGAACAGTTTTAATGCCTTCTTGTTATCTATTCTTAATCTGTTAAAAAATCATGGAAGAAAATAAAGTCTCTAATTGAATACTTTCATAACTATTTCAGGAACATGAGAAAACAATATCCTTCCTTATCATCCCTCATATATAATTCCATGTTGATATTATATACGTGTGCTGATTTGACTGAAAATGAGTTAATTTTCTTAATGCAGTTAAGAAACCTTTCTTTTTCGTAGCTAGCAGGGTCATTATTTGGACTTAGTTTGAGAACAAGAGATAACACCCCAGCACAGAGTTAATGTTTTTATTTGCTTGGTTCTCAGAGCCAGGGACATTCTGAGCACTCTGCCCACAGGTGTAAGGTACCTAGAAAGGGGGGCATGGATGGAGCAGAGCTCGACTGACATCCATACTGATCAATAAGAATATTCCATCCCATTAGCATCATGATTCATATTTAAGGAGAGGGGGGGAGTTTCTGGTCTTTCTCTCTCTCTTGAGTATCCCCGCTCTTGCTTGCTTGTGGGTGCTTTCTCTCTCAAGCCAGGGGAGTTTGGTTTGGGACGTTTAGTTTGGCCTTCTGCCATTTTGCAGGGGCCTCTGAGCCTTTCTGCCTTTTTCCTCTCTTATCTCTCTCTGGGATCAGGTTTGTGACCAGGTGCTGCTTCCTGGGACTGGCTGCTCAGTGTGGACGGGGTTCTTGAGGAATTTCATTGAGTATCTCTTATTTTATCTTTTATTTCTATTTTATATATATATTTACTAGTAGTGTATTAGTATTTTGTTATTTCATTAAACTGTGTTTATCTCAATCCAAGTTTCTCCCTTCCCTTTCAATTTTATCCCCTATTGAGGGAGTAGGAGAGTGGGGTGAGCAAGCCACTATCGTGGTTGTATTGCTAGCTCGGGTTAAACCAGGACAATACATGGTTGTGATATATTACAGATTTTTCTGCCAATTAATTTTGATTAAAAAAACCCCCAAACCAACCAACCAACCAAGCACAAAACAAGCACTTCAAAGTATAGTATCCTTAGTCTTTTACTTCTCAGCGAAGACCATGGGCCACTTTTAATGATATGCTTGATTCTCATTAACTCAAATGGCTTGTCGCTAACTCTCTCTAAGAATCTGACTCTGTGTGTATCTATGAATATTTGCTTTACTAATTCTAGAATCCAGCTCCCATCAATATGAAGCTTATCGAACTTCTGTTGCATGGGAAGGAGGGAGAGAAGAGGAAGATGTTCATCTGGAAATGAACCACAGACAAAGGTGTATGTGGCAGTGACATGGCAGAGAGATTATGTTTCTCTGAGAACTAAAGCAAATAAAATTGTGTTCCCTCTAAAATTCCCCAAAACATCTTCTCTGCTGCTATAAGTCTGTGGGTGACTATCACCATCTATGCTCTCATACATTCTTCCATATCAGGTAACTACAGGTGGCTCATGGGTACAACAGCACAGTCTAGCTGGGAGGTCTATTCTAATGATTTGGTAAAGCAGAAACAAAATTTTTATTGGAATTTTTATAGGATTTTTCATAGGAATTACCAATTTAAATGACTGATCCCTCAGCAGAAGATCTGAGGGATAAAATCTGTCTTGCTTAAAAGCTGAAAGCACCTAGCATGTTAAAGCATACACAAGGAGTTAAACAGAACTTCAAAGTGCGTATAGAAGAAAACAACCAGTGTAATTGTCCTTCTGTTGATAGAAAGACTTGGAAAGTCTTAAACTGCTGACAGGGCAGTTAATGAGTAGCCATCTGGTTATTATTATTTCAGGTCTTTATCTTTTCCTTTTCTGTAGGAAGATGTCATGCATCATGCATAAGTCTCTCATTCTTTTTTTTTTTTCCTCCTGCTACCATTATGCAATTTCTTTTTCTGTTATCCCAAATTTCAGTCTATTGACGTCAGAGGATGGCTTGTTTCAGTGGAAAGAAACCCTCACCCTTCAAAACAAAAAGACATTACAGGGTGTGAGACAAGAACAAGGTTAGAGAATATTACGGTAGCATCAAAGGCTAAGAAGTTTTGGCAAGAGAACTAACTATCTGTGCCTACAAAAACAGTGAGTTCAATGAATGTGATTCAATCAAGTACCACCATGCAAACACCCAGCTGGCAAAAGTTTGCGATGTAGATACAGTGAAGCTATTACCACTGTTTGTGTGCTGTGTATACTGTGGCATCATCCAAAATATGCTAGGTACGTAAACAGGTATATTCTGTGCTCAGAGGGCTTTCACTCCAATGACAGCTATGGCACAACAACAAAGAGCTGGAACAACAGGTGGAGGAAACAGCAGGATTGGAAAAACACCGTCACGAAGGGAAACTCAGGCAGTTATGTAACTCCTTGTGTAGACACCTTGTTCCCTAGCATATACAATGTTTGTAGGGTTTTTATGATGACTGTAAAAAGCTTAGTTTATCACGACCTAGGCTGTTTAGATGTGAGTCTAAAGAGTTCAGGGTATATCATCTGCCCAAAACCAGGCGATGGGCAAGGAGTTTACAGGACAATCAACTAGTGAAGACAATCAGATACAAGAGGTCCAGCTGCAAGGCTTTGTGTCAGACAAGGCTGAGCATCTACTTTATTCTGGATGGCCAACATCAGAGGTATGTGACCTAGTCACTGGCTATGGATCCTTAAAGAGTGACACTTGTTTTCTCTCTCTCTCTTTCTGTATTTCTACTGTTCTTGAATTTGCCAGACAGAGTCTTGACAATGCTTCCTAAATTAAGTTCTTCCTTTGTGCTAGTTTCTTTCTATTCAAGCTTAAGTTCAAGCTTAATATTCAAGCACACTTCTGCACAGATTCAGAGAGACTTTCTGTATGCATCTAGGTTACAATATTACTTTCGTTTTCTATTCTCCCCCAAGAGTTTTTTAGGACGCATGGTCTTATTTCTTTCTATGTCACTTTAGGCTTCTAAAATTCTGTGTACCTGGAGTCTCTCTGTGGGCTGGTATTAGAGGCTGAAAAATATAACACTGACCTTGATTCTTGACACTTAATATATGGGATTTCCTTCTGACAGCCACGTGAGATGAGTAAATATTATTGTTACCTTTTCCCAGTGGGAAACTGAAGGCAAGGGTGGTTTCTGGCACACCTGAAACATGTGAGCCTGAATCAGAATTTTGGAATGTCATGTTCTAAAGTCTTACATAAAGCCAAGGAATTTTCACCTGTTCAGTCTTATGACTTTATTTTGAAGGTCTTTTGTCCTACTTTTTTTCACCCAGGTATCTTCCAAAAGAAAATTCACTGCTGGCATAGTTAAGAGCAAAGAATAGAACAAAGATTTGAGGGAATATCTTGGAGATTAATGGTCATTTGAGAGACCTTTGACTGATCATTATTTCTTAACAAACACCTTATGTTGAGGTAGTTTCTATTTTAAAAGTAAATTTTATTTAAAAATAACCAATTAAAAATGACATGAATAAGGATTTCTGGTTTTGTTTTTATGTCTTCAGTTTTTAAGAAATAACATTCAAGTTTTGCTGTTCTCTGGTGCTTTATTTTGCTAATTCTGCTTGTTCTAGATACTTGTCAACAAGAAGTAATGATATATCAAGAACTAGTGTTCATTCCCATTTGCTGTTAGATAAGTTTGTAAAACCAAGGTTGTGGTTAACTTAAGATGATAAGTGATCACACATTTTTCATGCTAAAAACTGAATGCAAAAATAACTGTTTTGCAGGAGGAATGCTACAAGAGCAGATCTGTCACTTCTGATCCAATGGTTGTCTAAATTATCGGTTTTTTGTTCCTCACTCTTTGAAAAACTCTCTGAGGAGGCACCAGCAGAAGTTTCCTATTTGCTTAGGAATTGATCCAAGTGTAAAAGTTTCCACCGTGTTAGATGCTGATTTCATCTGAGATTCCCTTACAGTGTTTTGCTAGGCATTTGTGCAGAGCAGTAAAGCAACAAAACAAAACAAAATGTTCCAGGAATCATAGAATTCAGTAGTTGGTTGTGTTCCACCTGCAGTATGGAATCAGCACAAATTTTGTCCTTATATTTTGAAATTTGTGAAATTTTGGCAAATTTAATAACTGTGGTTGGTTGACATCGCCTGGCTGCCAGGTCCCTACCAGCCCGCTCTATTACTCCCCCTTCTCAACAGGACAAGGGACAAAATATGGTGAAAAACTTGTGGGTTGAGATAACGACAGAGAGAGCACTTATTAGCTACCATAATGGGCAAAACACACTTGACTGAGGGGAAATAATTTAATTGGCTGCCAATTAATTGTAACAGAGGACGATAGTGAGAAATAAAAATAAAATCTAAATACACCTTTCCTTGTTCCAGCATGGGGTCCCCCCATAGGATTACTACCCTTCATGAACTGCTCTAACGTGTGTCCTTCCTACGGGCTGCAGTTCTTCACAAACTGCTCCAGCGTAGGTCCCTTCCACAGGGTGAGGTCCTTCAGAAACAGGTTGCTCCGGTCTGGGTCCCCCCCAGGGTCACAAGTCCTGCCAGCAAACTTGCTCCAGCCTGAGCTCCTCAACTCCAGCGTAGGTCCCTTCCACAGGGTGAGGTCCTTCAGAAACAGGTTGCTCCGGTCTGGGTCCCCCCCAGGGTCACAAGTCCTGCCAGCAAACTTGCTCCAGCCTGAGCTCCTCAATCCGTGGGGCCACAGGTCCTGCCAAGAGCCTGATCCAGCATGGGCTCTCCGTGGGGTCACAGCCTCCTTTGGGCACATCCACCTTCTCCAGTATGAGGTCCTCCATAGTCTGCAGGTGGATCTCTGCTCCACTGTGGACCTCCATAGGCTGCTGAGGAACAGCCAGCCTCAACCATGGTCTGCACCACGGGCTGAAGGGGAATCTCTGCTCTGGCTCCTGGAGCACCTTCTCCCCTTCCTTTTTCACTGACCCTGGTGTCTGCAGGGCTGTTTCTCTCCCATTTTCTCACTCCTCTCTCCTAGGTGCTGTGCTGCATTTTTCATTCTGTCTGAAATGTGCTGTCACAGAAATGCTACCAACAGGGTTGAGTGGCTCAGCTTTGGCCAGCAGTGAGTCCATTTTGGAGCTGGTTGAAACTGGCTCTATCCAAGATGGAGGCAGCTTCTGGTATCTTGTCACAGAAACCACCCCTGCGGTGCCTCCATCTGCTCTGCCGCCCCTCCTCCAACCTTGCCATGTAAACCAAATACAATAACACATACTTACCCTTGTTTTATTAGCTAGAAGGGATGATAGAGACGAAAATTCATACTAAAAGGAAACAATGCACTAATCAAATATTTAATACTACTGCCTGAGAATTCTGGCCCAGCTTTAGGACTGACAGAGGCACAATTATGATTTTCCAGAAACATACTGAAGTGGTAGCTGAAGCGTTTTGAACTTTCCAGTAACTTCAGAACCTTCCAAATCTAGACTTGTCTAAGGGAATCTCCATTTGGCAGAAAGGAGTTTCCCACCTGTAGTACTTGATCCAAGTTCCACTGTCATCCCAGGGACATGCAGGATTCTTGTTTATCTCATCTGACAGCATTTTACAGTGGTGCTTTGTCAGCAAAATGCTATGTGTTCTCTTTTGCTTATACTTTAGCCTTTCCCTTGACATTGAAAACGTACAAAGTAGAGGACTCATATCTTGTTTACCCTTATCTGTAGCCTCACAGGAAGGCAAAAGATACGGATTTCAGAAATAATATTACAATGATCCTTAAGTTGTCTGTTATACAATTCTATAAATTTGTGGGTCTGCACATGTATGCATACACACATGTACGTATGTGTACACAGGCTCATACACATACACTTAAATAAATAGAAAACCAAAATTCCATTTTGTGTGACTATATTTTAAAGATATTACACTAGTTCTAGCTAAATAAGAATTTTTCTGTTTAAAAATCTGTTCATGTAGCATTTAGTGTTATTTCTTACATTCCATTTTGCAAGGTGACTTTGAAGCATTTTTATTGGACAGAGATTTTACATTTTAAGTGCACACAGCTCACAATCAGGAGACACATTTTACATTTTTATGTGGGCACAGAATCCCTAATGTAACAGCTAGTATCACTGGTAAATTATTTCTTTATGCTGTATATTCCAAGCTACAGACATATAAATGCAAAGTGTGTACACATTCTGTTAAAAACATTTTCATTACTGAATGTAAATTGCATTATTTTCGCCAGTGCTTATTCTTCATTTTTTGTGCAAAGATCGAGCAAATCCAGACTCCTTTTCCCACTACGTCTCTCTTAAATTGGACATATTTTTAATTGCAGCATTTTCTCCTGAAAACTGCTATTCTGGAATAAATTCTGAAGAAAGCATAAGGCATTATTAGATTTTACTGTTGAAGAGCTGGCAATAAAGGTAAAGAATCTTGCTTTTGTGAAACGTTTCTGGCTTGTGTTTGTTGAGCTTTCCCTGAAAGTATTTAGTTTGCATTAGGTATGACTACCCCTTCTGTGCTTCTGCATTCACTTACGCTCTCAAAGCCTTTTGATCCCAGTTTGTTTGTACTATCATTCTTTCTGGTAGTATCGTGCACCTCAAAGTCGTCTTTATAGTAGCTTCCAAGCTATATTGTACACATCTAAGGGAATCTATGCTAGGTATGAAGTATGGGCTCTGTGACATGGTTTGTGAATGATAACTCTAGGTTGTTCCCTGTGCCAGGTGCCTGTCATGATGCTCGATATCATGGAGAGGTTTATGAAGGAATGGGGATGACTTACCCAACTTTCCAGGCAGAAGGAGAAGATTTGCATGTGGGAGATATGTTAGGCAGACTCTGTGCTGGTGTTAGCTGTACATCATTTAAATTCCCTCTTTGAATCACCATCATGTTAGTTTGTCACAGCTATTGACAGCTGCTATCTGATCAGTCTGCAAGTGCCAGTAGTATCTTGGCAACAGCACAAAAATAGCTTTCCACCCTTGTAAGACCAGTCTGCACTGATAAATCAGAAATGTGCTAAAGACAAAATAAACTGATATTTTGGACCAGATTTTCAGCCTTGCAACTGTGCTGTAGGCAGTTATTATACTGTCCAAAGCAGATGACAGAGAATTCCTCCAGAATGGGAGAAAACAAGTTCAAGATGCTGCATGTTGTTCTGTAGACTTTTTGTTAGGTATCAGCATAAGGGAAGGCTGTTCTGCAGGGGGGACCCCACAGCCAGCAGGGTGAGATTTCAGCTGGTTGCTCACAGCCAGCTCAAGATAGGAGAAACCAGTGTCAGAAGACTTGGTTGGCTTGGGAATGTTGCAAGGAAAAGCTGGGACATCCTTAGCAGAGGTTCCCCACCCGTCCTTTTAGGACATTTTCTAAGCTGATGGCTTCACCCTTGCCCCTGCACATGGGACAATATTGCCCTAATAGCTCTCCGGCAGGGTCAACCATCTGTGGCCTCTCCTTTCCCTCCTTTGGAAATGTCAGTCCAGCTGGCAAATATTCAGGATGCCCAACCTATCTGAAACATCTGGAAAGCTTCACCTTTCCTACATGTGCTATATGTAAACAGGCAAGGCACACAGCCTGCTAAGTCCAGACCCCAGGATGGTCTTTGGCCCATTGTCCTGCCCCTGAGAAGTCAGATGTGTGGTGTGAGGTGCCTAACCACAAATTTGTCTTTGGTTTCCTGACCACCTCAGCCACTCACACCCTCCAGCTAGGTGAGTGTGATGTCTGCTGTGATCAGGTTATTCCTTTGCCTCCACAAATCCACAGTCAGGTCTAGTGAGAATACCCTGAGGCACAGTCCCTACCCAGGCTGGTGTGGGAGCTGTAGTGAGCACTCAGCTGTTGCTGTTTATATCCCTGGGGCCGCAAGTTTTGGATTCACGTCACTGGGAAAAAGGTGTATTTTCTTGAGTGAGCTTGCATAAAACACTGGAAAAGACCCAGGCTTTCCTGTATTAGGACAACAAGGTTTGGATGAGAGCTAGAATGGAAGCTAGAATTTACTGTACGCAATGAATTTATCTTAAAGCTATCAACCAATTAAGTTTAATTAGGATTTGATTTTCTATAATGGTGATTACATGTTACCCAACCCAAGGGAAAGGCACACCTTTATTTGTCTAGTGGAAAAAAAAAGTCTCTGGACTTCTGTAGGAGACATGAACCACAGTTATACTTCTTCTTCCTCTTCTGGGATAAGTGATGTCAAAATATACGAAAATATTTTCAGAAATGTCTACATATAAATCCACTTGTTTTCAAAAACCACACTCCTTGAAAAAACTCTTTTGCTTCAGCCCCAAATCCTCAATCAGGTCTTGCCAGGCATCCTGCTGAGAGCTTGCATGCACACTCATTATGTTTTGTTAATTCTAATCGAATCTGGATGGCAAATCAAAACTATACGTAAAGTTTTTTTCGGTTTATTTTATCTTTGACTCTAATTTTAATTCTAATGCCTGGATAACTTTGTCTGAGACTCACCACCATATTTATTTGAAAGCAGAATAGTCTCCTTAGAGAGGTTGTAAAAATGGTATCAGTTGATTCACTTAAAATCAGACTGGACCAAACTCTCAGGAACATACAGCAGGGAACTATCTAGCATTTGGGATGGCTAAGAATGATCTTCAGGTCTTGCTATGCTATTCTACTATGCTTCGATTTCTTATGTTCGCTGTGCCAGTTTGTCAAGCACAGACAAACATTTCTTTTAAAAGTAAAGTAATAAAATATTTCTGCCATATGTATTTTTTCTTTTTTTTTTTTCTTTTATATTTTTGGTTAACTTTGGGTAATTTAATCCACATAAAGAAGATCTGTTTATTTGCTTCACATGTTAATTTCTTCAGATCTTGAGAAGGTAGTTCCCAAAATTGTGGTTTTTCCTTTAGTCTTGTTTTGCAGAATTATTCCAAAGCATAAACGTTACGATGGATATAAAAATGATTTTGTGCTTAAAAAAAAAAAAAGCCATGATGCATATAATAACTTTTCACTAATGGATTCCAAGACTGAGGGAAATTGAGTGCCAAGAAAACTTATTTCCTGATTGAGGTTATTCATTACCAGTACTTTATAGATAAAAAAATCACTCTACAAAGAAGAATGATTCTGTTTGATATATCAGTATTTCTGTTTATACATATAAGTATATAGATAGCAGTGACCCTTCCAAAACTAAGCAGAAAAAAGCATTTCACACAGGGAGCATAATTCACAAACTGGTGACACTGTAAATATGATCAGGTTTTAACTTATGTTGATTTTAGTATTATCTCTAATTGCTTCCTCAGAGGGCAAAGTTTATCTCAAATTGAGTTCAAATGTAAAAAATGAGTAAAAAGTCAACAAGGAAACTGTGACCCTAGGCCTTGTTTCTATACTTGTTGAAGTCAGCAAAAACCAGATCGGAACTGGATCTTTGTGTTCCAAGAGCACAAAAACCAGTACAACTGGTGAGTTAGGCAGTCCTATGTGGTTTTAACATTCTTGCCTTTCTCCCAGAGGCTGAGTTCAGAGCATAATGACAGAATAGCAAATTCCCCCACAAAATGCAAATTTGTGAAGAATGTTACCGAACTCTTTCATGTATGTTTTATTCTTAGGCCCAATTAACACTACTACCTTTGATGTCCAAAAGAACCAGCCATCTCAAGATGTGTAGCTGCTAAACGTGCTTAGGTTAACTTGCACCCGTGTGTTGCCAACTGGTGTGTTCATAGCAAAAGCAGCCAGTCCAGCTGGAAACTAGCCAGATGGCAATGCTACCACAGCATAGAACGATAAGGTTTAGAGCTCTGGTCCCAGGACCCAGACCTTTTAAAATGTATACTCATACTGAGGTTTGTGGGCTACTTACACTGATGCCATAGGACATATTTACAGTGTCTGTGAAGGGGAAAAATTTCAGAAGTTTCTGTACTCTTGGCAAGCTGATGAGACTCCTAATGGTAGGTGCTAGGAGTCAGGGTTATGCCTTCCATTAATTTAGACATTCACCACTCGGCTAAATCCTTATGTTGATCTTTACCCTTTATTTTGGAATATCTATTTGGTGTCTAAGAGTTCTGTGAAGCATATACACAGATACCATGGCGTACCGAGATATCCTTTCTTCCTTTCATCTGCTGGTATGCTTCAAGTCTATTTTGAGGCTACAGTGGGCCCAGTGCAAAACTACAGAGAACATAAGAGCTCCACACCCACTAAACATCCCTAAGAACAAAGTCCATAGTGATTGCTGAGTTTATGTATTTCTAGGACACTTCTTCCGGACACTGGAGTGTATTGTAGGCTAAAAATGGCTGGGTCTATCTTCCATCTGCAGAACAAAATCCCTTCCAAACCTTAGTATATGGATCCTGGGATCCAAACCATCAGCTTGTTCTACATTATAATATCATTTTTGGTGGTTATTAATGTAATGGAGGAATTTAAAACAAAACAAAACAAACAATAAAGGAAACATCACAACAATTTCCCATCTAGCTTTTCAGAATGTAAACTGGGTTTTATTTTTTTCCCCCAGGTGTGAAAAGAAGTGGCTTCCAGTTGTGAGAAAAGTATTACGGACTTCGTCAAGTTACTCACAGACCGGTTTCGTTTAGGATTTCTTAGTGCAGCTCTGGCATTTTCCCACTGCACTGTTTTGCTGGAGGTCTGGTATCCTCTTTCTAAAATGTCTAACCTGTTTTCTTTCAGGACAGCAAAGTATCAGAACAACCTTTTGTTGTTGTTGGTTTGTTTTTCCCTTGTATTATGCCTTATGTGAAACTGGATTATTTCCAAAGAAAAAAGTTTGAGTTTTTGAGGAATAGGTATGTGAATAGGATTTGTTTGCATGCAAGTTCCACACCCAGTAAATATGAACCATAAACACGTATGTTTGCACCTCTGGATCAGAAGAAACAGTGATTTGATCCTCTGAGACTGTTGCAGAAGAATACAAATTATCTACTTCAGGCTATAAATTCTGGATCTAAATCAAAACTTTCCCAAAGTACTGTAATATTATTTTTTCCAGATTCATTGTTACCTCCAGATCAAAGGGCTGTTAAGATGAAAAAAACTGGGAGAAAAGTTCAGGGCATGCCTCCACAGATAGCAAATTTCACTGACTGCAGATTTGCTGCACCTGGAGCCCCCCCACTCTCCATGGTGCACATAGGTCTTTGTAAGAGCACTAGGATAGTGCTGAGTGTGATCTGGTAAGGTCTGTGAGACTCAAGGTACTTCACGCACCATACAGAGGTATATATTTACTGGGAAGTCTCTGAGGACTTTCACACAGCTTTTTTTTTTTTTTTCCATTACCACAAATCAGTGCCACATAGCATAGCTCTGTCTGTGACCAACTCTAGATTACTGCAGAACAGAAGCATTTCACTGCACCGCTCTACAGATGTTTCCTCAGGACATTCTTTTGTCAAGGCTTTCCTTGCATAAGTTCACTCCATTTATTGAACTTGCTGTGCTCTGGAAGGTTGGTATAACTTGCACATGAACAACGTATTTTCATACTATCCAGAATTTCAGCTGTGATTTGTGGTGAAGGAAGCAGATGTAGTAAGAGGCCAGATCTCTTCTTTTTGTAGCAGCTGGAGGCAAGAATGTGGTGCTCTTAGGGTGCATTTTAGTGAAAGGGAGGGTGTTTCCTAAAGAGGGGTGGGCAGTCAATCTTGAAGCTGGCATGATCCATGAAATGAGAAGCTGTGCAGGAGTGGGAACACAGAAGCTCTCTGCTGAGCTGCTGTTTTGTGAACCCTCTGTAATGGATTTAGGTATTGATCTTGGAGTATTTATTCATCTTCAGGTTTTCACTGAGCTGCCAGGTTTCATCTGAATTAACAAGTAAAATTTCTGACTTGCTGTGCTATGATTTTTTCATGTGTAAATATACGATGCTGTGACAATACTCTTGTTCAAGCCCTTCTTCGTACCTTGCTTCCTGCCATGTTCAGATGATGACGGATTTGGGGAATTTTTTTATTGCTCTTTTATATTTTTTTTTCCTTTTCATTTTGAAAATATATTAATTCATGTTTAAATCCACAGAGATAAGGGGTCTCTGAATAAATGCTCCTAAGAACCTTTAAGTGTTCTCCCCTGTGGCTGGCATATTAACACTCAGAGTTCCATGTGACTGTATAGGTTACATACTAAAGCAGTGCTTTAAATTTGAGGCCTATTTCTGTCTGGTCGCCCACACCAGCAAATCCACAGCCAGTAACGTGAGGCAAGGTAGAAATGGGACACACAGATTTTGGCTCTTTGAAGTATTACAGAGATGTTGTTTTCACAAGTTTTTTTCATGGTCACACCACAAAAGAATATAATGAAGTGAAGTCTAGAAGCCAGAAAACAAATCTGCAAAAATGCTTACTCATATAGAACTCTGGAATGGATAGTCCTTTTCACAGATAATTTATTTTAGGTGGGTGGGGGTTTTTTTGGGGTTTTTTTTTGTTTGTTTGGTTGGGGTTTTTTTTTTATTTTTTTTATTTTTGGGGGGGGCTTTCTTTTAAGAAAAGAAAGAAAGGAAGAGAGAAGATCAAGGAGTTTGGACATGAGCACATGAGGAAAAGAGACTACATTTTTATTGAAAGGAGTGAGTTCTGACCCCCTGTGCAAGCAGAGAGTTCAGTACAGATTAACTCCCTGTTGATTCCTCTGCAGTGAATCCTGTCCCTGTATTTCATGTTGTACTTTAAGGTACAACAAAGCAAACATCCACTGTCAGATGCAACTGTCAAAGCAGAAATAAATGGCCTTTCCTCAGTGACTTAAAAGCCATCTGGATGAATCTACAAGCACACTGAGCAAGACTTGGCCTGGCAGTAACTATCAAAACATTATGATTCCCTTAATGTGGCCTTCTTCCTTTTACCAAAAGGACATTTTAGGTTCAAATCAGTTTGGTTTGTTATGTTCAAATAACTCTTTCAACCTATAGTTATGCCTAACGGAAGAGACAGTTTCTCTCCATTTTGTGCTAAGATGCTGACACTGAGAATTTTGTAGAGAATTGTCAAAATGTGATGAATCATTCTTAAAAGCTGAATTTAAGCTATGTATTAGTTTAATGTCAGCCGCATTTATCTTACATTGTGGTAATTAATGCTCCATCCTCAGAATTCAGTTTTGCTACTTGCAAGAGGAAAAGTAAAGCTAATGAGAAGTAACCATCAAATACCTGGCATTTCCTTTTTTACTTTCTAATACTATTAAACTGAACTTATATTATATACTTATGATATAAAATCTAATTAGTTAAATTGCTTGTGACATGTTCCAGCCTTTTGGAGAAGTTATGTAATGGTTGGTTGTATTCTACCCCACTTCTCTCCCTATGTGTTTTATTTACCGGAGTGACCATAAAAGTTATGAACCTCATAGAAAATTATCTTTTACATATTTGTGTACTTAGTCTTGAAGCTCTGAAGACTGTGACATAAATAAATTTTATAATAAAATATTTATCTGTGGGGTCAGAAAAGAGCCAGAGTATTTGAGGAAGTATAGTACATACATATATACATATACCTATCCACAACATTTTTCATCAATATACAAATATGATTTAGCTCTAGCCTACATAGTTCTTTCTTGAACTGTGATGAGATTGAAGATGATAAGATTGTAACCACAGAGAAAAATAATTTTCTATAGGTCTAGAAGATACCTTAGTGTAATGTTAAACTAAAGTTGTAGCCATGTGTAAGGTTCCCTTCCAAACTAATTATTGATATTACTGGGTGAAAGATACTGCATGCGTATTAAAATAGTTTTCTAAGGGAGAAAAGGCAGCTTTCAATTTGAAAAGAGGCTAATATGGAGGAATACTTATATGGTATCTCAGAGTAGCAAGACAAAGACCGAAAGAGAATATTAGGTGGCACGTACTATACTCAAGTTGGAGGGAAAAAGGAGTTTAGGCCATGTTTTGGTCTCAAGTGAGAAAAATGCTATCAAATATTAGAGAAAAGATTAGTATTTAATATTTAGATTAAAATTAATCATAGCTAACTCATTTCATACGGAACTTCTCCCTACTAGAAATATCTTGCTGTTTGTAAGTATTCTACTAAAAATTTGTGTATTCCCCTTCCTCTGCCATAAAGTACCTCATCGCAACATTGCTTCTTATGTATGCTATATAAAGCTGTAAGCAAACACAGATTCCAGAAAAAGATCCTGGCTTTGACATTTGCATAACACAAAAATATACTGCCTTGGCACATCGAGAAGTTAGCAGAAATCTATGAAATTTGAATTAATTTTGCTCACTTTTATAAACAGTAGTTATTTTAATCCTTTAAGTTATTCAGCTGGATCTGTCTTTCATGAGTCTGTGGCTCTTAAATATAAGAATAATCCATTGGGCTAAACTCACAAAAGGATTTTGATATTAAAATCACTAATTCTTAGATGTCTTGCTACCTGCTGGAATTATACTTTGCTCCATACACAGGATATGCTACAAATCAAACTCTTGAGAACCTGAATCACAAAATCCGTAGTGAAATATGAAGTAACCTAGCATAGCTAATAGGAAATTCTGAAGACTTGGGCTACAGCTGGGTGCCACTTTATATACACAAGGATGTGTCTTTGCATAATTTGGTGCTGCCTTCTTTTTTTCTGGAAGAAAAATGGAGACATTGATGGAGTCCCTCTGACTCTGCTAGTCCTTCAGTAATTATGAGATCCAGGATGAAAAATATTAATGTTAAAATTGCTATTCCTTCGCCTGAATTAGGGTTTCTATCTAAGTATCTCATTTGACAGTTAGATGCTTGAACCCCTTCAAGCTAATGGCTATATAGAGAAGGTCTCTTTCACACTCTTCTGCTAAAAGCTTATGTTTTACAGAAAATAAATCAAATATTAATTGGAGCAGTGCCCAGATTCTGCCTGAAAAAAAAACCTATAAGGCTATAAACTCATTCTCCCACATTGTCTCTTTGCACTGTGTAATTAAATAACTAACTGAAATAAAACAGCAAGGCACACCAAAAATAATCCACTTTATCTGTGAGGTAGAACTATTATACCCAAGTGCTTATGATATTTCAGGTGATAGTGCAGTCTGGGCAAGCTCTCTTACACTAGAAGTGAAGCTCACACCATTGCTGCTATGAATTCAAGATTATTATGTATGAACGTGTTATAGCATGGGCAAGGATCATTTTTTATTTCATTTTTCAAGCACTTCCGAATGCTTCATTCATTCTTGTGCCACCTCCCAGTCCAAGCCAGTCAAGTCTAAGATAAATCCTGCATTGTCTCAGTTCTCTTACCTGAACACTCTTTTTGATGTGCAGGTTCCCCTACTTCAGACAGCCATGAATGTTCTTTCTGAGCAACTGGGGTGTTGAAAGAAGAACTAGCTGCCTAGGAAAGCTTCAAAATCATTTAAAGGCACTCTTGATCTTGCAGCATTATCAAACTTTTCTATTGAGCTCTCAACTTCAATAAATAGAAAGGAAGCATCTAAGTGAGGAAAGAGCCAGGCCTGCCTGAGCAGAAATGATGTTCCCCTTTGCAGCAAGGTGTGTGGGGAGACTGCACTGTGTCCTGGCCCAAGGTTTGTGTGACACTTTCCCGCAAGGCATGAACTTTGCTCCACCACGGAGGTCTGACTGCCCATGCAATTCATTCACTTTTGGCAGTTACAGGCCGACCCAGCGTCTGGGGTAATCTTTTGATGAGCTTGGATATGGTAACGACAGAGGACTAAATGAGCACCCTAATCTTTGGTTCACTGCAAGGTGCACAGAAGCAGAGTCAAGGAGGCCACTGAGGCTCTGGCCACTCAGTCAGTTCAGCTAAGATGTGTCATTGTTAAAGTGTTTGGTGAATGCCAGCTAAAGATTTAACTGTGCAAGGATTTATAAAACAAAGGTAGTGGGCTGAGGATTTGAATGCAAAACAAGTGAATCATTTTTATAAATTGAATAAACAGTTTTGCACATGACAATAAATACTTTAAGTATACCAAAAAAAGACCAATTGATTTTTTTTTTTTTTGCAAGTGTCTTGCTGAGGGTGAGAAATTTCAGATCTTTCAGATCTTTTCCTTCAAAAGGTTTGAAAGGGTCAGTAAATAAAAGCTGAACTGTAATGAATCTGTCTTTTCCATGTTAACTGTCGACAGGACAATGCCACATTATCTCATCAGAAGATAACTGAATCTCAGTGTGTCTGCATTGTGGGGGGCAGTTTACCCTTCTGGGGTCATATCTGCAGCGCGAAAAGAGGAAATTAAGTGTAATAGCTAAAATCATTGTAGTAGAATAAGAGAATTAACAGTGGGACATAAACCAATAATAAGGAAATTCACAGGATAGCTGCCCTCTAAGACACAATAGGGGCACATTAAGGAAGTGGTTCAGGAGGCACCCTGTTGGGCATAGATATTGGAAGTAAACTTCAGTTGCAAATTTCCTTGTTTATATTAGGTCAAGTTGAAACTGAACCATTCTTTGAAATTCTTTTTTTCTTCCTCCGTGAATTTCCTTTGGTTTTGATGAAAGCTTAAAAGCAAGATTCTGTTCTCTCCCTCATCAAAAAGAATAAAAGTAGATTTCATAATCAGTAATTCCACATTTTATGAGGTTGTATATCATGATAGTGTAAATCTATATCGATTTTAGATCCACTCTGCCTAGAACAATAGAACACACATGTTTAGCAATAATTTTAATATTTAAATGACTGTGTCATCTCACATCACAGGCTTTGTTTACAGTATGATGTGTCTCTCTGTCTTCTTCAAAGGCAGAAAAGGTAGTACTCCTATTTAAATTCAGCAGAAAACAGGCTACAGAGAGGTTAACTAATTTGCGCAAAACTAACTGCATAGAAATTCTGAATAGATTACATCACATTTTCTTCAGGTTCAGGTACTTATTTATTTACTGGAGAGGTTGCAACTAATTTTATTTTCTTTTTTTTTTTTTTAAATCCAATCTAAATTGGTTTTTTGCCTATGTCTAAAATAGACTAATAAAAAAATGTTGCGCGCTTTTAGTCTTCCCTATATTGGCCAGTACCAGGAGCAGAGATAAAAAAATGTAAAGCTGTGATAATTTACATTTTTTTTTTTTTTTTTTTTTTTTTACCCTGGACAGAACAAGAGTGTAAGAGTTTAATCCAATCTGTGAAACACAAGCACCAGATTTCACTGACTTGGATTTAGGCCTGTTTCTAAAGTAACTATTAGCAATCTTGCAAAAGGCCTGTTACTGTAGGCTTACCAATATAAAAGATCTTTGGCTATGCCCTCATTATGTTTGGAAAAGTGACTGAACAATTAGAGTCATAACTAAACATAACTGGCAAGCCTTTTTATGTTTAGCCATCTCCCACTATGTTTTGAGATATTTTCTGTGGATCTGAGAGTATTCTGGCTCAGGATAGTAGTGGAAAAGGAAAGAAGAAGAAAAACTAGGTCTCAGTAGCTAGCAGAGAAGCTTTAATCCATGTGGATCTTGAAACAGAGATTCTGTAATATAATCTCCAGATGCTAAAACTAATGGAATATTGCTTCATGGTTATATCTCTGTGAAAATGGGAAGAGAGATTAATTAAACAGATAATTATTAGTTTGCATTGGCACTTACCTGCTTTACGAGTTCCAAGGATATTTTGTCAATACAGGATCACGAGCCTGGCATGCATCTTTTTTTTCCAGATACAGATTTGGCAGTGCTATTAGAAAATTAGGCCCAAATTCTCTGTTAAAAAAAAAAAAAAAAAAGGCAAAATAAAATAATCCAGTTGTCGCAATCTGCATCCTGGGTTTTAGCCAGAAGAGAAATAGCAAAGGCAATATGCACATGCGAGTAATACACATTAACAAAGAACGTATTTAGAACAATGCATTTGATTTCTGTAAAGAAGCATGACATCATTTATTGTTAATTTCCTTGCTAAGTGTTTTTTGGTTTTGATTACACAAAAATTATTCTAATTCTCAGAAGGATCCAGCAGAAAACTGCCATTGTGCCAATAGTTTTTTCAGCTTAGTGCCCTTCACCGTAGTTAGGTACGTGGCCATTGCGTTGCCTCCTATGCTGCACAAGTAGTCCTGCATTTAAGGAGTGAAAAACTATAAAAGCTGATTGTTCTCTGTCGATATCAACATTTTTATATCTTTTACAGAACATGACTAAACCTCAGAGGACATTAGAGCTAGAAACACTAGTCGAGAAATTGCTGCCTTTTCTTGACCTTCACCTATATGCCTTTAAACAACCTCAAAATGTAACTGAAATGACTTAAACAAAATCAGGGTGGTGTTGTTGTTGTTGTTTGTTTGTTTGTTTTTCAATAATCTTCCTTTGCTTTCTTGTTTTTATGATTTTAGGATTTACTGGTTGACACTTTTCTGCATGATGATACTGGTTAGAAATTTAAAAGCTGAGGGAGAAAAACCAAAAAGCTACAACTATCTGATCCCTGGATGTAACTAAAACAAAGCAACAAAAAATCCAGTTTGCTCGGGATTTTCGGTGAAGAATTGAACACTAATAAACCTGGGTTTGAGTATGGGAAGGATGCACATCTTTTTCCTGATGTATTTGAAATGCTAAACAACGTTTAGTGAGTTGGGCTTTCTTGACATTCAGGTTTATTTTAAACCTGATTACAGGCTATCTAACAGCCTGCAATTAACACAGCTTGTCCTCCTATGAGGCTATAACATTGCTCCCAGCTCACCGTTTAACAATTACATAGTACTACCGCATCACAGAATATTTCTGATCTCTTTGAAGCAGTTTTCAGTTTATTTACAGAACAGGATGCTCTCAAGTATTTGGTTTAGCTTCTTCTTCCTTCCTCCCCAGCTTCCTTTTACAGGCATCTCTGACTCCCACAGCCTTGAGTTGCAGCCCATTCCCTAAGGGTGCCTCTGTCTAACCCTACCTGCTTTCCCCAAATTGTTCGCTGTGGGTGCTTGTTTTCCTGCTACGTGTGGAAACACAGTGATGATTTTGCCTCTGATATCTTCCAGATGGTAGATTCCTCATTCCTGGTTGTTAAGTATTTTTAACATTTATCGACATTTATTTTCTCTCTCAATGGAGGATGGTGCAAGGTCGTTGACTCGGAAGTGGTTTCAGTGTGTCTTGCAGAACCCTCTGGGTTCAATTGCCCATGGGGTAGTCTGAGCTTGGTCATGCTTGCACATTGCCTGCATCACCTATTTTAGCCTAGCGAGACACATTGCCCAGTGGCTTCTTTTGAGCTCCTCTAGAAGCTGAGAGATATTGTGGTGCCGTGTGGTGATCAGGGAGGCGTATGTACATCAGTGCGTGAGGTATTCCTTACCCCCAAAAGGTCCTGCACCATTTCCAGGATTCAACATAAAGATGCAACCCTGCTGTTTGCTTCCACATTTCCTTCACTCCTGGATGTCCCTCTATCACGCTGAGAAGGATTCCCCGAACAGGTGTGCCATGCGTTTACATATTAAGGGTAAATGCAATGAGCCTGAGGTTTTCAGGAAGCTACGGTCTAACTGTGCATGTGTTTCTCAGTAATTTTTACATCATATTTACAGTGTACACACAGGCCATCTGTGCAGCACATGCATAGTGGACCAGTTGGCCTCATTGCAAATGCACTGTAAAGTTGATACGTGCATGTGGAGTGGATATGTCCAGATTTTCTCCACTACTGCTCTGATTAGGTTGCCAGACATCCAGAAATCCTGAACAAATGTCAAAAATCTTTGAATTCCCTCTGGATGTATGTTCCAGGCATTAAAAAAAAGATGTGCTCAAGGGAACTGAAGCATATGGTAGTCTATCCGGCACAGACCACACTAAACGACTTAGTCACGTCTTGATGACAGAACACAGGAGGGCTGAGTCCAGATGCACCTTCTGGCTGCCTCCCAGTTTCATACTGGGAGAAGATCTGGGTGTTTGCCAGCCCTTTGTGGATTTCATGGTAAGGAAATCTAGATATATGGGTCAGGGGAGGAACTGCCATATCGTTCAAATAAGTCCTTGATCTGCACAATCAAGGGAGAAGGAATGTGGGGCAAGCTATGGAGGTTCTTAGTGCAGTAGTGAAGATACAGCCTCACTCACATGATGTCCTGGCAAGGAATTTATTACACTCAGTATTTCCCCATATGTTGTGTACATAGTTATAGAAAAAAGCTAGTGCCTTCAGTGAATGTGGCTTTGATATTTGGAGGATGTTTCTATTAAAAAAAAAGACAACAAAGGGACAGAGTACTCAGTTGCTGTAAGAGATGCTGGACTGTTATTCATTTGGAGAGCAGGCAGTTATAAAACTGCAGTTCAGCAAAGGAAACCAAATCATATAGAAAGCACAGTGAATTCAGACATTTGTTCTTACTACATTTACCAAAGAGCCTGCAACTCCTGCTTTGAAGCTGGCAAAATAAGGATAAATACTGAAGAAAGAAAAAGGTTATCTGCATTTATTTCATAAGCTATTTATTTTAACTGTGTGGAGACTGTAAAGTGTATGAAGAACATATGTATATTTCTTTTTAAGAAGCATCTATTACTGCGTCAGCAGTTTGAAAGTCAGAAAAGAAGCCATAGACTAGCAACATGGAAGTAAAGACTTTTTATTTTAATCTTGATCAAATTAAGGAAAATATAGATGTGATGTATGTAAATATATTTAATTTGTATTCATATCTTAAATGGCAATATTGTCTTTAGAACCAGTCTTAGCTAGCCAACAAAGATCAAAATTAATAGTTTTTTAAGCAATAACAAAGAAAATAAGATACAAACATATTTTGGTGTATTTTTAAGTATGATTTAACTCTGAAGTATATCTTTAAATTTCCCTTGACTTATATATAGCTACATAGCTATATTTTCCAGAACTATATGGTCAGTGAGCCTGCGAACTGTGTTACACATGCTTAGCTTAACACCTGTGAAGAGTTCTACTGAAATCAAGTGTGTGAAGGTAGTCACGGGAGTAACTGTTGGCAAGACTGAAGCCAGATTAAACTAATGCATTGCATGTTGCTCTGGAAAAAAAGCCTCTTTGGACCATATCCTACAAGTCTTATGCTGGCAAGTCTCCTGCTGATGTAAATTCGGATTCCCGCCTGATTGAAAATTGCAAAAAACAGTGCTTGCTTTCTTGATAATCCTCCCAAAGAAAATAAGCAAACCACAGCTCTTCATCCTTATTGTTTTTTAATTTCTTGACACAAAATGTATATGATAGTGTGTATGATTTGGGTAAGGAGGTAAAGCTCTAAATTTGGCAAGTTTATTTTACTGTTAGAAGAATTATTTCCAATGCACCACTTAGAGTGTTAATGGTCATTGTCAAATATCATCATTATTGAATCTTAATGGAAAAAGAATGTTATCTGAAAGATTCCCAACAAAAATAGCCTGACTCCTATAAGTTTATTGACCTGATAACTACAGTCATTAACTAAACATGATTGAGAATCCTGTCAGTCTTGCTGACATTTTCAAGATTTCAACATGACTTTTGTCTAGTTTCTTCAGACAACCAGTACCTGAGAAATGCGAGAGTAAATACTCTTACCTCCCTGATTCTTTCATTAATTTTGACCAGAATTTCCACTTAAATCTTCATCAAAGTTCTTTTATTCTAACATTTTGCCTGTACTATTTTTCTTTGAGAAATTTGTTTCTGCTAAATAAGCATTTCTCAGTCACAGAAAATGTATAATGCCACACAATGGATTCTGAATACTGTTTGATAGTACAAAATCTCAGTTCTGTAGTTACCTGTATTCTGCAGCTATAGAAGGTGTAGAAAATAAAAAGCACAAAATCCTTTAAGTGTTCCTGATATACATAAATCCCTTCCTTAGTGTTTAATTTAATACTACTTCTTAAAGCATACTTACAGTAAAATTAAATTTTAGAAATGATTTCCCAATGTAGATAAATTGCTATTATACCTTAGGAAAATAAAAAAAAAATCAAATATAATTTGAACACTAGTTATTATATATGAGACTTGCAACATCAATACAGAACAAAGAGGTTACAGCAAGACTGATAAAAAAAAGTTGTTATAAATGGTGTAAAAACCTATTTGTATAAAGCAGACCATATATGCTGATAAACCTACAAATTCACCTATGTGTTGGGGGGTTTCAGTTAGGCTAATGGTTGTTCTGGTGAGGGGAGTGGTAAGAAATTGTTAAACAAATTTTCTCCTTTCTGGGTATTCCCCTCACCTGCAGTAAAGGTAAAGCAGTGGAACCAGTTCTCACCGAGGTACACCCAGCCTGGAGGAGAATGGATGCAGCTTGTTGTGTCTGTGGGAAAAAGATTCAGAGACAGTTAGATACGCACTGAAAACTCTGCAGGTGGGATGGGAAGTAAAAATGTTTTGTTTTAAACTAAGAAAATGAACAGAAGGAAATTCAGGAACATAGCCTGGAGAGTAACTTCCTGCACTGGTAAGATGATAACCTTTAATTGCAGATGTTTTGTTATAAGAACAAATTCAGAAACAAAACTTAAGACCTACAATTCTAGACCCAAAAATGAGAGAGAGAAAACATGACTGCACTCGCGTCAAAGGCGTACATGTTAGTTATGGGTATAGAAAGGAGGCACTCCTGTTGGGTTTATCTGAATGCTCATTTGTATTTGTGTACCAGAGTATTTCATGTTTTAAGACATATTTTTTGTTAAAAAGTGATTTTTTACAGCTTTTTCATTCAGCTGACCTGAACTTCATATTCTCTTTTTTAATATTTAGGGTATTTGTCTAGAAGCTTACCAGGTGCGCATATGCAACAAGAGCAGGTGAAACTCCAACAAAAGCCTTTTATTCAGGGAAGCTATTTATTACTAGAGTGCTGACAATATACTCTGGTTAGGCTTAAAATGAGGACTGGACAAGTAAGTCACAGCAAACAATTTATTCAACACACATATTACCATTGTTCCTACTCATGAATTGTCCAGGAACAGTTTGCAAAGCTCTCAAGTTTTGTGCCTGGAGCTGCAAAAGTGGTGAGTAATTCTACTCCGGTGAGTAGCATCGCTGATGTATGCAGCTGTTCCATACAACAACAACTTCACATTTTGCTATGAATAGTACAAATTAACGTAAAATGTGAATTTTTGAGGGAAATAAGTCCAAAATACAGTTTTCTCAAACTTAATTAACCTTTCGGCTGGCTGTCTGGCCTTGTGAGTTTTGTCTTGCCCTTCAGCTGTCTAGTTCAAGATTGTGATTACATGTGCTCGTGTAAATATATACATATAGCAAAAAGATACACCATGTAGATACCTATGTTCCCTCTACTGGATGTAAGGATGGGAAAACAGAAGTGGTGAAAGGAGGTCAGAGGGTGAAAAATTCAGAAAAGAACTGATTTCACATTGTCCAGCTTTATCTCAGGACATGATGTACAACCTGGCCCTAAGAACTCAGGCACAATTCTGACCTGGTAATGTAGGCACGATGTCCAAATATACCGCTATTTAATCTCTTCACAAGTTTTGTGCAGGGTGGAGTATTGCAGAAAAAAGATCAGTGGTGTCCCAGGTGGCCAAAAGTCCAACAGTATCCTGGCTTCTATCAAGAATCATGTGGCTAGCAGGACTAGGGAAGTAATTGACCCACTGTACTCATTGCTGGTGTTCAGTTCTTAGTCTCACACTACAAGAAAGACATTGAGGTGCTGGAGAGAGTTCAGAGATGGGCAATGAAGCTGGTGAGGGGTCTGGAGCACAAGTCTGATGAGGAGTGGCTGAGGGAACTGGGGCTGTTCAGCCTGGAGAAAAGGAGGCTGAGGGGAGACCTGACTGCTCTCTGCAACCACCTGAAAGGAGGTTGTAGCATGGAGGGGGTTGGTCTCTTCTCCAGCGGAGGTTTAGATTGGATATTAGGAAAATATTCTCCATGGAACGGGTTGTCAGGCACTGGAATAGGCTGCCCAGGGAAATGGTTGAGACACCAACCCTGAAGGTGTTTAAAAGATGTGTAGATTAGGTTCTTAGGGACATGGTTTAGTGATAATGTTAGGTTAACAAATGGGAATCACAGAATAGAATAGAATCATTTTTTTGGAAGAGACCCTCAAGATCATTGAGTCTAACCATAACTAGGATTACGATTTTTAAGAGTGTCAGGGATTTTCAGATAAGGACTGTTTGAGTTGCACAGTGGAGTGATTTATTTTCAATCTGAAGCACATTCAAGTTTCAGTTACACTTTGCAATTCATTGATGTATTTGATTTGGCTTCGAAGCTAAACTCTGAGAAGAGTTAAGCTTTACATACAAGGACTAAATCCCTGGGTTGAACATACACAGCCACTTCCAGGTCATCTTCCATACCCCTGTTCAGTATGACTGTACAGACTAAAATCCTATCCTGAAGGTAGACATTTGCAAGCTTGCTTCAGAAATTGGATGTGTAATGAGCCCCTTTTAAAAGGAAAGTTTTACTGCTGATCAAAGTAGTTATATATGAAGTGGGAAGCCCTCCCCTGGGTTTGTAGATTCAAACCACATTTCCTATCTATCCTTATCCATACAGCTACTCTTTTGTGGTCCTTTTCAGTCGATCCATGAATCTTGAGTGTGTTACAGTACAGTGGTTTGGAGTAACATGTGTGTTCAGAATAGCCTATAACCTAGTAGCATGGGGAACTAGGAATATGGAACTGAATATTGTCAACCCAAAACCTAGTGAGGTGTCTGAACAATGAGCTGTTACAGAGAGGGTATTGTCGTGACTGTCATGCAGTGGCAGTTTGCCTTTGTGCTTTATAAGAAGATGGGTCATGTGTGTGTAAGCTGTGCTTCAAAGGTGCATACAGGTTTCTTAAAGTGAAATCCTATGATTCAAATACTAAAACAATAACTAAAAAGAGACTTTTCTGTCGCATTACTCACCAGTGGGACATTTTACAACTTTTGCTGTTTTTCAGGCCCTAGAACATACCACTAGCTAACACAAAGGTAGTCAGTGGAATTAAATTCAGACTAAGATAAAAGATTAGTCTTCTCAGGACTGTAATGTTTTCATTTTCAGAGGTATCAATACAGAAGGCTTTTCGTTTTGTTCAGTGGTTTGCAATGCAGCAGACATTAGAGCAGTTCACCTAATGGATCCTCTAACCTTGGCTTCGGTAGAACTTTAATATTTAAATCACAGTAAAATTCACATTAAATGAGAACTCTGGTATGAACAATGGAAAATTGTATGTTTGTACCATCAACTAACTGTCTACTTGTTATTCTAATCACTACCAAATGGTAGTGTGGAAGATTTTATTTCCAAAGAGGAAAGACTGAAACTTGTTATGTCATGTACTTTGTTTTCTTTTTAGGAGTGTGCTAACTTGTCTTATGAAAACAACACTGTATATTGTACTTCAAGTTGAAAAAACAAAATGCTTGTGTAACAATTGTCTTAGAAAGCAATCTCTCAGTTCCCACCGGAATGGTAAATTGATGGAAAGAGGCTACTGATTAGTCATAACTATAAAATATCAGTTTACCTACAATAGTGATGCTCATAAGTATCCTATTTTTATATATTATTCCAAGTTTGGACATTAACAGAAATAAAAAATAGCTTAAATGCAGCATATAACAAATTGAGGAATATATATTTTTGCCTTTCTCTTAAAAAATTGGTTTGGCTAATGGATTTAATGTTGTCCATAGGAAAAATAAAGGTATTACTGTCTGTTTAGTTTTATTGCTAGACTCAGTTGGAAAAACCTTTTCCCATCTTATAAACGGAATTCTCCTTTTTAATAGTTAAACTATATATATATTAATTTACTTTCATACTAGTTATGAAATATATGTAGCTCTGAAGCCTGCTGGGACCATTTGTTTGCCTCAAGAAATTCACAGACACGTTAAAAAAGAAAGATGTTAAACAACAAGTTAAAACATTCCTGATTAAGCTTGGCACCATGTCCTGAACTCAGTCTTGTTTTTCATTTTATTCTTTTTTTCTTTAGCAAGCATCACAGCTAAAGGACCAAGTGTCAGTTTTAACAAGCAGGTCCTAGTGTTTGTTTATTTGTATAGAAGACACATTAAATTACTATTTCTTTTCAGTTTGAAATTTGTTTCATTACTACTTTTTAATATACCAGAAGACTGTAAAAAATGAATACAAGCTGGATGAAGTGATACATTTAATTATCCTTTTAAATAAACAATCTACAAGTTTATAGAGGTTTCAGAGACGGAGAAGAAAAGTGTTTTTTCTGAAGGTTAGCATCAGGTCAGGTCAGTAACTTGAGCTGTTTAGTCAGCAACTAGTTTGACCTGACTGGCAAGAATATTCTTTGCTGTGGGAAAGCCTAATCAAAAATCCAGATGTATGCAACTAATGATAGCATAAAGCTCAGTTATAGTGTAATGGGAAGCGGGCAATTCAGTTGTACTCAGGTAAGAAAATTAGGGCTGTCTGCCAGGGTTTGGGGCTGGGAAGAGAAGTAAGGGGAATGAAGCTTTTTGAGAAAAAGAAGTGTAAGTACTCCGAGGGATAAGTCCTCCTTCGCTGTGAGAACTGGAGGTATGTCTGAACTGGATGAATCTCTAAACTGCTGCAAAATTTTTCAATCCTCTCAAATTGAATTCCACTAACATTTGAAGCTTTTTAATGCAGCAAGGTGATATAAGTTGTGTTGTTGCTGCCAATTTTTGAAAGCTGTTTTCTCAACTGCAACATATTTCTGGTTATAGAAGCCATATTAAGAGTTAAAACACTTTTGAGGAATATTCCCTGGGCAACAGGAGGAATGTTCCCCGGGCAACAATCAAACACCTTCATTGTTAGAGGGATTCCCGACATGTTTCTGAACCCTGACAGCATGCACACTCCCACACAATTCCTGCATATTTCTGGAATATCTGTAGTAAAGGTAAAAAACATAAACCAAACAAAAAATAAAGAGGAAAAGCAAAAGTAATCTAACAATCTGGGCATGGGTCGTGCCAGTGTCTTCTGTGCCAGAAAAAGGCCCAAGTATGTTTAGTTAACTGCAATAAAGATGTAGAAAATCAGTGTTGAAGGAATAAAGGACTGGTCTTCTATAAGGAAGGAGTCGGGGAAAAGGTGCATGCTCTAAGCCTAAATGGTGATCCAAAAAATCCCCAATAATGAGCTTCTGTCAAATAGTACTGTCCACTAGAGTGTTAAGTGTTAAGTGTCTTTCATGGTTGCTTGAAAGCTTCCCGTTGTTTAGGAATACCAGTCCCTGTTTTGGAGACGTTATTATTATTAGTAGTAGTAGTAGTAATTTAGAACTGCTTGTAGAAGACATCTACAGTGGTCTGGGACCCTGCTGAGGAGATCCTTGGTTTTCTTTGCTGTGCTACAGCTGAGGGAGCAACCCTCCTAACTGAATCTATTGACCTCCATATACATGTTCTTTTGTTGATCCCATGAATTTTGCTCACTTTGGCTTTGCAGTAGTACAATTTCAAAAGGAAGAATAGGGATATTGATGTTCTCTTTGTGAATATAACCTTGGATCTAGAGCAGGGAGAGGGTGGTGTTTAAATTAGAAACGTCTGAAATGGTGAAGCAGAGTTAACCAAATTCTTCCTTTCCCTGGGTAACTGTTATAGCCAGTAAATAATTATATAAAAGTTGTAATGTAGAGAAAAATAAATTACCTCTACTCAGTTGGGAGAAAAAATATCTCCCCTCCTTCCCCCCCCAAAAAAACCCCAATAAAAATAAAACAAAAAACAAACCTGTCCTAAGCGTTTCAGTTTTTTTCAGAAGTGGAACTTTGGTACTCTGTCTATTTCTTTCACATATATTTCTACTAGTTCTTCTTGCAAAAAGAATATTTGGCTCTCATAAGGGAGTCCGTTCTGGTTAACATACTCATCAGCTCTAGGCATTGATTTTGGATGGTAATGTTTCTGCAAGCATTAATCCCATTTTAATTTGAACTGAGTCAAAACTCAAGTTTCTATATCTAAATATCCCTGAAGTACATGTATGCATGTCCTGTTCTTCTGTGTGCCTATATGAGAGATGAGTTTCAGAATGGGATTATTTTCCCTATTTGTAAGATGAATGGTTTTCTAGAAGCACGACCCTGCCATGCAAGTCACAAAAATGCAACTGATATGTCCCCAGGGAACAGTAGGACACAGTGCAGAGAAATCCAGCTAAAGTCCAAATTCAGTATAGCAGAGCCCCTCATTAAGCCTAGTTAGCTGTGGGCACATCAAACCAAAGTGAATCCAGTATTATTTTCCTGCTAACTCTGAGTGCTCTAGGATGGTCCTTCTCACACCAGCCTTCACTGTGAGACTGCCTAGTTATCCTGGCTTATTGCCCTTTAAAACCCTTAATTTTGCAGTGTGCCTGATGAAGTTGGGGACTAAAGTGATAGTGAAATCTTGGCTTACAGGTCCCAGTTTTGCGAAGAGATGTATTATCACAAAGAAATGTAGAACCTGCAATTTGGGGTGCCAAAATACCTTCCTGTATCTGTTAAACACTCAGGTGGAATTCAGAGTGAAACATTGCTTGATGCCAACGTCCCAACATCCGTAAGGGGATCTCAGCAATCCTGGTGGGGTTATGTGTGGTTTGAGCTGGACCTGGCATTAGCCCAGGGCAAACATGTCTGAAACTTTATGCCCTGTAGGACTCAGGCTTTTCAGGTCCTACACTGCTTTGTTCCATGGCACACAACTCCAGTCTTGCTTTCCAAGGGGTAATTAGGGTTGTCTCTCCTCTTAAATCATATTTGGTGGTAGTGCTGCCACCAACTGTATATTTTAGCCAGTGCAGGGGTGACTACTTAGTGCAAGATGCTCAAGTGCAATCCAATGCTGAGCCTGAGTACATTTCCAGTTAACTGATAAAACGGTGGTAAGGTCGTGGGGTAACAGAGGTAACGAGGCAAATGCAACAAAATTTTTATGACAGCTGTATGAAAATCGCAGCCCCTCTGGGAGAGCGGCAGAATCAGCAGGGTCTGTCATCTCCCACCTATGAATTATTTTGTGGGAGAACTATTGTTTCTTTTGCATGTGTTCTATCCTGTCATAGTACAAGAAAGACCAAACAAATCATTCATCTGACATTATATTCTGCATCTGATGCTGACCAAAAGTGAATACTTAGGGGAAAGTGCAAGAAAAAATCAGTGATATTTCCTGCCTATTCTACCCAGGCATCCAACCATTTGTGGCTCAGGGACTTACTAATCCAGAGGTGATTCTTATAAATTTAGTAACCTTCAATGTCTTTCCTTTTTTCAAGGAAATTTCCATTTAATCTTCACACAAAGAGACTGATGGTGAAGTATTAGTGGTGTGGCTGTCCAGAAGTCTGTAATTGTCCTCTCGACCCTAGCTGAGCACCCTTGACACCAGTGTAGGTTTAAATACAACCCAGGACAGCCAGCAAGAAGGACACACTCTCAACCTTTCTCATTGAATCTGTTCTGTTCAGGGCCAACAGCATGCTATTATAGTAGAAGAAGGAGAATAAGAAAAACATTATATCAGTCTGCAACATAACGGATTCTGGTGACTGCTCTATAAATTATTTCCTTCTTTCATCCAAAGACTGATGTAAAATGGAGAGAGTATTAGATCTTAGGCTTTCTTGATAGGGGTTCTAAGTATGAAGTAAGAACCTCCTCTGGCCTTGCTTTATATATAAAATAGCCTCAGAAAGCAGATTCATTTTGCAAGGACAGTTCCTACAGATCTGTGTTGGATTTGGTCTGGGAATTTTTCGTTTAGATTGACAGCTTACAAAAAATTTAGGAAGAAGAACACCTACCATATGGATCTTGATCAGCCTGTGGCAGGAGCTATGGGCTGACTCAAAAGGGTAGAAACAGGACTGGAGATAAATGGGAAACTCTAAAATCAAACTGTGCAGTGCTCTGCAGTATATCTTTGGAGACACCTCAACTCACAAGAGGTGCTCCATAAAGGAATGAGGGTGGTAAACTAATAACAGTTTGCCAGCGTCCTGTCTTAGGTACCCAAGTCCATTTGTTTTGATAAAGCTTGAGACGTCCGCTCTGAAACTCAGGGCAAGATCCAAAATAAGGTGTGTTAAAGAGAATGGCAGAATAGTGCTTAGAGATGACAAAATTTTCTATTTCATCAAATATGAGAAATCATTAGTTTCAATTTTTAGCTAATTAAAGTGAAATATTTTTTCTCTCTCTTTTTTTTTTTTTTTTGTGGTTTACATTCAGCCCCTAAATATACAGTCCTTAACTCATTTTTCTCTGACCATCAGCAAGATCTTGCCTTAGGCTTAAAAAAAGACCAGGCTCTAGAATACAGAGTGATCCCCAAGCCCTGTGAATATGGCTGTAATATTCCTGGTGCTTTTATCAGGGTCCTGATTTCTGCCTTTGGTACAGGCATGTTTGCATTTGGTGGTTCCTCTACTTGTGGTCCTATTTAGTATAGGTTTATTTATTTTCATTTCCATCCCAGCATACTCTGAGTAGATTTTTGCCTTTCTGTTCAAATGCCAATTTTAGATAGATATTTATGTGGAAAAAACTCTATCAATGACATATGGAGAATATTTGGGGTATTGGCACAATTATTTTGTCCTCAAAAGGTCTGGTATGCCCTTGATTATGTTTCAGATATCATGATGTTTTGAGAAAGCCATTTGAAGCTCACAGACAGAATACTTTCAGACTAGAAACAGTATATATTTTAAATGAAATATATTTCTCTCTTTTATTCTCCTAATAAACCCCTATTTAAAAAAAAAAAGCTTTTTTAAAAAAACATTCTTTGTGTCCAAACCTGACTTTTTCTACATGTCAAATAAATTGGGCACTTTTTTCTGAAATGCCTGGATTGTGTGCCCTGACATGCTTATAAACTAAATGCAGGAACAGCAGAACTCCACTGCAGAAATAATTACTTCATGCACAACGTCCGCAACTTATTTCCACTGTTTAAACTCAGACACATTGTTCTTATTTCCACTCCTCACAAGACATTTGTTCTTTTCACTGTTCCATACTTTGAGTGGATGAGGTTCATCTGGTTTGTTGATGTTATAAAATATGGAATTCTTGTATTAATGGTTATAAAATCATATGGGAATACTTTACACCATGTCTTTGTCATGATGCAGTATTAACTGGTATCATATAGTATGAGTTAACATGATATTAAATTACTCTTTTTTATGTCATTCACATTTTTTCTCTCTAAAGACTTTTTGTATTATGGTATATTTATGAAGTGAGCAAACGTGATTCTGAAAAAACTTTCTTAAAGCAGTTTTGGCTTTGATTTAGCAATATTTAAATCAACATATTAAAACTGAGACTCCTGAAAAGCCATCCCTCTATAACTGATATTTAAGAATACTGTAATATATAGTTGGTACAAGTGTCCAATCACAAAACAACCACTAAATCAGTTCTTATTGTTAAAGTCTGTTTTTGTAGTAATGAAGGAACGCAAGATAGAGGCAGTCATCTTTTTCTTTGTGGTAGGAAAGATGGTGGAACTTTGACCAGGTTCTCAGATACAGGTCAAAGTAGCATTTGAGTTGAAGTCTGGATCCATATCTTAAAGGTCTTAAAAGACAATTTTTTTTTTTCTGAGCTGTAGCAGCTGCCGGAGAGGTATCAAACACCAGACCAGTAAGACAAAAATCAGATGCTTTGTGTGTTATTCCAACAAGTTAAGAATGATTATGTACACACTGTAATGTTTGTATATACCAGATTAAAAGCAGCAACACAGTTTAGTGGTGTAGATAGGAATTAGGTAGAATACAGGACCATCTAAAGATCCTGATCCTGACAATCTGTTTTAATTTAAGGGGTACAAAATGTGTAAACAGTCACCAGGCAAAGCTCCAGAAGTCCAGATAATTCTTCCCAGGTAATGTCTTGATGCTCCATAGAACTGGCCTCCTTTTCATGCATATTCTGTGTGTATTTTAGGCCTAAGTAATCTTGCCTAATTTTAAGCTTAACAATAGCTGAAAATGCAGCCTGTTGTCACTCTGGAGGAATCAAGGGTGAGTTCTATTTTGGTAGCAACTCTGTAACTGGCAGAAATGCACATATACTGTAGTTGCAATGAGTAAGTACTAGTGGTAATAATACGTGTGGAAAATCTGATTCTAAATTGGTGTTGCAGAAATTTCTTGTTTTCTTTTTTTTAGCACATTAGTCTGCTACAGTCTTCTTCCTTTCAAAATCTCAGGATAACAGTCTGCAGGTGAAGCATGTCTTGATGTAATAGCAGGTATAAAATACACAGCAGGAGGTAATGGGGGAAAAAAAAACAAACCCACAGGCATTCCTAAATGGCCATGTAGCTTATTTGGCATGTGCTCAGGGCCTTGATTCAACAGGTTGTGTCAGCTGTGTGTTTGGAAGTGTCAGTATCATTGCTAATGATCCATTTGTCATGGATTGACTGGCCACAGTCATCACCTAGAAGAATCTTATCCAAGGTACCTGGTTTTACCAAATCTCCATCTGCCAAGGTCACTCTCACTATCCAGTAGTGCTAATCCTCCATCTGCCTGAATCATTGCTGCCAGCACTGCCAACATTGTCATTAGCACTGCTGTGGATTATGCTCACGAAGTTTCTTTTTTTCTTTTTTTTTTTTTAATCTTTTCTTTTGAAACAGTTTCAGTTTTTCTGGAACTTTAATTTTGTCACTGATCCTTCTCTGAAAATCTGAAGCATCATGTGCTGGTATTCCAACTTCATATATTTACTCAAGAGTAGCCCCGGTCAAGACTTCCTACTAGAACATCAAGAAAGCAGAGAGAGGAGGAGGAAGATGTTTGTGGATTGCTGCCTCAGGCTTTGAGTGGTTCTTTGGAAAATTCAGTGGTCTTTTTATTTCTGTAGAGTAAAAAACGTAATTGCAAGAGAAATGGGAAAATGATGGGACATATTTTAATTCTACCCTGGATTTGATTTAAATTTTATGTGGTTCTGGCTGCTGCTTTAGTGCTGTAGCTGAAATACAACTCATCATCTACTGTTGTATGCATACCATATCCTATCATGATTGGTGTAGCTGATTCTGGCTTTTCTAGAAATCCTCTCTCTGAGGAGAGAGGATTCTCTCTCTGAAGTCAAAGCAGGATTATTTCTGACAGAGGAGGATAAAGCCTAAAGGCTTGCTTCTCTGTTACTAATGAGTTGAGAAAAGTAATTTATCCCACGTTTGTCCAATCCTCCTTATTTTGAGCATTCACGTAAAATATTTCTTATCCACTGAGCTCCTTGCATGAAAGTAACTGTACAAATTAAAGCAAGAAGTATTTGAAAAGAATTGTTGAAAATCCACAAGAAAATAGTATCACTTTTTCTTTACTGAACAGGAACTTCTTTCCTTACAAGCGGATATCATCTCCAAGCCATTGCAAAGCAAATTCTGAGGTCTTTACTGAGTGGTTACAGAGGCTTTAGAGAGACAACTCCCTTCAGCTCCTGTGGAACTTTCATTTAAAATCTAACCAAATGACCCAGGAAGTGGTCAAAATAATAAAAGATTACCACATGGAGCTTCTTACTAGGCAGCCAGAGGAATGTAGCTTTAGCATATCAGCATTTCTCAGCATACACTTGATGTGCTGAGGGAAGACTTTATGCACAACTTTGCCTCCCCATTGCAGCTGTATCTATTTCTAACACACTGAACAATCTGCTTTTCGAAAAGCTTTCCTTTTGCTTTACTCCTGCTGTTTACTGTTAAAAAAATTCTACTTCTCCCTGCCAGTTCCCATATATCTTTCTCACTGCTGCTCCCATTACTGCACCCTTTCCTCCAAGGCTCTGGGATATGATGCCAATTCATATGTTAACGTCCCAGATAGCCAACTGAATGACTGTGGAAAGCAAAGACCAACAGGTCAACCTACAGATCAACCAAACTGTAATGCTGGGCATCTCAGAAGTTTAGGTGTCAAATCTGAGCTAACTGAAGAGGTACCTTATACAGTAGATGGGAAGATATAGATCTTCCCAGAGGGTGATTTGTCTTCTCCCACTGAGGAAACCAAAAGGTCTACCTCAGATTAGATATAAGATAAAAAAGAAAAGTAATATAATTCTGTGTCCAATGGTTCCTTCCATCAGTGCAAGAAATGGTTGTCTTCTTTCTTCTCCCCTTTCAGAGAACTGGGCAATTAAATAAGCACAGGAAGAAAAAGTAACTGCTGTGGGGCTTATCTTTCTCATTTTTTTCAGAAGTACTTTAAGGTCAGGACATTTTGAATATTGTCTTTTATTCACCCAAAACGTGATGCTTTTTTTTTTTTAAAAAAAAAAAAAAAAGAAAAACAGAAGCTGAAATTTACTGTGTGGTTCTGTTAATTAAAATTATTGGCATATTGCTCCTAACAAACTCCTTCTGCCCCTTCAGTTCAATTAGGCTGACTGTTGGACTGCACACAGCTAATGCTTTCAAATGGATTTTTCCCCTTCTGTGATTCTGGCAGAAATGGCAGAATCATCTGGGTGCACAGGGCGAGATTCTAACCTGTGGATGTTCATTCAAGGTTCATTTAGCCCAAAATATACCAACTTTATTCAGTATGTAATAAACCTTCAAACAATTTAGGGAGTCAAAAAATAGACAGGATTAGGCGATTGCTATTAGATAAGACCATGTTGTCTTTTAAGTCAGTGAAAGTTCAATTTAATTTTTAATTTTTAATTTCCTTTACCTTCTTCCACACTTCTACAATTGAGACACAGGTAACGTGATAAGCCTAACCAGCTGCTATTTTTTCTAATTATTATTTTTAATGAAAGATTGTTACTGCACTGGCAGTGTCACTCAAGGTATATAAGAGAAGAACCTCTAGCTTCCAAAGCAAACTACTTTTATAAACCAATCACTTTTTTTCCCAAATATTCTTCCTTACTTTGCCCATACGCCAAGTTCTCCAAAGGGATGAATATGTATTGACATACAGTATTACGAAATTATTATTCTAAGCAGATTTTGTGATTTGAGGCTGGATGTCCTTCCAACAATGAGAATCCTTACTGGGTCTGCCTTGCATGTACAGTAAAAGTAGAAAAATTAATCATATACATGCTCGAAAATCAGTGCCTGTCAATTTTGCATAGATAACTTTTAAAGAGAAGCATGCATTTATATACGCTTTAACATACATGTATTACCCAGGACCAAGCTAAAAGGATGCTTAAAATTAGAACTATGCTTCTAAGGTTGCTTGACTTAAGAAAAAATAGAAGTTGTCAAACTAAGATATATTTAGAAGTATGTATTCTTCCTTTTTGTTGAAAAATCGTTCCACTAGATGTGTTTAAGAGATACTGCATTCTCGATTCCTGTTGACTATATTTTTCTCTATGGTTAGATGACATAAATAAAGTTTATAATAGGTACTGACAGATTACATTTACAGTTATTTGCTTAGGAAAAATTCTAAGGGCAGTAAGAAGCTTTGACATATCTTGAAAAGGCATCATGCAAATTAAAAGCTGTTTGAATCTATCCAGCATCAAATGATTCAGATGCTGTTAACAGAATGGAAGCTATTCTTAATCCATGTTCAACCTAACAGTAGCTATTTCAGCAATTTATTGCTGGTATTTTCACATCCCCAAAGCCTTATCTTTCAACCTCTTTTGTCTTTGAAATGTTTCGTAGCTGTGTAATGTTGCTAATGTTGCCTCTTTTTATTTATTTACTTTTTTTTTTTTCTTTCTTTTTTGGTGTGTAAAACTGGTCTATTGTAGCATGACATGACCTCAGACCCTGTTCCCACAGTGAAACCTGTATGGGTTCATGGGGCCATGAATGTACAGACAGTCATGGGATTTGATCATAAAGGCTTTTTTTCCATCTGATTTCGTGATTGTGACCTACCTCAATTTAGAAGTAAGGTATTTGACATGCCTCCCTGTTCTGCAGCTTTACCTGCCATTTTGGATGAGTCATTTCCATCCTGTGGTTTTTGTTCCCATATGGTATTGTAA
This sequence comes from Pampusana beccarii, assembly GCA_013399365.1. Taxonomy (NCBI): domain Eukaryota; kingdom Metazoa; phylum Chordata; class Aves; order Columbiformes; family Columbidae; genus Pampusana; species Pampusana beccarii. The sequence continues at coordinate 138,020 of VWYH01004739.1, read as the reverse complement.
AACAATTGTAAGAAAACATATGTCTGAGATTTCAAACAGCAATTAACTGCCATACTTTACTGACATATAATTCTCATTGTGATACGGAGAGGTTATTCTTATTGTTGGCAACTTCAGAATATTGGTATAAAGAAAGTAGTGAAACATCAATCAGTGAAAGGTATGAAAGAACTGCAAGAAAAAAAAAAAGAGAATGGAATGAAAATCTGTCAAGACTGAATTTAAGAGAAATATGTTAATTGACTTAAATGGCAAGAGGTTTCATCAATTCTGTTTTAAGTTTATATGCCAACCAAAGAGTTTAGTTTGGACTGATGGTTGAGATAGTGTCTATACGGCTGGGGGCAGGTGGGTCTTCTCTGTATGTGTGACTTACCAGCTACAACATGTGTAACCTTATTGATCTGTGACCAGGAGGTGTGGCACTGCTTTCAAAGTGGCCCCAACTAAAGGGATATTCCTGGCTGTCTCCTAATGCTGTTGCCTGCTCTCTGTCACACAAGGCTGCAACATATATATATTTTTCTCATATGACAAAGCATAAGATGTGGGGTTCAGACCACCTAATTTTAGATGGCTATAGATATCTACATCCATGGTTAGTCATCTAGGCTTCCTTTAATTAAGTGAAGAGTAATAAATCCTCCTACAACATAAATTACCTCATCCTTTCTTAGATCTCTAAACAGATCAAATGGTCAATACATTAGAGACTTGTTTGTCTCCACTGACTATGAAACGTACCAAGATGATTCACTTAAATGTATGAATCTGCACTGTAGATCTGTGCTGCTTGAATACTACAAGCTTCTAAGATTTTTGCATTATAAACATCATATTATTGATAGGTTTGGGGCCAAACATTTACAAACAACTCTGGACATAGCCAAAATATTTTATGCGATTTAGATCTTTAAAAAGCACAGTTCCTGGATGAGGAGTGTAGAATCCACATAAACCCATAGTGTAATAGTAGATGAATCCAAGGAGAAAGAAGTATGGAAAATGAGATGAATATATAAATTGAAATATTAATGAGGTATGATTAACTTGGATTTATACATTTATTTCAATTAGTTGTTGGCTGAAATTTTTTGTTATGTGACTTAGCTTCAGTTTAACAGCTACTGCCTTATGGTAGTCTTTTGGACAGAGAAGAGAGACCAGAGAAAATAAGTTACTTAGCCTTTCAGAAGTAGCTTTTTCTAGGTGAGAAAGCACTTATAGCTTTGGCACTTTCTGAAATGCAGTTCCACCAAACAATGCAGGGTGTATGGTTTTCTCTTACTTTTTTTTCCACAGTTTGCCTCCATTTGTTTGCCATGGCATGTTTCTCAGCAGGGGTTTTCCACCTTATTTCTTCACTGGCATTTTTGTTTTCTTTCTCTCCACCTCCATTCCCACACACACAGTGGTATCTCAGTTGTATCTTGATGTGAGCACAGAAAAAGACATAGCTTTCCTCCCAGCATCTCAGCAGAGCTGTCAGTGACTACTGAGTAGAAGCAATTCATAGCTGCGGAGGCTTCCAACTTCTAGCCACTGCTTTTTGAGAAGTTGGTTTTTGAAGAGGCAGAATGTGTTCAATATGACAGCTAGCAGGATTGCCTTTTAGTTCTGGAAAAGAACTACTGCAGAATTTTTAACATGTATAACTGAAGGAAAATAGTTCTAGTTTCATATCTCAGCAATGTACCCTTCTCTCAGGTGGATCCCATCTCCCCTTCATATAATGCTACTGTGCGAGTAACTAGCATGAGCTAAATTATTTTTCTGAAATCAGCATATTATGGACAGTCATAAAGAGAAAAAGTTTTAGGAGAAAGAGAATATATTTTAGTAGATCAAGTGTTAATGTTAAAAAACACAGAAAAGCTTTGCGGACACAAAAACCTTCATCAGTAAGAGCTCAATGGCTGCCTTAATATCATTACCACACAGTCACACTTCTCTATAACTATGAATTTAAATTCCTAAAATTAATAAATCTATTGAATTATTTGTAACAGTGTGTATAATATTAGCTAGATACTCAGGAGTAATCACATAACTGGACAGATTGTGTGTTCCAGTTAATTGCAATTGTTTTTGAGCATGCATATTTCAAAAAGCAAACATTACTTGCACAGTTCAAGATTTTTCTGCTAATGAAGCAATAACATTTTAGCAAGAATGGATAATGAATTTTCAGTACAGAAATACACAGCAGCATCGTTTGAACTGCAGAATCACTTTCTCTGTTCTACTTGAACCATGGCTTCATTCTCTTCACTAGAAAGAAATATTACAATTACCTACTAATTATGTTAATGTAATAGGAGGGAAAATGTCATTTCAGCCCACCTAGAGAATTACCTGTCTTATTCTACCTACTTCTACTAACTACTTAAAGGATTCTGAACTCTCAAAGCTCAAAATCACTCTACTAATAGTATAATATGCAAAAAAACCCTAAAACATGATTTCAATATAATTCTTCGGAAACTCCTCAATATTTTCCTGTGTGTCATCTGGGAAATAAATAACTTCGAGAATTTCAGTGATGGTTAATTAGTGGTTACAGAGTGTGGAAGCAAAAAAAAAAGTGGTCACTGGAAAACAAAGCAGATTTTACTCTTGTGATAAATACTTGTGACTATCTCTGTGCAAGTTCCCTGCTTCTTCTATTGGAATACCTCATAGCTTTTTTGTTGCTTCTGTTGTTTCTAATAACAATAACTAATAACTACCAAGGCAAGCATGCAAGAAGGTGGAAATCTCTTGTCATAGATTGGCCTCTTGATGCAGCACATGTGCTATCAGGGCTCGTAAGTAAGACACAGACACTGAACCACAAGTTATTTTCTACATGCAGAAATCTACGAGAGCAAGGTAAGAAAAACTTGCAATTTTGCCTGTTGAAGTACCTGCAAATTTTTCTGATGTGATAGAGAAACTGTGCAAAATTAGGGTCTCCTTCCTTTTACATGCTGTAAAGTATATCTTACAGAAAATGGTCTATATGAGAGATGTTTAAGTAGAACACGTAGATTTTCTCTCCAGTGATTATAAACAAAAAGTCCAGATAAGTGTAGTGGATACCTGCTTAGATGTCCAATGTCTGATGAAATTAATGCCACCTATGCTTTTATCCTCCCAGTACTCTTTTCAGGTTTATGGCAGGGAGAAGATGTATCGGCTGCTGCAGCTCCTACAGCTCCAGCCAAGAAGTTTGAGTTTCATGAAGCTTTCCATTTCCTATCCCTGCTTCCCTGGACAGTGGTGAAATTCTAGAAGCAGCAGGTAGGAAGAAATGTACTGGCAGCTTGTAGGAGTGCGAGATGAGTATGTGATGAAGGGGTGTGCCAGCAGTGTAATGGGAGAAAATCTGAAAAGTGGGAGTCCTTGTGAAAAGAAAGAGGTGAACAAAAACTAGAGCAAGAAAGTGTATGCTGAATTTAGAATGGTAGCTGAAAAGACAGAGGGTGAAAGTGTAATAAGAGGTATTACAGAGACATGAGTCATGGCAGGAAGAAAGAAATTTTAAAAGAGGAGGAAAAGTTATCTGGCATATGGACTAGCTTTCATGTGAGCAACGAGTGAATAAACCAGTAGTTGTCAAGCCCAGAAAAAAAAAAAGTGACTTAGGGGAAATACGAAAGAAGTCTTCAAAATCCTGAAAGTTAAGGAGGAGGTAGATTAAGTTAACTCTTTCCTTCTTCCAAAAAGGAAGAATTAAGTTTTGATGAAGTTAGTAGTAGCTGGACTCAAAAAGAAGAAAAAAGAGGAGACTTGTGAAATTTGTTGTCAGATGGTGTCCTTGAAAGTAAAAGCTTATACAGACTTGAGATGAAATAAGTCTGTGGAAGATAATGACATTTAAAGTTACTAATTATATAGAAACCAGAGGCAGTTCAGCAAATCCACTGAACTGAAAATGCTTGGAGTCTAAGAGAACTCTGGAAGTATCATGTGTGCTTAGTTTGTCTGTATTTGTCCCTAGGTATTTGCTTACAGCATCTGCTAGAGGAAGCATACTGAGTTAGATGATCCTTGGCCTGACACAGCATAGATGCATTTATTTTCTAAGTAGGGGGGAGAAAAAGAGGGAAAAGGAGTGTTCTGCTACAATTCAGGATGTATTATAGAGGGAGTACTTAGGAAATACCCTTTTTAAGAACACGTATTTAAGAAATATATGCTTAGGAGTTATTATTTTAAAGCAAGTCTTGTTAAGTACGCCCGTCTGTAGAAAGAATTTCCAAATCTATTTCTAGTCAGTCTCTATCTAATGGTGCAGTCTATTTGAGATGCCTTGTTTTGATGACTATAAAAACAAACAAACAAAAAAAACAAACCCGCTTCTTAATAATATTCTGTTTCATTCAACATAACTGGAAGAGATTTATCTGAAGCCTGTATTGATGTCAGGGAAATTAGGCTTGTGCCAGTTAACTTGAGAGCCTGTCATACAATGGTTTATTTCAGACAAAGCCTTCCAAAACTGCCACGTCATAAAAAGGCCAAAGGCCATGCCGCTCTTTTGTATGACCTTCCATCAAATCACGTCTATGGACACCCAAAAGCTGAGCTCACGGAGAAAGCAGTAGGGGTCTTAGTGCTATGTGTCGCGCCTGTCAGTGCAATGAGTGACACATCAAACATCTGCTTCCTTTCATTCATTGATACTGATAAGTGCATTTTAAATGAATTTGTACTCAGTAGAAGTGATGAATAGCTTCAGAAGTGCAATATGCATACAACAGAAGTACCCTGCTCAGGTAACCATGCAAATAGCTCTACAGGAAGCAGCTTAATCTTCCTTACTAATGTCTGAAAGGATGGTGACATCCATCAAATAAAGTATAATGTCTTTCTCTAATATAAGTGACTATTACAATTATCTTAATATAATGGATTCAGAAGTATCTTAAATCTGCCAGATTAATAAACAAACAAACTCAGCATAGCAGCCAACCAAGAGGTCAGATCAGGTTGCCCTGAGGTTAATTGGAGTTTTTCTACTGAATTAAATTAGTTAAGTGTTCAGCAGAAAATGCTTGAACTTTCCTGAATGGCTTTCCTTCAGTCAAAGGAAGGTGAACATAAGCAAGCTTCAGTTCCATATTGTGTCCAAGGCACAATTTTTTCTTGTGGCTTTCATCCATAAACCAAGGCTCATTCTTTTGCTTTTCTTATCTATATAATCATTTTTATCTACCATCTAACAGTAATATACTTTAAAATCCCAGTATTGAAAACAACCCAAGACTTTCATACCGGTTTTTGTTCTGCAGTGTTGCTAATTGTTGTGCAGACAGCAGGCATAAAATGTCAGCCCACAGGCTCTGTCTTGCAAACTGCAGTAAAAGACTGCACTATTTTATCAAGAAATTCTCTCTTGCTGATTATCTGCGACTTTCTCCGCCTCAGTCAGAGAGTGAGCAGACTGGCAATGTTAAAACTTCATCATTTGTTAGATAGGGTAAGCAGATAGGAAAAGAACCAGAGTATTAGAAATTAATATAAGTGTTAATTAAACTTTATTCTGTTGTCTATCCAGCGTAAAATTTATTCTATCTTTTACCGATTTGAATCTTATTCTAGATATATCTAGGTCTACGTATCCTAGAAGTATTTCAAAGAATTAAACAAAGTGCTGGGTCGTACTGGAGCTGTTACATAGCTTTTAAAACCTTGTATATACATATGAAAGTGTGTGTGTAAGGAAAGAAAGAATAAGGAAGGAAAGAGAGCAAACCAATAGTACTTTCTTTAAAATCTTGCTCCTAAACCCATATGTAACCATGTCAATAAAAGTGACCTTAACTCTAAAAACGAGACCAGTGGGGAATTGCAGGTGCTTAACACTTCAAGCAACTAATCTTGAATTTGGAAGCCTGACTTCCAGCAATAAAATCTGAAAGTTTTTGTAGGCTCTTCTCATGCCAATAGGTGCTTTTTCATCCTGTTAGTCTTCATTCCATTAATATATATTTATGTATTACAAAGAAAGAGAGCTCAAAAGCTCAAACAAGAAAAGGCAGCGCGATTAGAAATTGAAATAGAAGATGCCAGTGTTAGCACGAGTTTTATTTTTGGTATCGATTATATCAAATTGTGCTTTAAATGTAAATCTTTGGGGGATTTTTTTATGATGTTGCTGGTTTTAATTTACATTTTCTGGGAAGTGTTCTCATTTGCTATCTAAATTAATGCAAGGCACAGATAAAAGAACTATTAGTTTAGGGAAAAATACCCTATGAGAAACCAAAAAGGAATCTGGTTGTGGTTTTCTTAATAATTTATTGATTTCTTTTCCTTTTAACTAATGACAGTTTTTATTTACTGATAAATGTGTCTCAAAAGACTCAGAGGTTCAGTTAAACACCTAGAAATTCATTCAAATTTTATTTGATCTGCTTTCATCTAGACCCAAACTAATTGAAACATAACTTTTCATAGAAACATAGGAGCTTTGTTAAAAACAAAGAAAGAAACAAACAAAAATTGTTGTTAAGAAACCTTTTGGCAAGGTGGTAGCATACTCTCTTAAGATACATTTTGGAAATGATACTTTTTCCTCTTTAAGTAGAGCAGAATTAAAGGCAGTTTTGTGGGGTTTTTTTTTTTTTTTTTTTGTTGTTGTTGTTTTTTTTTTTTTGTTTGTTTTTGTTTTTTTTTTTGTTTTTTTTTGTTTTTTTTTTTCTCCTTGAATTAAATGGTCTGGGTTCATTCTGTTTTCTAATTTACAGAGTTAAGATTTGACTCTAAGTAACAAAAACATTAGGGTCTTTGGGGATTGGAATGTTTTCTTTTAATTATTTTCATATATAATAAATAACCTTAAAAAAATCAGATTGATAGGTCTTGAGTTCATCAAAACATTGAACAGAAAACAAACAAACACACTTCCACCCTGCCAAGTTATGGAGTTTCCTGGGAAAGGAAATCCATTTCATTATCAGCCCAAATCTAGACTTTTCTACTCCAAACTGAATAAAAACTTTTACCAGCTACAGTTTTTATGTTTTCAGTAACTTGTAAACTCCAGGAAGATTTGGAGTAACTCATTATAATAGACATAAGAGAGCATAAAGTACCACTCTATTTATTTATTTGAAATTATTGTCTTCCCTAGTTCTTCTGCCTACACCTCACTTCAGGGAAAAAAAGGAAACCAGCAAGAGTAATTCAAGAGAACAAGTAGCTACACATATACGTAGTTATATAACTGCATATGTGTGTATATATATTTCATACATATATATTTAAATATTTCATAATAAATGTATACACTCATTTAAGGACCGGGAAACAGCCGTTAGAAAAAATGGAAAGCTTGAATCCACACCCAGAACTTTACTGTGACATTTTGGGCATTTCAATTGCTCAGTTGTTCTCTTTTCTACTACTGTTCCATCCACTCCCCTCCCCTCCCATCCACCTGCTACTTGCACTTACTGCTGAAACAACCCACAGTCTCTCTTCTTAGCTGACAGGAGCCAGGGGGATCGAGTACTTGTACAGTTGACAGTGTTTTATCTCACCCTTACTGTGGCCCTGCATGATGCTCTTCCACTCTTCCCCCTTGGTTGGGGGCAATTCTAGGTAAGAAAGGGGAGAAAAGAGAGAAGGAGTAGGGTTTATCAAGCTCCTCAGAATTCAAAGAAAGGAAACGGCAATATTTCTCATATTGTGAGCAGTTCTCCATATTTTTCAGTCAGGAACTGTGTCACTGGTAAAATAATTAAAGGGAGGGCCTCCCTTGAAGTCATGCTTTTTGTTTCTTATCTAAGCAGCACCAAGACTGCCACAGATCCAATACAAGATGTGACTTAGAAAGTTGACAGAAAGGAAGGAAAATTTCCCTAGTTACAACTATACTTGCAGTGCCCTGTTCACAGCATGGTAAAGAGGGTTAAGAAGATAACAAAGTGTGTGATTGAGTGCAGCAAGCTTGAACTGCTATACGCAATGTGTGAGTAGATACAGCCATTAATAACACTTTCAGACTCTTAAGAGCTGTAGCCCAAAAGTTGTTAATGCACTTCTACTAATAGCCACAGAGGGAGGTGGCACGGCATCTTCAGAGGTGGCTTTCTCTCCTCACTACTGGAGAGTCAAATGCTCAGGAAGGGGTATTTAGGTAGAAAAGGAGCAAGGTATCTCATGTTTCAGCTGGAAGCAGAGTGGTTTAGCACATATTTTGTTATTGTACTGCAGCAGAAGACACTTTATTTCAAGTTGCACAGGAGCTATATGAGTGTTGTTATGTGTAGCCGTATTCACTAGGTGGCCATTAAACTGCACATCTTTATTTGGAGCATTGGAATAAAGAGAAAAATCTCCTTGCTTGCCCCCATCCCTCTGGTGCAGAATAAATAGCTGTTATTTCTCGATTTGCCATGTCTTCACACTCCGGTGTTTCCTGAACCACTTTAATTATGCTATACATGCCAGCCCTTCACTCAGTCACCTACTTACCTGCGTGCTGTGTTTCTAATTGCCTTGTGCTCTTCTCACACAGCTGCTACTGTCTTCAGACCACCCAGGCTGCTCCACAGCAGACACACTTGCACCCTTCACTTAGAAGAGCTGGGAGTCATTGCTTAATTGGTTGATCAGCTAATAGACAGCTCAGCTCAGCAAATAATTTTCAAGTACTTGTTCAATTCAAAGGGGCAGCTCAACTTTCTGCTCCAAAGACATCAACTGTTGCCCTTCGTTGGCTGACTGACAAGTGTTAGTGTTATTCTAAGTCTTCTGTCTAATGAAATTTTTCTGTATGTGGAAGGACAGCAGAGCCAGGCATCCCTTTCAATTGCACATGTTCGTTCTGTTTTGGGGAGACATCACTCATCTGTCTAGTGCCATACCCTTTTGCAGCATGGAAGTTCACTGATTTTCCAGCACAATCTTCATGGCTCCTGAACATCTTTGCATCCAGTTTTATTCTCAGCAAATGTATGGCAAAGGGCGATCTTCTTGCTTTATTTCAATAAATGTCTGAAATAAAAGTACAAAATGGTAACTATTAATGCTGTAACTATTCTATGTCTTATACAGAATGTGTTCCCTTCTGATCTCATCTGACAGTGAGAAGCACAAGCCACCCTTGCTGGGAAAGACTGAATACTGATGAAATCTGTAGTCCTAGAGATCACTCCTGCCAGCTACAGAAATACATGAGCAGTAGCTGCTCACGTCAGAGAAACATTATGGAGACAATGGACTTTCATTTAATCTGCTCTGCAAAACTCTTTAACGTGTTATACTAGATGAGGGATAGGGGTGACACGCTGCAGCTCTGTGTGACTAACACCTTGGGAAAACATCCTGGAAACAATTTTGAATTTGTTGTCGATCAGAATCTGTACAGACCATGTGCACTAACCAGGCAAGTGAAAATTGCAAGATTAGTCACTTGGCCTCCTTCTATTTAAAGAGTTACTACAACAAACTACTGTTTCACTAGTTTCTATTACATTCGTTTTAAGTAAAGACAAGATGCAAAGTCACCTCGGTACACTGGGCTATCCCTTTCCTGTGATACATTATCAATCTACTGTATGTACACTTATTTCTCTAAGAAAAGAGCAAACCAATTATTTAGCACCTCAACAATTGAAAAATAAGAGAGTAAAGGAGACTCTATATAATTTTGGATATAAAATTTATTGAATTCTACACATGCATTTAGTTCTTCTAAACATAAACTGAAAATATAAATTGATAATATATTTAAAATTTGAACAGTCATGCACATATAAGGGAGGTGCAGAAAGGAAATTGCTACAGTGTATTTCGAATCTATAACTGTACTATCATAACATGTTAATATTTCATGATACTTCTGAGCTAATATTTAGAATCCAAAGTGTATAAGAATAAAATACAATTATCTGTGTGCTAATGAGAAAAGCAGCATAATTACAAATTATTTGCTAAGTCCAATCTAAATTTACATTTAACTTACTAAATTATTATTTGGATTTTGGTAAAATACAGTTAGAAAATATCAGACTGGATGGTTGTCTGCAAAGTGGATAGTGTGATTTTTGAGGTTTGTATTTAATATTCCAAAGTGAGGGTCTTTTTCAGTTTTGAAAGCCAGTCCCTAACCTGTTCCATCAGAAATAAACACAGTTACAGAGTAGTGAAAAAAAATGGGACTTCTTCATCCATTCTTTCTTCCCCTTTTTGATATTAAAGTATTAAAATGTATACAACAATAAAGCGTTACTTTTCTTTTAAATGGATATGAGCAGATTCTTGTCATTTTACTTATACAATCCATGACAATTACAAAGACTAGTTTCCAATTTGCTTTCCAGGTGAAGTCAGGACATCTGGAAATATAGCACGGGGTCAGCTTCATCTCCTTGTAACTGAAGAAGGCAAACACCTAAATCTGAGTTGATCTTATAGTCTGTGTTTATATCAATAGAGAAATATATATACCTAATGAAAGAGGTTTGCCTGACCTGCATTAGAGGTTTGTCTTGGGGTGAGATAAATCCCTGTTTGGAGGTGCCTGATCTCCAGGTATTAGCTATAGAGAGAAAATAGATTTAGAAGATTTAGAAGCTTAAGTTTTTACATTTGAATGCAACAGGTGTCATTTGTATCTTTTCCAGAAAAAAAGTGGTTGTGTTGCTATTTACTTCCAAGTCCTGTAAAAGCCCTGTAAGGAGGCAGGACTAGTTAACTGGGTATGCTGCTGACAACTACCTTTTTTTTGTTTTGTTTTGTTTTTTTTTTTAAATGAAATGGTGTTAATTAAAAAAATGCAGTTTTTGTGCACTGGAGTCCCTCATGGAATTTTCACAATAGCTTATTTTGAAGTACCACAGGATTCAAGATGCACTCTCTTTTCAGAAACAGGCCATTAGGGGACTCCCCGTATGGTAGCTGCCCTGTCGTGAAACGGCTTCCTCCACCCCACCTTCTTTGTCAGCATCTAATGGGTTTCTGGCATCAGCTATCCTTCACCTGTTCATTTATTATTTGCTGAAGATGACTGGCAAATACTGGGAACAATGCCAGGACAAGGTTTATGTGGACTTTAACATCTTTCTACAAAACATGTTTTTATGTTGGTAACTGCTTAACCTCTTAATTTGTACTATAGGTAGTGTCTGTTGATTTTCACAATGTTGAGAGAAAAGCACATCAGACAAAGTGGAAAAAAAGAAGAAGAAAACTGTATCTATGAATAGATGGTCACCAAGTATCTCTGAACCAGATAAATACTGCTGAGAACTTGCAGCATGTTTCTGTTTTCAAAATAGAAGCTGAAGAAACGCACGCTGAAGTATTGGCAGACCTGAGGTTTTGCTGTGGCTACCTTTTCCTGTGGAGTTTAACACAGCTCAGTTTCTGTAATGCTTCTTGAAGAAAAACAATGGATTTCTGTGGGGGTAGTGATTTCAGCTTTTTCAAGTGAGTTTTTTGTTTGTTTCTTTTTTTGTTTTTATTTAAACAGGTTTTTCTTTATTTAATGACAATAATTCAATAATACTTTAACCATTATGACTATCTTTTCTGATTTTTATTTTTGAGGACTAAACTCAGTTTCCAAGTTGGTTTGTCGTACACAAGGAATCATCAGAAGTTGAGAAATGTGAGGAGTTAGGTAGGATAAACACACTTTCAGTTCTTCTAAATCCAAAAGAATGTTCCTCTTAAATATCACCGACTTTAAAAAATTTGTTTCTTGTTCGGGGTAGAGCTGTCTAGTCAAGGCAACATAGAAAGATGTGCGCTTTGGCTAAGAGAAAAAACAATACGGTGGTGATTATATATATGGCCAGCTGTGGGAAATGTCTGTCTTTGCATATAATTTGGTTCAGTTGTGCCAAGTACTCCCCTGGCAGTTTCTTAAACCTGTGAATGGGTAGATTCTTCTCTGGAGACAACTTTTTTGCAGTCATTCTCTAGTAAATGTAAATTTTATGTTGCTGAATAACAGTTTCAGACTCTTTACCTTATATAATAATAATGACATATTTTCTGAAGGATGTTCTCTCCTTTGTTTACTTCCCCAAGGATCTGACAACAGAAATCTTTTGTGCTAGCCCCATGTGGAATTAGATTTAGTCTTAACAGACAGCTATCTCCGAATCGTCTGAACTGCAGTAGCATCCACACTGCTGTTGAAATTAAAATCCAGATGATTTTGATTTTATATGTATGTGTTGATAAACTTGCTGGTCAAGTAAGAATATAGCTCCAGTGACAACAGTTCCAGCTACTAGATATCCTGTATATTCTTTCAGAGATCATCCTTTCTTTATTCATTGTACATGTTGCCCCTCATATTTTGTCATATAGTTTAAACCTCCATGACTCATTCCTAGTCTTCAAGTTTCTAGATATCACTGTTCATATACTATAGATTTTGTTCAACTGGTTCTCCCACAGTTGTATTGCTTTTTTTCTGATGAAATTTCTGTGCTCTTTGTGTTTACGTCACACAACTACTCTAAAAATTCGTGAGCATTTTCTAGTATGAGATCTGTGTATTCTAGTGTAAGAATCGAGTTACATTGATGATGTTTTTGTTACTCTTCCTTATTTTAACATCGTAAATTACTGTTCTCATCAACAGTAACAGAAGGTGCCTTGTCTCTGGCATCATCCATCATACATAATGCTTTGTTCAGGAGATATCAAGATTCTTTTTCATTACATTGCTGTCTTCTCCACTTAAGAAAGATGAGAGCACAATGTATATTACCAATGGCAAACACTGACATTTGCAGCTTCTGGTTGTGTGTTTTTCTGAAGAGAAATCATCCTAGGGTTGTTACGATGAATAGGTGGGGTAAAACTCAAGTACAAGTTCTTCAGTTGCTGAAAGTGTTTCTCTGAGACAAAAGTTATTATTTTCTTTCAAAATTTCCATTAGGGCACAAGGGTGCAATTAAATAATTTTCCTTCAACAGCTTTTATGGTTTTCTTTCCTTGGCTAGCTTAGTGGTTTGCTCCCCTTTGTTGAAGGAAATTCATTAGCTTGTGAAACATGACAAAAGTATATGACATGTGTTAGCCTCTGAAACAGGTCTTGTCTATTTGTACATTTATGAGCAGCTCAGACCTGGTTATGTAAAATGTAGTTATTCAGAAAGAAGGTTATAAAAAGTCAATTTCTTCAGCTGTTTTTGCAACGTTTAACAAGTTGATGTGTACATTTTACCGCAGTGGGTTTTTTTCCCCAGTTGCTCTTTTTACAATAGCTTTGCAGAGACATACCTAGCACAATTTAAGGCTTAATGAGGCGCAAACTCCCACATATATACCGTAGTGTCTTACAGTTAGTTCACTTAGAAGCATAAAAGAAAACAAGTAGAAAATGTTATTTTATGTCATCATCCTAAGCTGCTCACTGCTTCACATACATGAGCATAACAATTGCTTATAATTAATTTTAAAAAGTACATTTTAAAAGGAGAGCAAAATAATTTGTGAGATGAGACTCGAGAAATAACTCACTAAGGCTAACTCTATTATACTTTCCTAAGACTCTGCTCCAGAAACTGGTTCAAATCCTCCAGGCTGGGCTGCTGCTCTGATGCAACCATTAACATCTGTGACATCTTCTCTCCTACTATTTGCTGACTTCTCTATACTGAAGACAGCCTTTGAGTATTATTTTTCATGTAATAGCCTATATACTTTTTATGGGCTCTATTGAAGTATTCCACAGGAAGGTGAAAGACTGATTTGAGACAAAAGTGAGCAGCAGTCTGTTTTTCCTTCATACATCTAATTTACTCAACATTTATTGTTGCAATACCTCTGCTGTGTATCTATATTTTCAGAAAAAAATATCAGATAAAGGTCTCTACTTGCAAATTGGAAAAGAATGTGTAACTGCAACATATAACTTATCTCTGAGCATATGAGAAATATGTATAAATGAGAAGTGAGCATTTTTTAGCATTATCTAGCATCTTTTAGGCACATATATCCATTTGCTTTCTTACAGAATGGGAAAGTTCCACTTATTGTTATCTGTTTTTTTCCAAAGGATAGAACCATAAACGATAGTTTATATTTAGATAGCAGAAAAGTTTAGCTATATTTACATTCAAGAATATCAGCAGATTACAAAAGAAGCTAAAAATTACACTTTTTATTTAATGACCCCTTAATAGTGAAATAACCCACAGTTATTGAATATCAATGTATCTTTATAGTTATTGTTAGTAAAATAACTCTGAAGTAGAGCTTAAAGTGATAAACCACTTTGTTGACATATCTGTCATTCCTTGATGTGTGTTCCACCTTAAATCTGGTGAGGAACCAGTTTCTCCACAGAGCTGTGCTATCACAGACAAGCTCTATCAATGGCATGGTGAATCAATTACACTACATTCATACAATTTTAAAATTTTGTTTTAGTGTTTTCTCTTTTTTCCTCCTTAAACTTTAACATACGTAACTATTGATTGACACCTGTGATTTCTAAGCAAGCATGTAAACAGAAAGCAGTTTCTGAAGACCTTCAATTGCAATTTAAATAAGTAAAGGCCTGTTCTGCTACACAGACTTGTAGAAACCATCTAGTGTTGAATATCAGCAACAAAGAGAATTCATCCCTTTTGGCCTTATTAAAGTCTCTGGTGACTGCCCTTCATAATGATGTGGGCCGAACAAGGAAGCAAACACAAAAGCCTGCAAATACAGACACATGCAATTACTTTTACTCCTATGAGGGGTAGCACCCCAAACAGAAGAGACAATTCACACAGTACCAAAACTAAAAAAGTGCAGGCTTTTTCAGAACAGGGCATTCTCAGCTCACGAAAGAAGTTGCTCTATTTGATGTATTATTACATGCATCAAGTATTACAGTTGTATATATTTTTTTCCTATGTAATCTTCAGAAATTTAGTTTAAAAAACAGTTGCTAAGCCTGTCAACATTTAAAAAGTAGACAGAGAAACCCTAATTTTCTGGGACGATGAAGATTTTTTTCTAAGTTATTCTCTAGAATGAATTACAATACACTTTAAAGCTTAACAAGGACCTTTATTCACAGTTAATCATTCATTTCTTTGGAATATTATTTAAACTCTTGACACTTTATCTTAGGTGTGTTACATGCAAAATCGTTTTTAAAACAGGAAGAGCCAAGACAAAAAAAAAAAAGTAGTTAAACGCCAGAAGAATTAAGAAATGCCTCCAAAGCATTTACAGATGTTAATTCGATTGCATTCCTTTTATGGAGGGCAGACTACAATGAATTGTTATACTAGCCTTGATTTAGAAAAAAAAAAAAAAAGGCAAAAGATATCATATCAAATGTTCATTCTGGAAGACTGCATTTCTAACAGAAAAGAACTTGATATAACTTTTTAAAATACTGGCAAAACCAAAGCTTTCTATCATCACAATTTAACAAGATTTTATTTTGAGAATCTGACCTCTTTTCCTTGATCCCCCACAAGTTTTAATAATTTTGTCCCTGTTCACTACTGTATCATCTCAAAGGTATCGTCTAAGGGCAGCTGAATTAATTCTATAACAAAATATAATGGCACTAATAATCTGTCAGTTGGTACTTCTGATGTTTTGCTTCCTTAACTGATAATTAGTTGTATCCTAGGAGATACTCCCTGAGAAGTATATACTTAGTCTGATGGATATTTTAATACTTTGACGTACAATTCTTGTCTTACCTTATCTGAAATTTTGCAATAGTTTATGAAGACTTGTATCAGGTAGACATTATCAGATATTCCAGTTACTACCATTCAGCCAAAACTATAGATATTGGACATATTCTTTTAGTATATGTATTTGATCAGCACTGCACAAAGTTACAATATGAGATGGACTTTTAGTCTAAACAAAAAAGATTAATATCTGTTTCTAAAGTAGATATGTACACCTGAGACGGGGAATAGGGAGGAGAAAATAACATAAATTTCAAGATTAGTTTTTGTATTGGTCAAACATTTAAAAACAAATGACTAAAACATGTCAGTATTACCTATATCTGCAGGCCCTTTTTTTTTTTTTAACAGATTTCTCTTCAAAGATAATTACTGAAGATAAATGTGTATAAACAGGAAATTTTTCTCTGAAATTTTTCTTTACACCTGAGCTATTTGTAATAGGAAACATAATTCTCTGTGATATAACATCTGTGGCTGCGAGAAAAAAAAGATTCTTTTAGAAACTTCAGCTGTTAACAAAGGGAAGGAAAACATCAATCACAGGTGAAAAAGAGCAACCTTTGATACATATTCTGAGTGTATACATATACCCATTAAACTTGTTTTGTTTATAAATACAGTTGAATTATATGCCTACTAAAACTATTGAAAAGTAAGAATGCAGAATTTTCAACTAGGAAACATCAGTGTCCTGTGTGGCTTACATGAGTCTATTCATTTTACATGTGGTTTTAAAAGTCCTTGGTGTTTCATTTTTGAGTGTTTCACTCTTGCTATCACATGAAGATTCGGAATGGATATGTTTTCAAATCATATTAGTTTGCATCTAGTAACATAAGTTTATTGTTAAGGGAAGTTCCAGTTTGTATACATTTTACCTGTGTGAAGCAAGATAAGGATTTACCATTTCTAACAGTCAAGTTACATGTTATAATACTATTCTGTAATTTGGATTTTAGTATATGTCACTGAACGAATTTTAACAAAAAATAATATTCTCCATCCATTCTACCCTCCCATTAGCATTGTCATCTCCTTTTATCTCCAAGGTAGCCATAATAATTGCTTTTGGATTTAAAATAAAGCACTCTGATAAATACAGCTCTGAAGTGGGGTCTCAACTAACCATGTTGCTAAATGAACTTTTTTGTGATTTTGAATTGAAAGGGTTTATTGTTGTTTGTATTTTGTTAAAACGTCTTATTTCAATGTATTTCGCTAAATTGCATTACAGTCTTTCCATTTAATAAAACTGTTGCATACATGGCTGGGTTAAGTGGGCACAGTCTTCTAGAAGTCACTTACGTTGATTCACATCAGATGAAATGCTGAAACGAGGCTTTATTCATTTTCTTTAATCTTCCTAGCTTTCGGAGAATGAGAAAAAAAAAAGAATCAATGTCAAATCATTGCTAGGTAAAGGGGTAGGATCTGTTTATTGAATAATACCACTCCAAACTCACCAGGTAGTTTCATATAGTAAAATAATCATCTCTACCTTTTAGTCTTTCCAGTAGACATCTGAATCACAACTTTATTTTCCAGAAATTGCCAAGAAATTTTTGACTATTAGTTTCATACTGGTTTCAGGAGTAAAGCTGGAGAAAATTGATTTGGTCAGTGTAGAGAACATTCCTAATCATTTATAGATATGGCTGTTTACTATTAGATCATGCAGTGCTGTAAGTTAAATAAAATCTCCTAGGTACAAGCATAGTCATCAGAGAGGGATGTTGCCACTATCATTTCTTGATAGTTCCTAAGAACTCATCCTCACAGTGACTGGTTATAATGGTGAAATGAGAAAAAATGGTTTTATTTATACAGGGAGGTTTCACTCCATTTCACCTAATTTGCCAGAATAGAAAAATAAGAAATTTCAAATGAAATAGAAATAAGGAATTTATGGGAAAGAAGGATAAGCTCATTCATTAAGTTCTATTGAGTAATTTTTAATTTCCTTTTATTTATTTTTTGCTCATTGCAACTCCAACATTTTAATTCTCTTGGAAACTACTTTAAAATGGGATTCAGTAGAATGCTGTTTATCTTGAGAGCTCAAATCATGGGAACGTCATGTCAAGTATGAAAAGAGAAATGAAGAGTGAGAACAATAGCAGCTCCTCAGGTGAAACTAAAGTATTTGACCAAGAGAAAACGTACTGCTGGTGTCTGCAGGAAGACCAGAAAAAGCTCACCTTGTCCATCAGGTTCCAGACTGAGAGTGCAGAGGGGATGTTTGTCAAAATTTTCTTCCAAATTAAAAAAAAACTTAAAAAACGAAAAGCATAGAAGCATGCCCCTGGAACACAATACCTGTGTTTGACTACCAGTTTTCAGCAGGCTGACAATTTACTAAGTTAAAAAGATGAGAAAAATATAATACAGGCTTTTTTTTTTCCTTTTGGTGAATTCTGCCTGCTACATACTCAATGGATAAAGCTCTATAGTTTTGCTTTTTATAATGTAATGAGATTTTTTGATCCATTTCCTGGGAGGATTTAACCCAATGTTCAAATTTATGTTCTAGTGAACAGCTTCAGCTGGTTCCACAGAAACGTCACTATATGCAAAGTCAAACAGGGACTCAGAATATATTTGATCCAGAATCTGAATCGCTTGAGTTGAATACACTCCTATAAAGCAATGAGACTGTTTATAAAGAGGCAAACCAAGCAAGCTAAAAATAAAAAGAAGCATTTAGCAAATCTGATATATTTTGCCATTTTTTTCCATGTCCCTCCCAGTTATTTTTAAAACATTTTGTTCTATTATTAGAATTTGTGAAGCCTTGATAGATGAATCTTGATCATAGGAACATGTCATTGTTGTTTTGTAAAAGCATATAATGATATAATGGCTAAGGAAAAGAAAGAAACAATTCTTAGTAAACAAGATATTCATAGAACCAAAGCAAAGCTTTGTGCTGGTGTCAGAGGATGTAAAACCACAGAGAACAATGGAGAGGTGACTGCTGACTCCAGTGCCCAGTTCAGTCCTTCAAGCTTTCCTTATAACATGGTCCAATCTGGAGGACACCGTTCACCTGCTCTCCATCAAAATGGGAAGCTGCCAAGTGTCTAAAATGTATATGTATGGGGTTTTTTTATGGGTGACTGAATTCATGTTTCTTACTGTACATTTACCATATTCTTCATTTCATGCTTCAATCAACCAGTGCTGCCTAAGTATTGTCCTCCCAAAGACAAGCTAAGACCTAACATGAGTTTATACTGTCAAGATTTTTTTATAGATGAAAACATCTATCATATTAGCTAGAGGTGGGTAAATAATCTCAAAGAATGATTTATCTTAACTTTAAACTCTATTTTCTCACAGGATATCCATGGGGAGATCGTTTTCCACATTATTTTTAGCTCAGTGGACTGTCACAAGTAGAGTTCCCAGTGAATCCTTCAGATGTGAAAGGGTTGAACTCATTGTGGTTAGTCAGATAAATTATGTGGGAATGTCTCTGTTCCTTGAAGAGACCAGATTCCCAAGCTGTTTTGAAACATCTACAGTGAAAATGTCCATCACATAAATATTCTAGACCTGTTGTGGCCTCTTGCAACCTGTGTGAGTCCTGTGAGCAGGACCTATGTCCTGCTACAGTAGAAAGACCTGATGCTTGTGAAGGGAGTACAAAAGCATGTGTTTATAAATGAAGGGAAAACCCTAGAAAATTTGAGATTATATTTGCAGATCATATTTAGCAGTATTTGCTAAAGGGATAGGCATTTTAGGTACTCTTAAATGGAAGATCCACCAGACAGCCCTGATGTCCAAAACACCTCAAAATGAAATGAACAAACCTCAGGTTTTCAAGAATAAATTCAGGAGAGTGAATGGAAAACCTACTTTTTAACATTAGAACGTCTGTATTTCTATGTTGTTGCATTGTAAGTACTTACATCAGATAGTTAATGTTCTTTCCCTTCAAATAAAGGCTGCGGGATTGAGAACTTTCACTATCATTATCAGGTGATTTATGGCATTCACCCAAGGGAAATGAAGTACTAGTGTGATTCATCTTCCCCGAGCTAGATTTTTCAAGTTTACTCTTACATTAATTTTCAATTCATTAACATCCTGTGTATTTCTGTGTTCTTTCTACTCTATGTATTGCTCCCTGCTTTTCCTCTTTCCCTTCATCATCTTCTTTTCCTTTTCTTTCAGACCATGCCCTTCTTGTCTCCTTTCACACACATATTGCTCTGTCTGCCATTGTCAGTAAAGAGGGAAAGAGATGTTGACTTGCATTCCTTATTTATGAAGAGGCACAATCATTAATCCTACATTTACTTTGTTTCATTTTTGTCATTCATTACATTAATAATAGATGTATTTATTAGGTACCCATCATTTTAGTACAAGTTGGTCCACTGTGACAGCAATTCTAAATGGGTAATTTTTCATAAATTAAAATTCCTTGCAGCAAGTATAACTTTGTTTCAGTAAATTACAATCTACAGACTTCCATAACAAAGTGCTAATTGTAACTTGGCTTTAAATGTTACATTTTGTATGCAAATTGGCCTGTGGGGAGTTATTATTTAGTATAACATTGTTAAGAACAGTAACATTAGTTTGTAATTTGTTTGAAGTGGAATACCATTATTACTAATACATTACGTGTGGCTTAGAGAAACAGCATTGCTTTCCCATGTAAGATAAAAATCTTTTATCAGTCAAATTTGTTGAATGTTGTTTCCGTGCTCCATGAGAAAACAAAAGGCGACCTGGGTCATTAAAAAATGCATTGTGTTTTAGGTTATTTGAACAGAAGGAAAGTCAAAAGAACATGACGTAATCCTCAGGCACTAAGGGCAATGCACAGGGCCTGATCCTGCAAACATTTGGACAAGTCAGATATTGTTTGCAGATGAAGTCACTCTGGCATAGTGGAGTTACTCTTTTTTCTTCCACAAATCTAGAACAACTTGCCCTTTCTTCAAAAATCAAACCAGAAGATCTAGTAGGGTTTACTCTAGATGTGTGGAATGTCTCAGTGTTTTCCTTGCTGTGTGTTTTGTTTCCAGCTTCAGTTGTCCAATAACTAGCAGTTTGATCTGATGTAGAAAAGTTGCAGTATCCTGGACATCAAAGCTCCGAAGTTCTTATTTAAAACAGTTTTAGGAGTACTATCCTCAGGTATTAAGTGTATTTTGGTATAGTATTTCTTTTAAGCATAAGTACAATACGTTTGGCCCTCGAGGATGAAATAACACCTTCATATGGATGCAGGAAGAGAAAAAGCAGCAGAAGTAAGCCCCTTCACTCTGTTTCTCAAAGGGAGTCTTGCAGTCTGGAGAGTCCGTTGAGGATGACTCTGTGTTGGTCACCGATCTCTGCCCGGTGCACCCTTGCAGCAGAAGTGAGACCCTCAAGGCACCACTTCAAGTAAGGGGTGTCTAAAAAACAGGACCCTCCTGCTGACTGCGAGCAGTACGGATACCAAATAATACTGATTCCCAGCAGAAAACGTAAATGTTTATGTGAATTCAAAAGGAGTAACTGCATCCTGTTTATGCACGACAGAATTCTGACAAATATCAGCATCTTTCTGCAGTAAAGGTCACTGCTTTGGAAAACTGAATTTATAGGCATCAGCTAAAGCTATCCATGCCTGTCATGGTAGAGCCTGGGATCCTTTCTGCCAAAGATAGGAGACATGGGAGTTCAGAAGGGTAATTGATTTAAAAAATAAATCAGGAAATTCACACCAGGGTTAAGAAGAAAAACCTTCTTCTGCATTTCAGAAGATGGGAGTTCCATTAATTTTACTGAAAATTACAAGCACACTCATAACTTTTCAACAGCTGTTGATTAATTGTTGAAGAGAAATAATGGGAGCCTGAGAGAATTTTGCTGATAGGAAGTTCACTTAGGTCAGCAAATTTATTTGGAACACAGCTGGCCCTGGTAAACCCCTGCAAACCTACAAGAACAGATCTGTCCAATGAACTCAATCTTCTGTTCTAAACCACTCTAATAGTCTCTCTTTCACTTTAATAATGTAAGTGGGTGGTTTACACGTGTTTAAAGCTCAAAGTTTCTTTTTTAAGTAATTTAATTCAATATTTACAGAGCAAAAAATGCAGGTGAGACTTAGGAATGTAGATGAAAATAATAGATATATCAATTCCTGTCAATGACAGTCATAATACAAACATTTAGATGACTGTATGGCTCTTATGGGAAGAATTTCAAGGTTATTTTTTTTTAATGTGTAATAACTGACACTCATATTGTGGTAAAAAGTCCAAATTGTTAGCTTATTGGAGACTTTCAGGGTACTTGGAACAGGCTGAATTGGGTGTCCCTCTCTGCAGATGCCTCCAACAGATATAATCCGTGTGAAAAGCAGGGCTCCCAGCTCACACTGAACTGTCAGTTCTGTGGGAGTGGGAAGTCAGGAGCTGTGTATTTCATGTTTTCCAGCACTTGATTGGCCCTAGATGCGTCACCTCAAGCTTCGTGAGTAGACACTAGGAACACTTCTCAGAGAAGTATCATCTTCTCTTCCTTCATTACGTGTCTGGATTCACCACATGACACTAATACAAACATCCTCTGTGATATGGTAAGCATATTCATCAATACACCCAGTGCAGGCTGGTCAGAAAGATATGTATGTTAATAAGTATCTCTCTAAAATAACATTGGAGATTTTCTGTGATCACGTGATGTATGAACATTGGGGAAAGTGAAAGGGATAAAGTGATCTTAGATTGCATCAGCCTGACACCTACGCATGTATGCATATACACATGCTGTGATGTGAAAGGGAATGCTTAAAAACAGTTCCAATGATAGGGCATATTTCCCATCTCAGAAACAGG
This sequence comes from Pampusana beccarii, assembly GCA_013399365.1. Taxonomy (NCBI): domain Eukaryota; kingdom Metazoa; phylum Chordata; class Aves; order Columbiformes; family Columbidae; genus Pampusana; species Pampusana beccarii. The sequence continues at coordinate 115,507 of VWYH01004739.1, read as the reverse complement.
TATTACATATGAGATATTTCAGAGGTCATCCTTAGTTTTGTTTTGATCCTAACTTTCATCTGAAAAATTGAGAAGTCAGGCCACAGATTGGATAAATTGTCCTGGCAGGTTAAGTCTGGTCCCTCAGATCAGCATCCCTGCTCCATATTCTCATTTCAGTCAGTGGTTTGTCATCTGGAAACTGGTGTATGTGGAAAGACAGTAGAATGTCAGGGTAGGACTGGGAAGAATGTCCATTTTTACCTGCCATGAACATACTCTCTGAAACAACAGAGGTTTACTGGCCCTCTTCCCTGTTTCTTAGCAACACAAAATGGGCTCAGGCTTGAGGACTGTTTACATTCACTGTTTATTCATTGTGAGTTGAAGCAGCAGACTATTAGTTCCTGATTTTTTTCCTACTTCCATTGTTCTTGGTGCAGCCTTGTAAACACGGATGGCCAGCCCCACAGGAGCTAACAAGTGTCCCACTCCTCGGATACGCCTACAAGCTGTGTTGAACTTTCCTAAGTGGTAAAACAGCAGAGAAAACCAGCGACATATGAGAGCTGTACCTCTGGAGAGAAGCGATACCACAACAGGAAGAAGACTGAGACTACAGAAAAAAGCAATTGTACGTTAGAACGGGCGAGGGCAGAAGAAAGCAATATAAATATTTTCTAGAAGTGAAAAATGAAGTAACAAGGAAAAGAAGAAACAAATTGCCGTGAAGTAAATTGGCAAGAATTCTCCACAGAGTCCTCTGCAATGAAAACACTGTGGAAGTCAGTAGATAAAATGCCAGGAATTATCTACACGCTGTATGGGTAATCTCAGATCAGAACTCTTCTTTGCTGTTAGAGCCAGCAGCCCCTACTCACTGTTAATCAGAGCTATCATCTTTCCATCGATGTGGGTATCTAGTAATAGACACAGCTCTCTGGGACATAATTCTCTCCCATCGAATGGAAGGACCAGTTTCTTATGCTCTTCAGTGGACTCTGAACATAGAAAAATGAAAGCTATGATTAAGTGTATATATTACATACATGGGGAAAGAGGTTGTTGACAAAAACTCTGTTTTACAGGATGAAATGTTTGCAAGGCATCACTGTTTTAAAATAGATCAGAATGTTATCTGATATTTGTCTGGAATGGCTATCTGTACAAAATATATGAAGATATCTTCTAGGCTTAACCATCAACAGCATACTACTTTTTGGACTTCAGATTTAACATACATAGTGAATGTGCATGATTTATCTCTTATTTAAACCATTTTTAAAGAATTTGGTGACTTGGACAGGCAACACTTAACACTGGTTAAGTCACCCCCTGCCTCCATTATCTGGACTGCAGAGCAACCTTTTAGCTTTTCAGATAAAATCCTGAATTCTAGAGACTGATGGGTCTTCGCTAAAGTGCTAGTAAAGCATTTTCTTGCACACTAGTCCAATCTGTCTCCTGCAGAACACAGCATAATAGGATGAAAATTGCCTCTTACCTGTTGACCAGCTGAAAATTGCACCTTTAGTTGCTTTCTCAAGGAAGTTTCAGTGGCTTCCTGTTCTTTAGCAGCTAATTGAAATTCTTAGAGGAAATAAACCCCTCTTGAGTAGTCTGCAGAATGCCTAATAAGGTATTACATACCATCCCCTTTTAGCATTCAATCATCAGCTCTGCTTCTCTGACTTATATAGCAACCAGACTCTGGAGAATGAAGTTGTAGCACGCAAGTGAGTAAGTATTCTAAGGGAGTCTTGGTAATTTAAGAGAGATTGCTCAGTTTATTCCTGTGAGATGTTTATGCTGTACTGGACTTTTACTGAGTAAGCTTTCATTGAAGGAAAGGCGTATAATTGTTGTTCATCTGTTAAAATATTGTGGAAAATCTCTCTCTATTTTAAGATAAAGTATAAAAAAGCTTTCATCTGGTTTATGGTTTTAGTAAAAAATGGATTTTTCCAGCAGCCAAAGGACAGAATAAAACCTAGATGGTCCAGATTTTTTTTTTTCTGTCAATCTCTTGTTTGAAATACCCAGAGTGCCCTTTGCTTCCCAGTGCAGAATTACAGAATGGAGAGGAGACCCATTTAATTGCAAGCTACCAGCGGTTCATGGCTCAGGGATCTCTTTTATACACATGGATTCTGACAACGACTAAAAGCATTTTACACTTTCTGAAAATGCAGGGAGTCAAAGAGAGAGGGTTGAGGAAATCTGCGAGGTGTAAAAGTTGCATGTTCAGCTGCAAAACAGAGAAACTTCTTTTAAACTGTCTCATACATCTTATTTCTCCCAGTTATTGCTCACTTCAGGGTATGTTCAGAGCTGCATAATGACTACTGTGAGGCTGTGTACCTCCTTCTCATCTGTTCTTTTGGTAACCTAAATGGATGCTTGGGTAGGACCAAGACTGCACAATAAAGGGTGTTGTAAGAAGTAGAATACCAACTTTATATTGTTGTGCTGCCTGGATTCATGTTACAGAGGACAAACTAGGAATTTGATGGGTTTCCAAAATGACCCATCGTATTCCTGCTTTACTTAGTTTCATCTTTTTCCTAACTCCACAGCATGGATACAGTGGGAGAGGGAGGCAGAACAAGGGAATGGTGCAGGGCTTTACTTTCAGTTGTACCTTTTCAGATCATTCTCGGTTGTTACCTAAAGACGTGAGCTTTTATGACTTAGCAAATACAATCAGACAAATTCTCCAACCCACAATGCATTAGGAATTTACAGATGTAAACAGAATTGTATTTATTAGATGTATTGTATGTATTAGATTTATATGTATGTATTAGTATTTGTATGTATGTATTAGTATTTGTATGCAGTAGATATTATATGTATTAGATTTATTAGATTATAGATTAGATGCAACTGTGAATTTCCACGAGCACTATGCACATCAGTAGTAGTTTTTGCAAAGTTTTTGCATGTATCCTCTTCCGGTCACCTTCATTATGCTTTCCTTGTCTTCTGCATAAATAGTGATCTAGCAACAACATTGAAAGTAAAGATCTTTATTTATACTTAAAAATAGAACTTTTCTGTTATGTTTGTCTTTGAAAATAAATTTCATCTCATTGTGTAATCCATTCTTTTCCCCCTCACTGTTAGATCCTGAAATTCCTTATCCTGTAAGGTGTGTGGCACACTGGAGCAGCCACAAAATAATTTTAGTCTACCCTCATCAAGAGCTCCATAGGTTCTTTCCTCTTTATTGTCTGGCTGTGCTGCTTGCTTACTCTGCAATACACAGGACTTGCCTGGGTGGTCAGAAAAGAATCACAGTACAATCCCTGTGATGAATCTTCAAGGCCTTCAATCACAACCATGAATAAAGTGGAATAATACTATTGTAAGGCGTATAAACATTCTCATTTCAGCAATGGAACAGAGTCTCTGAGTCTGACTGACAATTACTTCGTATCAGATGTTTGCTCTTAAACTATTTTTGATATAATGCGTTGTTAAATCACTGAACATTCAAAAAAAGAAAAATCTAAAAATAAGTTTGACATAGTAAACATAATTGCATTGCTAAGGCAAGTGCTGGTAATTCTCTGTGTGCGTGCATGGGGCAGAGTGCATGTATTCTGTGGTGGCGAGAGCTGAATAAGACCAGTGTATGTTCTTACTGGTATATTTCCAATTTCTCAGGAATCCTGCTCTAAGAACTAAGCAGAACTGACTGTCATTTTCTTCCCAGCTGTCAGCACTTGTCTCGTGACTAGCTTTGAGGTTGACTCAAATATGTGATGAATACACACCTTTCTTTTTACTAAACAGTTGAAAGTGCTACCTCTGAAGAACTCCAGTGTGAGTTTGTAGGTACTGTGTGGCCTGGCAAGGATTTTCATGCTTCTTTCTTTGTTACCTTCAAAGAAGGCTGTTTCAATTCTAGTACGAAGGAATATATTCATGCCACAGTTTAACAATTCTTCTGCAATCAATGTATTTTTATTTTTTGTGTTTGTGCCAAAAAAAAAGAAAAAAAGGACATTGATTCTTATTCCACTAAGTAGATATATGAGGAGGTTCATAACAATGCTTCTGTTACATGGAATATTATACCAAATTACATTAAAATGCCTAAAGTGTAATCTCTTTTTGCATCCTGCAAAGTTAAGGGTAAAGTTTCCTGATGGTACTGTTCATGGTTAGCAAAATGTATGCTATTTCCCTGAGAAAATGTAGGAGTCATAATAGAGACTTTCCCAGCATTGTGTACTTCTGACTATTTGTATCAGCACACTGCAACATCCATGTTAACCACTCAGATATTCACTATCATCTAGGTGTTACGTGTCCCCGTCCACACAGAGAACAGGATGATGTGAGATTGTTACAGCTGCCAGCTGACCATCTTGGTCTTAGCCAAATGGTGACCATCATGCTCACATGTATCTAGAAGTACACTGAAAAACTGATAAACTGAGTCTTCTAAATAGATCACATCAGAACTGGTTTCTAGGGGAGAAAACACTTTGCCCACTGCAAATGTCTATTATTTTGTCAAATCAGAACTCTTTCCTCAAGTAATTTTGGATATACAATTGTTCAGAGCTCTGTCCCCTATATTTTATTAATAAGAAAAATTTACATTTTTTTCAAATCACTTTATAGTCAGCTAAGAGCAAAATTATTTTCATTCAAGTTTTTAAAAGTAGAAACAGCATGGGAGATATTAACATTTACAAATGGAGACACTCAGTTTCCCAGTGCTCACTAATGCAACATTTGCTTGTGGTACTGTAATACCAATAAACTATGTCCAGTAAATCTGTCTCTGTATTTTGCATCGTTCTTCTGATTATGCACAACACACTCTTTTTCTGGTCTGTTTAGGAGTGTGTGGGAGAAGTCCTTTAACCCTGGTTTCCCAGGAATCCATGAATTATCTACTAAAACCAGGGTCTTGGAGGTCTTCAAGGTTTGCTAGGTTTGTTGTTTTTGTTGTGTTTTTTTTTATTTGATCCTTGAGTGAATTTAGGAGGGTTTGTTTACCCTTTACATAATTAAGCTTGTGTAAGTGGGGCAAAAGGGAACCATCAGTTTCCCTGTTCCTCTCACTTCAGGCTGTAGCAACTGATTCATCATTGCAGGGGGCTGATGAGGCTTCAGTGTGGTGACACTTGTCATCACCAGCTCTGCTCTGAGTTTGGTTTCAGAAGGTTAGTCAGTGCAGAGGGTCAGAGCAAGTTGCTTGAGAGAAGCACTGTCAGCAGCTGGAAACGCAACTGTGGGAGGTTCCCGCCATGCTAACCACATGGGGAAAGAAAGTCTATTTGATAATTCTTGTATTCATCTAACGGGTACTTTTTGATGTAGGAACATCAAAACGTATCTCTAAATTAGTGTCATCCACATTCGGAGGAGATGGAGGCAGTCCTCAAATTGCTGTACTATCTTTCTCTTGCAGGTTTATATCTACCTCATTACCTCCCTCTTCCCCTTCTAATTAAAACATGTGAGACACTTTAAAACAGTCTATTTATAATATGACAAAGTTGCTTTCAAAGTAATTTTCTTTTATTTAGTGTTTGATCTCTGATTTCATGTGCTTTTCCTCCATCTGGCAGTTGTCACTAAGGCAGATGGCCACCAGCTGGGAGGGCAATGTAAGTATCTCCCTCTAGATCTGCTGCCAGAGCTGCTCAGTAAATGCAATGTGAAGGAAAACTATGTCAGTCTATTACCCATGCAATGAGCTCACTTACTGACTTGTCACCACTTCTGGTCCTGATGACAAAATTCCATTCTGAAGCTGGAAGCCAGACAGGGGCTTTACTTACTGGGGGCAGGGGAGATATTTTTCTTTAATTTTTTAATTTCCTTCCCTTCTGCTTCTCCTGTGTCTTTAGTCCCTCTCAAGGCATGCAACTATGAAAGCCACATCTGCTGCTACTGGTTTTGTAAATAAACACTTGGGCAGATTTCCTACATCTTCCTGCTTAGCTCTAGTCAAGGACCTGCCTATAAATATCCTTGAATAAAAAGAAACCTACATTTCCAGTGACCTTAGCAAAGTTAATGAGACCTGAGTGAGTTTGCTCTCTTGGTAAGTTCAGTCTACTCTTTTAATTAGCACACTGATTCAGAAGTAAATGATAGATATGTCACTTATAATGTGTAGTGAAATAATATTGAAGGAATCACCACAGTAGGTGATTTGGTCTGGCTAAGCAGAAGGGGATGAAAATAATGTAAGTAGAAACCACAGAGTCAAAACTTTCCTTTAATTCTACGTTTGAATTCATTACAGAAGAAACTGAAAATGTTAAAAAAATCTGAAATTTTCTAGTAGTGAGGTCACTAATAACAGTAGGGATTGGGAACCCACCATAATATCTAACCTTGTGGAGCTAAATAAGGAAGGGCTACTTAAAAAAAATACAGTAGCAACTGCAGGTTTCAGAGATGCCTGAATTTAGGTGAGGGAACTTCCCATGCTTATACAGATGCTAGGAATTGGCAAGAAAACTTAAAAATACAACTGTTCAACAAATTTTTTTCAAGTTGCCAACAATTTCAACCATGTTGAAGACATGTATACATTATATATAAAACAAAGCTGTGAGACTTCAAATTGATACATTTTCATATTACCATAGTTTTATTTTTAAATATAACTTACCTTGATTTGACTGCAAAAATGAGCTCAGACAAGAGGAACAAGTGAAGTTTATTTTTATTTCATTAAGAAAGCACTGATAGAAAACATGTGAACATCTTTAGTGGCTTATTTAAAAAGAAAAATGATTAATCAAGACCCAACTCTTTCCAGGAAATATTTTAATTTTTGAAAATCAGCGTTTTCAAATCTTGCTAAATAGTGTAATCTGGTACATGAATAAATATTGTTCAGGGAAATGGTATAAATTGGGCTCAAAAACATCTCTTCTGCCTGCATAAGAAAGGATGACTCACTATAAAACTATGAACTTTTTTCCTCCTACCTCATCAAGAACTAACACAAAAAGGCAAAGAGCCCTAGAAATCAAACACACTTGAGCACTTTTGAAGAATACTCTAGGTATCCAAAACTTTTGCAATTTCAGTGAAAAATTTCCCCACCCTAACATTAGATTAAAATAAATAAATGTGGTTATAAATGGCATACCACTTACTACCCATTAAAATAAAAATAATTCTGCAGAGTGCCTTAAGATATAAATGAATGTGTGAGGTTTAAGGTAACTTTGCATATGTTATTTACTCCAATGTGTTTGAATCTGTGAACCACTAAGTACAGTTTAAAGCATTTTCCATTTTCAAGTAGTGCAGATGCTTTAATCTGTGTTTATTTTGGCTCACAGTAAAGCAAAAAATCTCCATAGCCACTTTGGACCTTTTTCCAAGATTTAATCTATAAAAAAAGTGTTTTTTCCTTTTATGGGTACCGTTCCAACATTAAACATTGTTATAATTTATAACAAAGCTATGCTTTCTATTCTTTATTTTCAGCAGACTACAGAACAAATACCTGCCTCAGTTTTGCCTATACAGTTACTATTGAATTGGAGAAGAAAATAAATGTGTAGCTCAAAGAAGGTTGCTCAGCTGAGTTGCACTGTAGAAGAGTTAATAAATATTTAATCTACAGAGTAATTAATGATTTCAGGATAAATAATTCTCTAAAGAGCACATCGACTTAAAATATAGCATAAGAAAGGCTCCTAATTTGCCCCCCCTTTTTAATTTTTTTAAAATCAGATTTCATTTATTTATTGTGAGACAGATTTTTTTACTCATTTTGTGTGTTTTTTCAGATCAGAGTTCTTAAAATTAAACTTTCTGCAAGTGTATTTGGCCAGCTGCCTTTTCATATGTAAAAACAAAGCTGTGACTGAGAGATACCTTTTCTTATACGTTTTGTTCTTCAGAACAAAGCCCAGTGGTTCATATATTAAGAAACCTATGACTCTGCATTGTTAAATTACACTATTGATTAAAGAAGCCAGGATAAATTTACAGTGGAGGAATTAGCAATGTAATTTACAAGGGAAAGTGGATTAATTCCAGCTAAGTGGTCTACACACTGTAACTGAGAATGTTTGAAGATGGTTAAAGCATCAAAAGACGCTGGTATAATGGCATTCTGCCTGTGAGCCAAAAGCTGGTTCTGCTGAGGTTTTACCACAAGTTGCCAAAATAAATATCAGTGTGTAGTTTGTGGGCTTTTGTATTCTTAGAACAAAGAAATCCCAAACTTTATGGATAGGTTATGTTATAAGGGGTAGAAACAGATGGTTGTTTAAATGACTAATTTGCTAATGTTGTTTGGAAATTACGATTGTTGTTTTGTTTTGAGTGGGGTTTTTTTCTTTTTTTTTTTCTCTCTATAAAAAGACATATATAGACCCTTAGAAATGTAAATTGATGAGACTGACAGCAAGCTTTCAAATTCTCTCAAGGTAATACTCTCTACTTACTTTTGGTCTGCCTACCAAAATAACGGATCTGGATGCACATAATGGTGTCCCAAATATACACAAATATAGCTACACCACAGGAAAAGCAAAAGATGGGCTAGAATTATAGTTCTAATTTTCAAATTCGTGTCCACAGCTACAGGAGATCCACAGAGTAGATGTAAAAAGGATCCTGTTGGCCAGCAATGTAACACAGTGTACATAATCTTCCTTACCAATTAACTCCACAATTTTATGATTCTTGGGCATCTTGAGATCTATCTTCACCCTTTTTTGTTTCAGAAGTTTCAAGACTGTGAAGTGAATTGAAGACATTGAAGACAGCAGTATGTGCTACCAGCAGTTTGAAGGTAGCAGTGCTTAGTGCCCTCTTCATATCCTCAAAGCTCTAACACTAAACTTTCATTTCATTACTGCACAGCAGGAGCTGTTACAGAAGTCTATGAAATTAGGAAAACCCAGGAAATGCAAAATCCAAATGTACTTTAAAGAGTTATATAAAATGTTTCCTCACGTAACATTTTACATTTACATTGTCTGGTCACCTCTTCGTTAGATATCATTTACAACTTCCAAAGGTTCACAAAATCATGTAAAACATAATCTAACAATTTGTCAGCAGGAAGTGCACTGGAGTTTTTGTTCCCTTGCTGTAGAGAGGGTTACAGGTTTCCATGCAATATCCCTCCATCAGTCGTGAGCAAACAAATAGGGTCAGTCCCACCACCTGCACTAACAGGGCTAGGGTAAGTCAGAGTAGAACTATAAGAAAGGTACAGAAGGGGGAAGAAAAAAGAGAAAAAAAAAAAAATCAGATAGTTTTGAAGAGGATAAAACAACTTCTGTAGCACCTACTGCCAGCTGAACCTAAGTTTCTGGATACTACAGTAAATTTAGTAAGCTATACCCACCTAAGCTTTTGGCACTTTAAGTGAGTTAAAGCTTTTTAGTGTTTTTGAAAAAGAAATAAATGGTAGTTTTGCTGCTTTTTTCTACTATGTAGATTAAGATATACTTTTTTTTTTTTTTCCCAAGAGGGTGGTTTTAGAAAATTGGACTCATCAAATCTATATATTCAAATCTATAGGACTTATAGCCCTTAAGCTTTTGCAGAAGACTACAGACCCAGGAAACTCTATGCAGGGCCTGTTTCTGACTGACACTATTTGGGCGTCATCATTGAGCCTATATGGCAGCTCTCTTGACACTTATATGGACAATACTCTTGGAATTCAAGAGAGGGTTGAGTAATAAAACCCGTGCTGACCTATGACTATGTATACTGGTAGTTAGTACATGTAGAAATAGTATCATCAGCAAATTACTCAATGGAAATGCAGACTCTATCAAGATGAAAAATTGCTGCTGCCTACTGCATTGCTGTTCTGCAACCTAGTTCTGAGGCTTCTCAGGGTGTGAAAGGGAAAAATATTTGTGTTCAAATTTATTATTGTGGGCACTAAATATTTTTTTTTAAATGTCCTTCCACATATTTCCCAGAACTTCTTGTTCCCTGGTTATCTCCAATGTAGCCTTGCTCCAGGAACAGAAACACCTGAACCGAGATGGAAATGGTCTCTCTATCCACTGCATTTATTTTCTGTTTGAGATCAGAATTACTTTTAAGACACTAAAATATATTCAAGTTTTTCACTGATTTATTTGGACGTATTCTAATGTTAATAATGTTAAGCAGGAGAAAGAGATGGGAATATTAAGATTCTAAGATGTATATTCTTTAACAATCAGGACAAATGTTATTTTCCTACCCTTTGTAATGGAGGCAAAGATTCAACCAGCATAATGCAAAGTAATAGTCTGTTACATCCATGAGACTTTAGAGATGGGTTTTCGTTTCTTATGGATTTTCTTGCATGATTTTGAACATTAATGATTATTGCAAATAGACATGTCTACCTGTTTTGGCAGAAAGCAATGTTATGTTCCTGTGGCAGAACTAGGTTTTTGATCAATTGCTTTGCTGTGCTTCAATATTTCTGTTCTTTTCTTTCATCACTCTTTCTTGCAAATGAAGTAATAGCGTATTTTCTTTTGAGTTCTAGCAGCAGCTATATGTTTGGTCAATTCTCATATTTACTACATAGCAGCTCAGCTGTGGGGAAGAAGCTAGCAACATATTGTAAAAGGTGTAAGCAATTCTATAATTTGTACTGCTTTTTTTTTTTTTAATCTTGCATTGAACTGTGTTTAATAACTATTTACAATTATATAATGGCAGGAATGTCCAACTCACATTAAAAAGTATTTGATACTTTCTTCACTGTCTAATTTCTCACCAAACAAGGATGTCCAGTATTGCACGAACTGCATATGAAACAAAATATGGATCACACACGAAGTAAAGGTACCACTTCGATCAAAATTTGTCCTCGTGTCTTGTCAGGGAACAGTGACAGCTGGTTCCTCCCTTGGGCTAGGGAGCTGGATGCCAGGGAGACCCCAGGGCTGGCAGTGTTCACCCCGACAACCCCCATCCTGTGGAGCCTGAGCACAGTGAACAGAGCTGAGGGCCAGGAACAGGGTTCAACAACAGCCCTGACACTTTTGGAGAGTAATGAGCCAGAGCTGAATTCCTGCAACGGAACCCCATCAGGAATGGACAGACATGGGACTGAAGACCATCACCATTGTTGTGTTGCCAGAGCAGGGACTGATGCTTCAGTCTGGGCTGAAATGGAGTCTTGGTGGGGAGAGACCCTGGGGGTTCTGGGCAGGGACAGGAGGTCCTCAACACTGTCAAGGCCCTAACATGCCTTTATCCAGAAAAAAACAAAGAAGTCTCCTCTTACTTTTTTTACTGAAAAAGGGGAGAAAGCACATCTGTAGTATGTTTGGAGAGAAAGAATTATTTTCTGCAAATTTCAAGGCAGCTTTTGTAGATGTGTGTCTGATGTTTTGGTGATCCATGTGCATGTTTCACTGATTCTTGGATCATTATGAAAATAACCCACTTGCCCTATGTCTGGCTAGGGGTACATGCCAGAGAGAAATTTCATTTCCTCATGGTGGAAAATAACTTCTCATTTTAAAATGAGCTCAGTTTGGAAATAGACTTCTTTGGGCAACCTAATGGAAATATTTCTGAGAAAAAGTTCATTTTCTGTCAAGGTAAAAGCAGTCTCAATTGTGTCTGAGCCCATAAGCAATCAAAAAGATCATCTGAAGGGATGGGTTGAGCTGCTGATTTGGGTCATGGCAGCAGGTCTTTAGCTCAGCCCCAGCCTGCAATAAGAGTTAGTGTTTGTTAGTGAAGAGCAGACAAAGACTGAACATTCAGTTAGAGAATGGTGGCAAAGGGAGATGCAAAGGAAGGGAAGTGCTGCAAGAAGATGTTTTCTTGGACCATATTGTAGTATGGGCCACATCTGCATTTCCCTGGCAAAGGTTGAATCAAAATGTAGGTGAATGCCTAGGGTGTGCTCCAGTTTTATTTGTGCTGTCAAGAAGCTGCTAAAGCAAAGGGAAGGGAGCAAAAAGATTTCTCTCCTGAAGACTCTGCCATGGCAGGGAGGCTTTGGCTAAGACTCAGACCAAGGCCAAGGTTAAGGCTGAGATTATGGTTAGAGACAAAACCTTAGACCTTCAGTGGGAGTAGGGTGTCAAAGGAGCAGACAAAGGATAGATATATTGAAGATAGGTTTCTCCCCTAAGGACTTTTTTATCTGGGCCATGGCTTGGGTTCCTTGGCTAGTGATCAGCTTGAGGCCAAAGGTGAGGATTGGGGTTAGGGTTGGAAAAGAAACAGATCCTGAAACTCCAGCTAGTGTGGGGCTGCAAAAGGAAAGCTTGTGCTGCAGAGAGATTTCTCCCCTAAAAAGTATTTTCTCTGTGTCAGCGACTGAAAAGGGTAATGTCTCAAACATTGTGGCAAAAACAGTTCATCCAGCCACAAGAGATGGGGCATCTCTAGGAACAGGAGATGGGACATTCAGGATAAGGTGAATTGTGCTTTACATATAAACGGCAGGCTAACAAGCCACAAACAAAGGCCAGTTAGCTTATACAGGATTTTGTTTTTCTAGGTAATATAGCAACATAAGATTTACAGTCCCACATGTGCCACAAACTTTTTATGTTTACCAACTGAACTTAAATCAAGTAAATCCTTCTGCCACCAAGTCATTTGCCAGTTAGGCCAAGCTGCAAAATAAAAGCCTTTTGTTTACAGATCTTAAGTATCCGGTTTGCTCTTTTCCAGCTAAGGGGACCAAGGAACCTGAGTCATCTCTTCCGCCGCCCCATACCTCTGGGCAGGACATGACAGTCATGTTTGATGGTACTTCCTTAAGACTCAACCAGGATCAAAGGTTTACCGTTTCAGGCTGAGTTCAAAAGAAAGACGAATCCTGGAACATCACTTGAAGGGCTACAAAGTAGCCTCATTCATGTGGGCCTGCAAAGGGTCTGTCAAAAGAAAGAGTAAAGTGCAGAAAGAGTTCTTCCTTGACATTTTCTCTGATATATGGTTGGAGATCTTTGGCTAAGGGTCATCTGAGGACTACATTTATGATTAAAGTTATGGTGGGCATGGGAGAGAGAGACAACCAGTAGAGCTGAAGTTGTGATTGGGGCTGCCAAGGGAAAGGGGAGGCTACAGAAGAAGAAGAAAATAGAGAGATATATATATTGTCCTCTAGCAACTTTTTCACCTGGATAGTGGCAAGGGGATAATTTTAGTGTTCAGTATAGGTTTTGAGTTGGAAGTACTACAAATCCATTTAATAGGGATAACAATTGATTAAATATTGTGTTTGGAAGTATAATCCTACTTTCCAACAGCCATTCTTTTAAGTACGTGAATTCCTTAAGTTTATTTAATTAATATAGGATATGCTTTTTACTTAATTTATTAATGAAGTCCTAAATAAATTAATATGCTGCCAACAGCCGTGATAGTAAAATTTTGATGGTGAAGTATTTAGTTTATTATCAGTAGGAATAAATTCTCTTCATCAGCCTTTGAAAGCCTTTTCGAAGTCCCTTGTAATTGTTGAAGATCTTCGAGTCCTTGTCACTGTAAGGCTTTCTGTATTCCTATGAACACGTCTTAAAGAAAGATTCACGACTAAAATATTGAGGTATGTAATGGTATCTTCAATCAAGATCAAAATTTCATAAAGAAAAGACAATTACAAAAGTTAGCAGATTTATATAATGCAGCCTAATATTCTCAAAGCACTCCTCTATTGCATAGTATTCATGCTATGGTGAAAGATCAGATATTATATTTGATGTATACAGCTAGTTGTATAAGAGCAACTCATCATGCTAAACATAGATGGATTGGCAATATTTTCCTGTTCTAATTTAATAAATGTGGCCAGTTGAACCCTCAATGGTACATGTTTTTACAGAGCCACACTCAGAAGTCAAGGCAAATACAGACATTTGAATGAAGGGGCGAATATCATCCATTATTATTGTAGCTGTAACAGCTAAGCAGAAGGCAGAATAGTCTATATTACAGAGGAAATAATAGGTTTATACAAACAATTCAGGATATTAACCACCTCAGCTAAAATAACCCTTAGCTATAGATAATGTTAACATTTGCAGCACATTTTCCTGTCTTTGTGTTGCTTTGACTCAAATGGATGACTAGGTCAACATATTGCTAACTACCTCCACCTGCACGAAATCTTAAGTTATTTTCTTTAACAAGTGGGTCATTACAGCAGTAAAATAAAAGAGTACCAGACACAGCTATGAATGTTAGCTGTACAAGAATGTCCAAATTAAAAGCTTTCACAGTACTTAGATTGTAAGGAACGTGTCATATCACCTCAATATCATACAGGTACAGAAATAGAAAGGGCAGAATGGTAAGGGTCTTCGCTGTGAGGGCTTTGTGTTGCATTTAATTCAATGCAAGTCACAGAGCTTTTCAATCAAATGCAGACACTGAAACCAGTATTGAATCTGTATTTGTGAATTTGAATAAACACGCAACAAGCCCTTGTTAACAAACAGAATTAATTATATCCTCAACAGCAGCAAATAATGAAAAAAATCTTTTGTAACTGAAACTCTAATGGATTAAAGATAAACCTTCAGACGTTTTTCCCCTCAAAACCTAGAATGTCCAATCTATTCCTCCTGTACTACGATGTACTATGATGTAGAGTTAGCCTGCCTGTAGACTGCATCAAATCCTAACATTCACTGTTTAGAATCAGGCTTCTGATGCTCCACCAGCAGCTTTTAGGGTTTTTTTTTAATGTCTTCTTACGTCCTCTTTCGTTTAAAAAAATAGTGATTTGGTTGTTATGAAAATACCTTCAAACTCAGCAAGACAGAACAAATAGAAGAACTTCCAGAACCCCAAGCAGATCTTTGTGGCCATAAAGTTGTCCCTTTTTTATACCTTCCAAGTTCAACACTGTTTGGTTTTAGGTGTCATGGTGGAATACAAGGTGAATGTAAGTATCACTTCGCAGAGAAACCACCCTTCATAGCCAGCACCTAGGTGTAAGAAGAATTCTGTCACCAGTGGCTTCAGACACTGCTGAGACATGGACTGCTCTTTACGCGAGAAAGAGATGGCTGGCACTCTGCCAGCAAGCACTGGACTTGCTCATGTTTGTATATCTGCCTTGACTTCAAAGTGTGCCCTGTGCAAAACAAAGCACCTCATGAATTTACGTAGTTTTTCCCTTCATGTCACGCAATTAACACTCCTACACACTCCCTGTAGCTGTACTTTGGGAATCACAAATATTTTTGCAGTGTTTCTCAGAACTAAGCATATATAATTGTATAATAAGTGTTAGAGAGAGACTTAGACATAAAACACTGTGCCAACATCAGATGAATTTGAAATTCTGTTTCATTTGAATCAATTAGTCACTCACGGACTGAGTATAGCAACATAAATAAAGGCATTGCTAGGATTAATAACCAGATATTTGTAAAAAGGTGACATTAAATATGTCCTGGTTTCTTAAGGTGGTTGTTTGAGTTACATGGCTTGTGGTTGCATTTGTTTCCAAATGTTATGTATGTCAAGCAGGGATTTTGTCTATCTGAAGACAGCCTTTGTGTCATAGCAAAGAGAACATTTTTTGCTGATGCAATGGTTATCTATGATATACCTAGAAAATATCAAGTGTGGAATTTTACCAACAGATTGTATGAAGTGCCTTCCAAGAGATCTAGTCTTTCAGTTATTTAGAGGTTTCCCACTGAAAAGGAGACAGGATCATATGGAAAGGACTAGGTTTGTACTGAAGTTGCTTATGCCTCAGCTTGACTCCCAGTAAAAGGGGTAGCATTTAGAAAATCCTTTGGTAACCTGAGGTAACCAAGAAAAATTGAGTGTATCATTGTTACTGCATACTCAGAGGTCACAGAGAGCTTTAAACATGCAAGTGATGCAGGCTAAGACCTTTAACCTTTAAAATCTACACCTGTCAAATGAAGAAGTTCTTCATCGCTCAGACTTTAAGGGATGTATTTTAACGTGTGTTCCAGAGAGATATATGAAATCTCACTTATTTATTTTAAGCCTAACTTATTTAAATTACTTCAGCTACTCCTGTAAATAGAAATCACCTCTTTAGCTGAAAATCTTCAGGTAAATTTTAGGAAAGCAAGGGAGGTTACAGGAAAGGGAAGGGGTGTTTCATACTTGCACGCAAATTTATCTGATTAAATTTCTTTTTCCTTACAATTTTATTCTGCTTTTCAAACAGTATTTTCTGGTTTTTATTCTTTTGGACAGAACATGTATACACAGTATCTCTTTGTACCCATGGGCTGGATTTATAGTTTTCTGTGAGAAACAGGTCCTCAGAAATAAGAGTACACGACAGCCCGGGCTTACTCTCTAGGGTGGATTAGGTATTTTGGCACGCAATACACAATAATAACTTCAGAAGGGAGCTGGAAAGCTTCGCATGACTTGAAGCTGCTGTAATGTGACAAAATCCAGGTAAATTTATGTCAGATACAGGGTGTTAAATGCAGACATCTAACCAAATGCTTAGTGAAGCAGTCCTCAAAAAATACTTCACGTATATGGTTAGCAGTGAGAGGTAGGATCCTTAGAAGGACAAAACATCTCACATACCTACCTAAATATAACCAGATAGGATTTTAACTCATTTTCATTACTTCAAAATCACTTAATCTCTCTTTATTGTCTTTACATAGAAGTTGAAATATGGCTTTACTGGTCACTCAAATGTATCCAGGTAAGCTGGGTGCCTAAATTAAGTTAGTTGGTTTTGCCCCCTCACTATTTTTTTCAGGTGCACTCAATGTCTATCAAAAAGAAAGAAGGATCTCAACTCTCCAGAGGTAAGCTAAAGAACTTATCAGTGAACTGTTCTTAGATGTTGTGCTACTGTTTTTTTTAAATGTATTTTAGTGATTAATAAAATATTTGGACTTCCTTTATTGTTAGAAGGAGTAAAAAGCTCATGCTTCTGTAAAACGTGCATCATCACTAGATCAGGTGATGATCAAGCACCTGTAACAAGTTATTTTCCTGACACTGTCTAATCATTTCTAATAACCAATTTTTATTTGTCACTGAAGAATGAGGTGCTAAGAATATATAATTAATATATACACCTTTAGAAGCGCTTTTACACTTGAACTTTGTGTTATTTTCTACCATAAATGTTATGCCATTGATATTCATTTGAGGTCATGGACAAACGCAATCTAACCTTCAAAGCTTATTTTCAAAACACTAATTCAAGACACTTTATGGAGTTTTGGGACTTTAAAGAGATATTTCCTTTTTTTTTTTTTTTTTAAAGTTATTTTAATGTCTATGCTTTTCCCCTTCCATGTGAACATAATTAAAATATTGCTCAAGGGATTTTCTGTAGACATTCCAAAAATTTTGCTTTTAGTCAGAGGCCAAGTGTAACAAATCATGGCTATTTACACCTGGCTCACGGGGTCATCAGCAGGGATCAGTTATAGCTAAAAATCAGCCTCTACTGCTGGAACTAAAGGAACACTTAGATTTAAACATACCCAGACAAAAAGGAATGATAGGGTTGACTCTACAGTTGTGTGCCATGGTTCATTACAAAATAACATTCAGAACTTGAGTGTCTGTATACCAGGCACTTGAGACTAACATTTTGATGTAAGCTGTATAATGTGTTTTATACATGATGGACTGATACTTGTGGTTATGTTTCCCTAGTGGCATGCACTGATGAGATTAGTACTATTATTAAAACTGACTGGACGCTTCATGGCCAAATATGCATTTTTGTTGCTCTGGGGGAAGAAAAGGGAAAGCAGCTCTTATGAACTTTTTTGTAGGAACCTATGTGTTTTGACAAGAACAGATGGCTTTGTGTAAAAGAAATAAACACTTAACCTACTCCAGTATAATGCAGCAGGGAGGGCACATATTCAGAAAATCATAGATACTTCTTCACAGATTTGGTGGCTAATTCAAACCCACAGTTTAAATATTACAGTAACTTCCCAAATGAGCACTCTGCTTGACCATCAACCAGACACGTGGTTCATGTAGTGAAATAATTTTACTGACAAGAATCAGGAGATCTCCCTTCAAGAACCAATACAGGAGACTGACCTCATCTGACATACAAAGGAACCTTGTTCAGCTCTCTGGTCTGAATTAGTACAAAGGAGAAAGACCTGTTGCCCACACAAAGAAATGCCCTTTGCTATGGGTCATTTTTAGGAGAATAAGAGCAGTATGCATTTAGTGGTTTTACATTTCATGCTCTCAAGATTTTAACTCAATGCAGACTGAAAAATAAATCTTAACAGTTTAGACTTTTCATGCATGAAAATTAATTCACTACTTCTGAATAACCTTTTTTTTTTTTTTTTTTTTTTTTCACTTGGGTGATAGCTATCAGAGTGATGATTCCCAGTTAAGTATCCATTCAAAACTAGAAGAAACTATCTGGCAATGGTGTATCCAGGAGAGTGTAGCAGAATGATTGGCATCAGACATGAGAACTGGAGAGATGAGGCATGAGTACCAAAGTATTAAAAATCTAGACTGGCAATTGGTTGTTAAATTACTTTCAGGTAATGAATACAAACCAAAATTAAGAAGATTCCTAGAAGTGATTATAGTTCACTGCTACACACAGTATCTTTAGAAGACTGTTAATGAGGCAGGTGAGGTGGGTAGAACATTCAGAAGACAATAAATACTAATGATGAGTTCTGAGACATTATTCCCTCACAATACAGCAGTTCCACTGTTTTATTAAGGCAAGAAGAAAATGGATATAGAGGAATGACAATAATAAGAAAATAATGAAAAAAAGTGGGTTAGGAAGAGTACAGTTTGCACTCTAGAAACAGGATGCTCATACTTCTGAGTGGTGCTAGAAACATTCGGTACACTTTTGAGCCTGAATCAGAATGAAATCCTTCAACTCACTTCTCTAAACTGGAACTGTGTTGCAGTATGTGCTGACTGTCTTGACCCTATTTAGTCAGTCTGTAGTTCGTCTTTGGAGACAAATACCTGCAGTGACATTACTAGGAGGTGAAAGTGGCACCTGTGACCTTGAAAGTTTGAATTTTTTATTATCTTCTGATTAAAAAAAAAAAAAAAAAAAAAAAAAAAGGACACTCAGAAGGACTCCGTATCACGGTGCCAGTCAGTACAAGGATAATTCATTCAAATATGGCCTTCATTGACCACCCAGTTAAGTTTGGGGTCAAGGAGAAAAGAGGAACATTGTTCCTTTCAGCTCTATTTGTAAATGAGCTGTTTCTAAAGGAGTTTTGAAGACAGAATACTGTCAGTACTGAGTAAACTGGCTTATTGTTACTTCAAAATAAAAATTAAATGCAGAGCTTATGAGTACCCGGAATTAGCATTACAAGACTTGTTTTACTGTTGCTATTTATCTAGTCACTGATTCTGAGACTTTGAAATTAATGGAATTTCATTCATTGAACTAAATGCAAAGGGAATTAAGATCTAAAGTGTTCTCAGATACCTACAAAATAACCCTGTGCTTCAGCGAAGTTAGATATCACAGCAGTCAAAACCTCTATTGCAAATCTAACCTTCACTGTATTAATGAAAAAATAAAGTAAAATCCAAACCTTACAGCACAGTTCTCATCACGATCAGTCTTTAACCAGCTTATTTCAGATAGTTTTTCTGAATCTCCATTAAATAAGTTAATATCTAAAACTCTAATGGCATTGCATTAACACGTCACAGCAATATATAAATCCCTAACATGAGTACTGATCCTTGGGAGCAAGGTACCACATAAACAAGGAAATAATATACCATTTTTAGCACATAAAAACTATAACATTATTAAGGAATTCAATATTGCAGCAGACATCTTGACAGATACAGAATAAAACTGGAAAGGACGTTTATGACAATAAAAACAAAAATAATTTAAAAAAAGTTTGCACCTAGAAAGAACTGTTTTACCCTGTAGCATTGGAGAGAACAAATGGTACTTAGCTTTACTCTGCCTTTTGAAGACTGCATGTAAGTAGAAACCTGGCATTTAAGATAATATGCTGTATTTTAGTCTGTTGTTTTTGATAAGATGATGGAAGGCACCTGTGTAGATCGACTTCAGTACAGCCAGCTGGAGAGCTCAGTAGGATACAACGGAAAAAAAAATCAATTTGCATGCATGTGCGGGAATAGTTAAATAATTCAGAGAACCTATGAATGGCCTGTGAGTGTCAATGTGTGCAGCACTGTAGAGAGCCAGCATAAGAAGCAGAAACTCACTTTTACTTAGCTGTCTTTAAAAGAAGCAATTCAGGTTCACAATTTTTTATAGTTTTGAAACAAAACCAGAAAATGGATCATTAGGCATACAAATGAAACATGTATATTCAGGTTTGAATCATAACAACTTAGTTTCAGATGCAAAAATGCTGCCACGTTAAATTTTCTCAACAACATTTGTTTCACATGAAGTTAAAGGTGTTCAGGAATGACTGAAACCTATGTTTTTGCATTGTATGAGACTCAGCAATGATGCAAAATTGAATTTATCAAAAAAACCCCATAAATTAATCATTAATTAACAATATTTTTAGCCCACCTGAAGCCCATGATCTTGTTAATTTAAGTAATTGTATATCTCAAATAGTAAAGACTCTGTTCATAAGAAAGCTATGGAATTTGGCAAAATGTATTGTGAGGAAAATTAGTGCAAGAATAAAATTTAAAATTAGATTGTCAATCTTATTTATTTCTGCATTGTAGTATGGTCTGCATGAAAGGCAACTTAATCTGTATTTTGGAAATGAATGATGGCTCTGTATTTCTCTGCTTATTACAAAATGACCTTAAGTAGTTTAAAAGTCCTGGCTTTTATGTTTCAGCTAGCCTCAGGTGAAGGTATATGTAAAAAGAAATATAATTTAAATTATTTTCAAACATTATTCCATATCAAGCCTTTTCAGGCTACATGCAGCTACTGCATCAGATAACATAATTTATTAGAAGGGAAAAGTAGATTATTGTCCTATAAACTGCAAGAAGTGTTTTGCTTCCAGATAGTTTAAGCACATGCACTTAAACTATATATACAGGTATATGGATACGGAAGTATATCTAGACACAGGTATATGTATATGTATATACATATATATATATGTATATATATAGACACGCCCTCCTCAGGTAGGGATTTAGTTAGACAATGTAGTGTATTGATTATTAGTACAATATATTTTATATGTGCATACATACAGTATTTGCTTCCACAAAGGCAAAATCAACATCATAAACAAAATTTAATCAATTTTATAAATACACATTTATAATGTATAGACAAGTAACAGGGTAGAGTTCTTGACAATGTAGGTCTATCCAGAACAATCACATGGGAAGTTGCCTCAAAAACCCCAGAGATTGAAATAGAGAAGTACAAGTGTGTGACTATGAAGAAACTAGTTGTATTATTAAAAAAAGTTGCCTCTGTTATTTTTGAAGTGAGGCATATGTTTGAACTGTTTGACACCAACCATATTGTGTCTTGATTGCCATGTAAATCAGATTTTTGCTTGTTTGTTTGTTTTTTGTTTTAGAGAAGGGCAGAATTTAAAGTGATGAAGATACATTAAGCAAAGGCAAGACACCACAGGGCATCTCTTCATGGACAGTTATTGAGAATATATGTGAAAAGAAAACACAGAGACAAATAACATAATTTCAAATGAAAATTTCAGAATACCAACCAGATCAGAGGGCAAAACTTGGTATCTGATGAAATCATCAAGGTTACTATTTTTGAAATAAAGGAAACAGTAGTTTATTTGCCTGAAAAGCATCTGTTACTCCACTATTAGTTACCACATATAGTAATTATGTTCATGCCCTAGAGGAAAGTACTCTTCTCTACCTGGAAAAGCATAACTCCCATTAAAACTAATGCAGATTTTTCACATGCCTAGGGACAGGTGAAAGTCAGTAGGAACCCAAATCAACTGGTTTGCCTGAGGGCTTTTATTACTTGGAAATGTATTGGAAAATAGTATAACTGCAGTCAGAGGCAAAAATAAGTTCCCTACATATGTGTTGCCAATAATAAGCTTGCTATAGTTAAGCACTGATTAACACATCTGTGAGGAGTTACCAAGTAGTGAGAGTATTCCCAGAGATGCAATGTTATTTCTGCTGACTCACCTTCTTAGTCAGATTAAGGTTTTACTAATCTTGCTAGACTGAATCTTATCCTATTTTGAAATCTCAGATTTGTTCCTCAACAATTAAAAAGTTTTACTTTCTGCACAAAGTCCCTGGCAACACCTTTCTAATGCTGGCTAATGATATTTTATCAGTATGAAAAATGAAATTAAATATTGTAACTAACTAAAAGCTTTCAACTATTTTTATAATAATCAAACATCAAGATTAAAGGTATTAACATGACAAAAAAGGTACAGGAAGCAGCCTGTGTTAAGGAAAAGAAACTATGAGCATACTGCAGTTTGCTCTACTGCAAATGTCCTTAGTATAAATGATTGCTTAGAGCATCTCTGTACTGCAGAAGCAAGTGAGTCAAGGACAGGAGGATTCCAGAAGAAATTTCAACAAATATTCTTGCTGTAGAAGAAAGACACTTATTTTAAGAAAAAAAGAAAAAAGAGAAAAAACTGGTGGAAGGAAGAATACTGGATACGATGGTCATCACTGAATGTCCAAGGAGTTTGGAAAATTTTGCAAAAGTTAAGTGCAATTTCTGTAAGTTAAATTTTAGATAGAAAATAAAAGATAAAGATAGAGGTATGTTCTGTTGTACAAGCGTAGATTTGAGGAGAAGAGTTAGGAAAATGGAAACTATGAAAATATGATGCATCCAAATAACAAACAAGATTGCAACATCTGTGATTCTGACAGTGTAATTTGTGAACCAAAGACTGAAACAGAGTAATATTTCTAAAATGAATTAATATAATTTTGAGTATAATGATAGGTTTTTGGGGAATTGCTCTGGTTGAAATAAGATAGGATACTGTGCTTTTGTATGGTTAGGAAACAAAAGCTCTATATTGCCACAACACATTCCCCAATTTTTTTCTTGGCTGGAATAGCCTGATACTGTCTGACCTCCTGGCAATACTGTCTAGTCACACTGCCAGTCACTTTGTTGTTCTGTCTCAATCATTCAGGCTTCCTTCTGGCAGGCGAACTAATTTTGTGACAGAAATCAGTGTTCAGCATCATGTTGCTTTTGTCACAAATTTTCAGGGCATTCAGGTAGACCTCTTTATTCAACTTTAAGAATAGAATGTATACACAGCTAACACAGATAGGGAGTAACAGACTTTTTCAAACCCATGGAATATTGATTAAAATTAAGCAGCTGGGTGTGATTAATGTTAACTGAATATGAAGGCAGACAAGGGAAAAATCCCAGCATTTTCCACAGTAAGTTTATTTCTTGATATGATGAACTTGCTTTTCAGCTCACCCACACAGGACTTTGGAATCTTTAAGTTGAAAGTTACTATATTGCTACTGAGTGGGAAACGTGACGTGTGTTGACACCAAAAATGTGTTTATTTTGGCTCTACGAGTTCTCTGATGTTCTGGAGCTGAGGGCATGGAGGAGAGCTGCACTAAGCTAGCACAAAGGAACAAGCAGCTGATCTGTTCAGAAGTGCTGGCATAAAGATATGTTGGCAAAATCTGGCAGAATGCCATTCTTCCCTCCAGTGCTAATTTCTCCAGAGGTATTTGACTGGGTCCCTGCTTAGAAGTTACATTTTAATTACTTCAAACTTGCTTGATGCTATGAACGCCTCTTGAGAGCCTCTTTCTTGAGTGTATGTATTGATGAATTCATTTTGCAAGTACTTGTTGTGGGGATGCTAGTTGTTAATTCAGGTCAACTTTATGAATATAAGTACAGGACAATTTTGAAGAAATCTGAGCCATGAAAAAAAGATATTTTTTATGGTACAAAAAATAGGTTGTTGGAAAAAAAAATTAAAATGAAGTCTTGGAATATAACTGCTGAGGCCAGGACAGAGTTCTGCTTCTGCTCTGTTTTGTTTCTAAACAGTATGTCTAAAAAGCTGTACATTGGAATGGGCAGTTGTAAAAATCCAAAAATCAAATACACTTTTCAGGTATAGCACCCAGATGTGTGGCCCTCGAAGGGACATTGGGTTCGTAAGACAGAGTTGCTATTTAATTTCTGAAGGATATTGTAAAACTAGAGTTTAATGGCGATTGTTCATCTTATGTTTTCCCCAGGCTTCTGAGGATTATCAGCACAAATTAAATTTCACACCATTCAGCCCAAGATGTCAGCATATTGTTTAGATTTAAATATCAAGTTCTGTGTTCAGGAACAGCAAAATATGAACTGGAGTTTGCTACCACTTCTCTGTCTGCACCAGTGAAACAATTTCCACAAAGTGAAAACAGCAACTTTTTATATGCTCTCTATTGTTAGAATAAAATTATACACTGTCTGACTCTGCAAATACTACATGAGCTGGTTAAAAAGTGGAAAAAGAGGATGAACAATAATTTATTTTGAAGTGTTGATACTTCTCAAATGCAAGTAGTATTAGAGAATTTCACTGCTGTAAAAAGACAATGAGAGAACCTCCCAGCCTTTACTGTATAGAAAAATGGAAGTGGGAGCTCGTAGTTTTAGAACTGTTGGTTAGATACTGGAGAGAGAGATTTGCATGAGTGAATGTTTCTTCTTATTTCCAATATTTTTATATCCCTGACAGCCACCTTCATTCCTAAATTTCCAGTGGTTAATTTCAATGGCCACAGTTACTGGAAGAGGTCATGCACGTAGCAACTGAAATATCAGGAGCTCTGGAAAGCTCAGTGCCTTTTGAAATGCTCTAAATGATGGTTCTCCTACATGAATTACCTATGGGGTCTGATTTAGGAGTTGGACTCAGAAAAAATTTTAACTCTTACCAAACTTGGTCTGATATAGTAATAGTTTTTTTTACCCAAGAGTGATGCTTACCTGGCTATGCATTAAACCTGAAAGACTTACAGTCAAGATCCTTATTTTCTTGTGAGGAAATCTGAGTTTCCATTTTTCGTCCATAGAGAGACGATCCTAGGGAATCCCTTGTTCAAATATCTTTTATTTGTTTGCTTATATCATTCTGTGCTCTGAGAGCCACTTCCTGCGACTTCCCATCTCAGGTGCCCAAATGTCCTCGCACTTTCCTTCGTGGGCTCTGGCCACTCAACTCAGGATAGTGAGTCCCTTTAAGCAGTAGACAACTGAAAATGTAAGTGCTCCAAAGTGGGTATTGTGATCCCAACGTGATCATTGCAACTCTGGCTCTGGATAGAGAAGCATATTCAACTCTTCTGAAGTTCAGGCCATTCTTTCTACAAGTGGATCTCCAACATGAATACACAGAAAATACTACAGCCCAGCACAGAATTCTCAATTTTTCAACTGTCTGTAGTTGCTTCTCAGAACCAAAATCTTTAGCCAAAATCTTACCTGTTATTTTGTCAAAAATCAAAAGCAAAATTTTGAACAGTTTTTGCTGATAACGTGGTTTTACAACCAGACAAGGCTTTCATTATTTTGGAGATCTTTTTGCCAACTGCCTACATGAGAGCTCCTACTGAAGTAAAAAACTGTTCCTCATCCAAAAGGCTTTCTTGTGTAAGGATTCAAAAGTGAAAAATGCACTGAAACAAACAGTAGTTCTAAGTTTCTACATTCAGATCCAGGTCCAGACACTGGCAAGTAAAACTTAAGCTACATTCAGATGTTGTGTCAAAACCTTGCTGGGAAAGATAAGCTGTCTGGAAACCATTTTCAAATTCTGAACACCACCTCCTCATTACTTTTATATTTTCTTTTTTTTTTTAATCAGAATTGAAGGGATAGAGTACACCTATTAAAAAGTAGCAAATTTGTGCATGTTATGGCAACTGTCTGTATAGGGGAGGGATTTTTAGCTTTTTAATGAGGTTTAACGACCATGAGAGTCAAGTACACCTCTATCGCGAAGTCTATGTATTTAAGAGATGTTGTTTGAGGCCAACAGCAGCTGCTGCTGTGACGGCAAAATACACACATATATACACACACACGCATATAAAATTCTGAAAGCCCCAATTGCTTCATTAACGTTATTGAAGGCATAAAAAAGGTTTTAATTGTATGGCTGATTTCCCACAGCAATTTAGTGGGGTAAGTATTTGGCAGAAATCAAAAGCTGTAAAATTCATGTTGTTTGTTCATGAAGTTAACAGTGAGCTAAATCCTGCAGCTATTACTCAGGCAAAAATCCCATTGAAATGCATTGAAGTGAACTTCACTTGCCCCTGAGGTCTAAGGTTTGCAGCATTTTTCTCAAAACAAATAGCAATGTTGAACCTTAGGGAAGCTGTCATGATCAGAAAGCCTTAAGACAAGGACGCTCTTATTCTAAACTTAAAATATTTTTCTTTTTTTCTCTTCTTCTTTTTTATACTTTTCCCCGCTTTTCTTTCCAGTATGACAGATGCAGCAATTTAGGGGAACAGCTTGAGATTGTATGGACATTTATTTTGATTAACAGTACAGAAACAGTCAGTTGATTTCCATAGGTGCTTCATTTTTAAATGCTTTCTGTTGGAAATATCGAACATCTGCCTGGAGTGAGTAACTAAATAGCTTATAACACTGTATCTGTTCCTTTTTAGACTTCCAAAGCCACAGACGCTTGAACACCCGTGTAGGATCCTTGGTGCTCATGGAGACTTGGAAGTTGGAAAGACCTAAGCCATAGAAGATCAATTGCTCCTGGCACTTAAAAGGCTAGTAAAACCAGGTAATAATGTTTACATGACTTTTTATGGGTCAGAGTTTATTATAGCTCCATACTATGGCCTACAGCAGAGGAGAATTTTACAAGGCTTTTCTGTGCTTGACAGATACTTTTCAGTGAGTTTGCCATGGTAGGCTGTTTCAACTGAGCCCCTAACATTTACAGATTTCCAAGATTCCCTTTGGAGTGAAAGTTACTTGGGAATTGGACAATATGAAACCAAATTAGATTTGACACAGTTCATAACAATAAATAAACCCTGTGACTACTAATCGTAAGAATGTTTATACATGTCAAAGGATATTATATGGTGCACTCAAAATGCTGTATTGAAGCATATTGTGAGGGCTACAAAGTTAAGCTATCAAAAATTAAAGAATGCTAGAATTAAATGTGCTTGCTTAGTCCCTTCCCTTACAAAAAACATTCTTGCACCATGCATGGCACAGGATTGTCTCTCTCACTTCCATGAGTGTTGTACAAGAATTTACTCTCTTGTCTTACTCCAGCTGTTGACCCACGTCTCATCTGTTGTACGCTACTGAAAATATTCTCAACACAGGTTTATTGATTACCTTGCAGAGTCTTCTATGGTACTTGTAGGTATAATATCTGAGTACATCGCAGTAGCCCACAGTTGGTCATGATGAGACAATTTTTTTGTGAATAAAGATAGTGGTGCAAGGCAAAGAAAGAATAAAGTACTATGATGAGGGTACCAAATTTAATCTCTTAAGAACAAGAGCTTGAAATTGTTATTTTACTCATGCAGTGGTAGCACTTAGCAGTAGTTAAATAATGAACCCTCAATATCTCAGCAGTCCTTATATTGCTTTCTGGTGGGAATCTGTGGGAAGTCGGTGAGAAGGAGAAGGGGAAAGGAATTATTTCAAGAGGAAGAAGTATCACAGAATCATAGAATAACAGGTTGGAAGGGACCACGAGGATCATCTGGTCCAGCCTTTCTTGGCAAAAGCAGAGTATAGACAAGATGGCCCAGCACCCTGTCCAGACAAATCTTAGTAGTATCCAACGCTCAGGAATCCACCACTTCTCTGGGGAGATTATTCCAATGCTGATTGTTCTCATCATGAAAAATTTCCCTCTTGTGTCCAAACAGAGTCTCCACATGAGTAACTTGTACCTATTTACCCCTCATCTTTTCCATGTGACTTCTTGTACAAAGGGAGTCTCCATCTTCTTTGTAGCCACCCTTTAAGTACTGGAACAAGGTGATGAGGTCTCCCCTAAGCCTTCTTTTCCCAAGGCTGAACAAGCCCAGTTCTCTAAGCCTTTCCTCACATAGCAGCTTCCCAGTCCTTTGATCATCTCTGTTGCCATCCTCTGGTCCCTATCCAGCCTGTTCACAAAGTTTTTCTCTAGTGGGGACCAAAACTGAACACAGTATTCCAGGTGTGGCACGACAAGCACAGAGTAGATTGGGATAATTAAACACTTTGACAATGTTAATTTTTTGTTAAACTGTTAGATCTCTTAAGTTAAATATCTGTCAGAGACACTATGGTGTAACAGGCCAGTAGGTAGAGTGGTGGTAAGACTTTGAAACAAAATTCATAGTGACAAGACTGACATATAAGGTAGAGTTGTGATCTTCATGTCATTCTGCCTGGCTGATATGTTCTCTTAACTCTCTTCTTAATAGATTTTATGTTTGTCCAAACTGGAATTATTTCTTCCAGCATGGAAATGGAACTTGCTAAAGTAGTAAATTTTGTTGTGTCATTGAAACTGGATATCAGTAAAGTGAAATTTCTCGAAAATGTGCATTTCATACTTCAGTCTCTGCCTACAAACTGCTCAGTGTGACTTGAGTAGGTGGAATATCATGTGTGATAATTCAATAGCAGATGGGAAACCTTAACAGTTATGATCGACTGAAAACAATTGCAGTTTGTAAGAATCCTTATATATTTATACCAAAAACTTCAGCAATTTGGTATGCAGTTTTAGCAACTTTCAAATAAAAATAAATACTGTAATTTCAAAATATTGATGACAAAAGAATCACCAGACAATCACCTATTTAAACACTGAAGTTTTAATGTAAAATACGTTGCTTCCGCACCACCAGTGTTAACAATTCCTTCTTTGTAGAATTTCAAGTGTTGTTATGGAAGTTCTGATAACAAAAATTGTTTGTAGCCAGAAAGCTGACTTTCATTAAAAACAAATTGCCACACCACACTGTATAGTAGCATTTTATTGAATTTGAAGTATCTGGCTTGTTAACTCTATTTAAGCAGCTGCTATCTCACTTCAGTCTGATCACAGGGCTGTTTGAAATGAAAATAAAACCTGCTTTGTTTACAGACCTCTTTTAACTACTGTAGATCAAGAATTGTTTGTTCTTTCTGACTGCTTTTAAAGGTTTTTGTTACATTTTATTCTCGCTGTGATAGATGATGGTAGTTCGCTTTTTTTAAGTGTTTTTCTACCAGCCACACTACAGGGAGTTTATCAGAAAAGGCTGTTTTTTCCTAATCCACTACCACACACCATGTGCCCTTTGGAGCAGGTATGCTTTCATATCGCAGTTTTCAATACAATATTCTGTTTAATAAACAGCCTTTAATTTTTTTTTCTTTCTACTTCAATGTAAAATAAATCGTCTTTGCACATGTTCAGATTCTGTTACAGGTGATGTCAGCAATACTGGTATCACCTTGAAGAGTTATTTTAATTGGCCAAAGAATCTTTCCTGCCTACTGTGACATTTTTTCAGACATGATGTCGTCCACTAACATTTCTTGGTTGAATAAAGAAAATATGAACCATTATGATGTTATGCTGAACTAGGTTCTAATTATTAATTTTAAGATTTTTTTTGGTAGTCTTGAGTGACATTTCAGATCAAGTTTATACTGAAATAACTGCCCATGAGAATATATCAGTAAATTTAAAATTTGAATAAGGACGCAATACAAATAAGGTAAATAAATTTATTACATGTATTAATTTTTACTTAAAAAGTACTGTTTCTTTCTGGTTTATACAAAGGTAGAAATAAGCTTAACAGTGATTTTTAGACAAAATTTCATAAATGTTTAATCGGTGACTTTTTTATGGTGGAAATCAGAGTTCCTTAAAGGTCTTGGAAAAACAGTTTATTCTCCCTATTTCAAGACCAATATTTAATATATGCTTCAAGATGAATCAATAAAATAGTGAATCAATTATTATTATATGTTTGAATAAAATTAACTTTCTTTACAAAATCGAAATATTTTTTATTCTGTTGATTTCTTACAATTATTCTTGTTTACTGTGTGAATATTAATAGAAACATGAAAACACAAATGTCTAATAACAAACATACTCCAAAGGCAAGATTTCAACTCTTCAATCACACATAAATCTCTAATTTTAGCATGAATATTAACTGTGGTTTCTTCAAACAAACAGAATATCTCAACAGATTTAGGTATAGAATAAAAATAACTGAATGCATGTCAGAATATGAGTAGAAGCTGTTAGTTGCTAACAGCTTGTTATTAAAATACAACCTATAGACTCTTGAGACCTATAGAAATGAATGTGCAATGAACATACAGAATTTAGTACATTGTGGGAGCTAGCATAATATAAATAATATGCTAACAGAAGAAAATTGCCTACTAAACCATTTTATATTATATAGTAATTAGGAAGACTTCAATTGTATCTCTAGGCATAGGGCTGAATTGAGCAATCATACAGAGACAATCTTTTTGGAAGAAAAAAATGATGAGGCATTTTGCACATCTTGGATATTTCTGAAGAAATTTCGGCACAGTCTTATGTAATCAACTGATCTGAATGTTGTTATACTACACTGAATAATGGAAAAAATCAAAATGTCTCCTGTCCTGCAGTTTGGTTTCTCTGTTCTGAAATTTTATTGTATTTAGCTTCTGTCTGAGATGAGCAATCTTCCCGCATTTGAAAATAAGCTGACCCAAGTTCAGCCCTAGAATTTTAATTCCAGGAGTTGCGTGTTGCAACTCATTCAGTCTGCAGCAACTGTGTAATTTAATATCTCACATTTTAACTAGAGATTATTTTCATTGGAGGCAAGAAATTGTGAATCAGTGTTGTGGGATCAGGTAGAAGTTCTGGACACTGTATTTTTGTGAGGTCTTTGTAAGTCTTCAGACCTAGGTCTGAAGAAGAGGACACAGTGGACTGAATGTCTTTGGACATTTTTTTTTGATATCTAGTGTTAATCCACATTTTTTGAAGGTCTTACTCACCTGATACCCAACTTCAAGGACTTCAGATGTTAGGATTTAGCAGCAGAGCTCATTTGGTGCCTTAACACCTGTTTAGTTCATGCTTAGTTCAACTAACATGAGTTAGACTGCAGATTGTACTGAGCAGTCAAGAAATATCCTTTGGCCTATGTCGTTAGGTAGATAAATGGGTACTACAAATTCAAGGGGTTTTTGTGTGTCTTGGTATTCTCAGAGGCCACCTGTCTGCCTGGGGCTCACTGAACAGCTTATTAGATAACCCAGGACCTCATATTCCTCGGTTATCTTGGGGAAAAATAGATGGAAGACTTTCTCCTCTTTCTTGAAGGGCTTCTCTGTCCATGACAGTCTATCTGGCTGATTCTCTGTGCTGAAGACAGAATAACATTCTTATGGGATTTAAAGAAGGAAAATGTGTAATGTTATTGCTTTAAGAGTGTTTGTGGTAATTTTTCTTATATAGATATATGTATATAAAATAAAGATTAGACTCTCACCTGACTGATTTTTCTTGGTAAAAACACTGTACAGGTTGTGTAACTGTGTAAAAAAAGTGTTACTTTTTACCTTTCTCCCTACTCTCCCTTAAACTGTAATGCACATGTTTAGTTCAGTTTTCCATACGGGTTTTTTAACCTACGAATCTATTCAACTGATGTTTCAGGAGCAGAGCTAAAAACAAAACAAAACAAAACAAAAAAAGGTTTGTGGCTATGACTTAGGACAAAAGACAAATCCTTTTTGTAGTTCAGTGTGAACTTCCTCTCATCTCCATGC
Organism: Pampusana beccarii; assembly: GCA_013399365.1. Lineage (NCBI taxonomy): Eukaryota > Metazoa > Chordata > Aves > Columbiformes > Columbidae > Pampusana > Pampusana beccarii. The sequence goes on along the minus strand of VWYH01004739.1, from coordinate 83,766 downwards.
AACTCAGTGTCCTCCTTGATCTTAGAACAGAAGACAGTAGGATTCTTTCTTCATAGAAATATTTAGCTGCAATAATCATATTGGACACAAAGATTCCAGGATTAGCAACATTAGGTGAAGTTTTACCTGAGAAACATAAAGCATCAACAGAGGGAATTCCAGTGACATGAATTTACTTCTACATGGCACTGAAATTTTAAATTTCAAGCCTGCTGAGTTTGATGAATTATATCCGTAAAGAGGGTCGTATATGCCAGCTGACACACTGGATGTTGTTTGCTTTAATTAAGGGAAAATATTCGTGGTTAAATGCCAAATTCCCCCCCACATATATCTGTGTATATACATATATATACTCATACACGTAAGTGCATGTATATTAGTCAATCACTGAAGTGTGAAGTCTGCCTTATGACAGACCACCAGGAGCCATTTTCCAGATTTTGAAGACTGAGGAAAGAGGGCATTGCTACCAGGAAGACGTTAAGACACCTATTTTAATCTGTCTACCAGCTACATAAAGGTGGTCCTGATTCTGGGTAGAGTGTACTGAAACAATTGCCTTAATGAATTACTGTTCTGAAAGAAATTAGTTTCTTATTCTGTGAAAATTTTATTCTTAAAACATTTTTTTTTTCATATAGTGGAAAAACGTCTTTGCACCTGTCATTTTTGTAAGCTTGCCACATAGGCCACTGGCATCCAGGAAGATTTATACGTTTAAAGATGCTTAGAGGCAAGAGACTTTTCTCTATGTGTGATGGCTTGAAATGTCCCCACATCTACTGGAAGAAGTTTGCCAGCATTATACTAAATACTATCACTCATAAGAGGCAGAAAGTTCTGTCTTGTCTGCAATTTTGTATTGAGTTCCCAGTTTATGAAAGAAATCCTTGATATCTAAAAACCTGAAATGAAAACCCTAAGTGCATTTCTGCATTTGGAATTTTAAATATCTTCAGGTCCAAACACTGATATTGAATTCTTCATATAGGTCTGCCTTGCTCTTCTTCATACTTGTGATCACATCCTAAGGTTCTAGGACCACCATTTATATAATTTTGTTGCCAGTTTAATTAAGGAAAATAATGGACTTTATTAAGGGCAACACATCAGACATCACCCCCTTTTTCTCCTAGGGAGAAGGAATGTGTTATTGCTATTAACTCTGCCTGATCTGGAAGGCAGAGGGAGGACTCCAAGGGAACTGTTTTTTCTAGCTATGAAGAGAAAGAATAACAAGCTACTAATGAGATCTTATTAAGGGACAGGATGTCCAGCACTAGAATTTGTTCTTCAAAGACGAGAGTTTGACATTGTGAACTCAAGAGAAGCATGGATATTTTTTCAGAGTTTCTACAGTGAAAAAGATACAAAGTCAGTTTTGTAATTTTATTTTTGCAAAATCTCCTCCTTCTCTAACACTAAGAAAGAGAGAAATTGAATTAGCAACAGCATCAGTGAAAGACTGTCGGTTTTGTGGAAAGAAGCTACTAAGGAAGAATTCCTTTTTGGTGGCAGTTTCTATTTTTAAATTGTTTATAGGAATATCTGTGTTCGGACATTTGTCATTTCCATCACTGTTACACTTATCAGAAACAGGTTTTTTATGACTGGACAAAAACAATGCCCTCCTGCTAACTAGGTTACTTAATGAAGAAATTGGAAGCCCTAGTTTCTAAGGGGAGGGGAGTGGAATAAAAAAAAAGAAGAAAAAAAGAAAAAAAAAACCCAGCACAAAAATATACTTTTTTGGATATTGAGCCATGCATTTCTTAGAAAGGAAAATATGGATGAAACATGTCCAAGTATCATTAGAAATTACTATTTACCTTTGTTCAGTACTCATTTAAGCTGTAAACTACACAGACGTTACAAAACAGCATTGAATCATTTGGTCTAAGATTTATTTCTTTTTCTGTAGTTTATGTAGTAACAAAAAGATTTGGAAAAATGATGTAAGGGTGGAAAAGGAAAGTAGAAGGAACAAAAGGTGAATAGTTAGATGGTATCCATTTGAGGCTGAAGTCTGTAACTCTAGTCTAAATTTGGAAAGGTCAGATTTCTTGAATAGTTCAGATCAGATTTTCATGGAATAAATCAAATCAGTAGGCCTTCACGATTCCGTAAAGAGAGTACAAACAAATCTGTCTCATAGGAAAGCTTCATTATAGAAAAAAAAATGTAAAGACACAGTGAAAATATTAAAAAAAAAAAATGGCTACCCTGCAGCTTATCACAAGTTCAGTGAATACAAATAGTACTGGATTTATATATCAGTATGTATTTTATGGCTGTAGTGTGTTTTGTGGGATTTTGCTTTGTTTAGGTAAATAATTCAATTTTGAAAGTTAGGGGAAGTCAACTATCTCATGCTGCTTCCGGAGTATTTTATCGTTGCTGAAAAAATATTGTAAGTCACTTACATAGTTACAGCACCAGCCATGAGGCTGTCGAATGGCACATAAATGGTTTCTTGGGAAATAGCACAATGTTAGTCTTGCTGTAGACAAACATTCATTTTGCATGTTCTCTACACATTCATTCCTCTAATTGGGGTGGTACCTCATATATACTTGAAATACTATTCCTTTAGTTTGAGTAGTGTTTTTCGTATGTGACTTCATGAGATTATATAGGCCTTCCCTGGAATCAGATTTAGGTGCATGTCATGAAATAGCTCAAAAAACAACAAAAAAGGTTTGCATAGGAAGTTTTAAATGAAACTCATATTGTTACTCATCCTTCAGCTTTACACAAATGAAGATTAATAAATAAAAACTATTTTTAGGAAAGTAATACTAATACCATACCAAAGATGAATAATGACTAGTCACTGGCTCTCCTGGATAACCAACGAAATGCAGTTCATTTATAGTCTGTGAGTTTAAAGACCTCTTCTGTCTCCAGAGCGTTTCAGAAAGCCACTTTTTCTCTGAGAAATCCTATCACACCTTCTAAAATCTTTCCTCCACAAAGAAACCAACCTCCTCCCTGCACTATGAATTAGCTGTCAAAGTAAACTCTTCTCAAAAGAGCTTTTTGTCCTCAAACTCTCTATAGTAAAATGAAGAACTGTCTGAAAAACCTTGAAAAATTTTATCTCCGAATGTATATTTTAGGGCAAAATTGGAGTTCCCTTAAACAGATATTTTCAAGGTTATTTCGTGCCTAAACCCACCACTTTTTAAACTACCCTTCTGTTTATTCAGTTATCACAGAATCACAGAATCACAGAATCACAGAATGTTAATGATTGGAAGGGACCTCAAAAGATTATCTAGCCCAATCCCCCCGCTGGAGCAGGAGCACCTAATTGAGGTTACACAGGAATGTGTCCAGGCAGGTTTTGAATGTCTCCAGAGGAGGAGACTCCACAACCTCCCTGGGCAGCCTGTTCCAGTGTCATGTTACCCTCACTGAGAAGAAGTTTCTCCTCATATTTAAGTGGAACCTCCTGTGTTCCAGTTTGTACCCATTGCCTCTTGTCCTATCATCGGTTGTCACTGAGAAGAGCCTGGTTCCCTCCTCATGACACTCACCCTTTACATATTTATAAACATTAATGAGGTCACCCCTCAGCCTCCTCTTCTCCAAGCTAGAGAGACCCAGGTCCCTCAGCCTTTCCTCATAAAGGAGGTGCTCCACTCCCTTAATCATCTTTGTGGCTCTGTGCTGGAGTCTCTCCAGCAGTTCCCTCTCCTTCTTGAACTGAGGGGCCCAGAACTGGACACAATATTCCAGATTCAGTCTCACCAGGGCAGAGTAAAGGGGCAGGACAACCTCTCTCAACCTACTAACCACCCCCCTTCTAATACACCCCAGGATGCCATTGGCCTTCTTGGCCACAAGGCCCCAGTACTGGCTCATGGTCATCCTGCTCATGGTCACCAGGACCCCCAGGTCCCTTTCGTCTGCACTGCTCTCTAACAGGCTGTTCCCCAACCTATAGTGGAACCTGGGGTTGTTCCTGCCCAGATGTAAGACTCTACACTTGCACTTGTGATATTTCATTCAATTTTTCCCTGCCCAACTCTCCAGCCTGAATATGGATAGCTCATTTCACAACATAAAAGCAATGCAATACCCTAGTATTGCAGCTACATTATTTTTCACTCTTTGAGAACAGTTGAAAATAAAGTTTAATCCATTTTACCAGGAAATTCCATCATGTAGGGCCTGGACTTTCATCTTCTGTGTCCATGCTATTATTTCATTGCCTTTAGAGGTCTAATGCAAATAATGTATGCATGATTCTAATAGCTAGAAGCAGCAAATGGACATATGGGCAAATATGGTGGAGGATCATCTTTATTTAGGTTTTAATTCCAGCTTTTCTAGCATATTTCAATGAGGTAAAAATATGGTGATTCTGGACCTCTGGAATAAGATGCATTACACACAATTTTTTCATTTATTCTAAGTGTCTATTCTTTGTTATTCATTTATTCTATATGTGAAGGCTTTTACTACTCAGGATACTGAGTAGTAAACTCAGTATACTCATAGAAAAGAAATATTTTCTCTCCCTGTTCTAATGGCACATAAGGTCCTGCACATCATTAGAGATTTTTATTCTTTAAATAAGATGTCTACTCTCTTAATCTTCTCAGTATTTCTGTCTTTCCTTGTTTCATTTAGACTTAATTTAGGCTACAATTTTAGGGTTTTTCTGGTATACATAGAAGTTATCAACATCTCTTACATATGATACTAGTCTTCTGGTACATCTGTGTTCATGAACTTGTTTCTGGATAACTGAAAATAGTTATGTGAGTTTTTGTTTAAAATATTTTTTAGTTTTATAAAGGACATGCACATTTAAATCTATGTTGTCATATATAATAGTTTAGTTACAAAGGAACTGTGATTCATCATTTTTTGATCTAAAGATATTCTTAATTTAAGTAAATTTTTGAGAATTAAAAATACTTATTTGTCAACTTAGCCAGTAGTTGCATACATGTTACGAGTAATAAAAAAGAAACATCTTGCAAGGAGTTTTGACGGGTCGTGATGGTTACAGTTTGCAGTCTAACTTTCAATACATTTAATTACTTCTTTGTATCTAGCAATTTCTTTTCATCATCCACTGTGTACACACAAATTTATGCACAGATTCTGTATATTGACATGATGAAATCATTAGACCCCCTGATTTCAGTGGGTGTGAATAACCCAGATAAATCTGTCGGTTTCAAATTTTTCCATTGGTACTCAGTTATTAATTTCTTGGAACTAGGGATGATCTGTTGTTCAGATAAGATAAATTAATTGACATTCTCTCATTTGTAACTTCCAAATGACGTAGCATTGTATATAGAAGTTTACATGCTAACATTGAGTGGCAGGGAAGTAATAGGTCACTTATAATTCCCTCATTACAAACTGTTACGGACTGAAGTGAAAATTATGATTAAGTGGTTTTTCAAAGGTTCATGCTGGGACAAATGGTTCTGCCAAAAACATGAGACATAACCAAAGCTTGAAATACTAAGTAAGGAAATGTGATTTATATTCCATATCTTGGTGGTGTCTTATACCCTCGTTTTTTCCTCTGCTTCTTAAAGTATTATAAAAATGGTGTTATGCTTCTTTCTCACTCAATTTATGCAGATTGTTCCTGTTTCACATCTAACACCATAGCTCTAAAAATTGCTAGGTAGCAAGAATACACGGAGGAGGAAATAAAATAACCCTTTAGGAGAAAGATTTTCTTAATTCGAGTCACTTGTATATCACTGACATTTACTGCTTGGGCATCTCATTGTGAGAATTTGATGGTTATCCCAATTCATGAAGTTACATCTGTTCTGGAGTCTGATTAAGGTTGGCTGACACTGAAATACCTTTTTTCCTCATTAATTATGATTTTAATCTTTGTTGGTTTTATTATTTTTATCATTCTTTGAATTAAACAAACAAACAGATAGCCACCATACTACACGTCTAACATCCTCATCGTTCTAGCTAGTGTTAAAGAAAAATTGCAAGGACTTCCAAAATTGAGTGTTGCTTTCTCCTAACATTGAGTTGAAATTTGAAGAGAGAAATTTCAGAGGACTTGGCCATGATTTCTGTGCATTGGCACAGGACTATGTGCAAACATGGTCCTGGAATCCCTATAGTGGAGAAAGATTCTTTAGACACAAATATTGCTGTTGAAAGTTTTGTTGTTGTTTTGGTTTGGTTTGTGTGTGTGTTGTTTTTTTTTTTTTTAACAAGGCAAAACAAAACAGAGATTTCCCTTTGCATATTACAAAAGTCAAAAAAACACTGAATATTTTTAACTATTCATAACTGTATTATTCAAAAATTAGGAATATTTATATATTTTTTTTCCTTCTAACATTAATATCAACACTTTTTCGTCATGTGTAGATCCACTTACACCATAAATTATTTTCATTGCCTTTTTTCTTTACCTATACGTTTTAAATTAGACTTATTGTGTAAGTAGGACTAAGTACTCCAGACAAATTACTATTTACAGTATTTAATGATACATTATTTAGAACTGAATGAATCCTACAGGTGTCTGTATGCTACCTGAAATAAGAGCCTGAGGAATGGTTCAAGAAGTTGACAACAAACAAACAAGCCTATGACCCCTGGGAATTTTTCTTCAACTCTTGCCTACTCGGATTATATTAGAGGTTTATACTACTTCTCCCAGACTGTATTTCTGTGAAGTACTCTACACCTTCTCCTCAACATTTTGGATGGTACAAAAAGTACTGCACATCCCATTATCTACAACTTTTTTTTTTTTTTTTCAGCTAAAAATTGGCTTTGTTGCCTTTTTTTTTCTTCCCTAACTGTAATTGCCTGTTTATTATAAATGTAAGGAAATTAATCACTGCTTCCCGAGTTTTCCTCTTGTATTTTTTGTGTGTGCAGATGTGACAGTGTTAAACAATGTCAACACACAATATACACATTTCAGTGCATAATTTGCCTGAAAGAGAAGTAGTTTTCTCAGCTCATTGATGAATTGATTAATGCATGTTCAGAGAAGTCAAATGATTCATCCTAGAAATCAGTGACTGATTCAAGAAGAGGACTGATTACTTGTAATTTTCATGGTCCCAGTGTTCATAGCAGTTTGTTATGGACACTCTCTGAACATCAAAGTGTAATATATGAAATGAGATGACAAGAAGAATGAATAGATTAGTGTTCCTAGATGGAAGAGAGCCAGTGACCTAAACAGAAGTTTGCTAAGATAAGATTTAAGATCATGTTTTATGAGATTATAGTTCTAGGGAAAAGTAGCTATAGTACGGTATAGGATAACACAGCGTAGCAGAGTATAGTCCCATGTGGAATACCTGGATGAGGTACCAGAATATTTTCACATGTGTATGCTAACAGCAACCCTTTAGAATCATAAACGATTAAGGATGGAAAAGCTAAACCAAGGAAATGATAGGAAGAATGTTACAAAGAAACAGTAAACGTGGAATGGCAAATGACTCATTAATAAGGCAGTAGACTTATATTTGAGAACAACATAATGAAAGTTTAGTTCTAGGGGGAAAACACCAAGTGTAGCCTTTGCTGTTGGATTGCATATTAGACTGACAGATAAGCCTTAATATGGTGATAGGTCATGAAAATCACAGTTCAGAACTCTGTATATGAAGAAGAAAATTATGCACTGAAAAAATTTGGATGCATCAAAAATTTCCTGAAAAGTATCTTGAACCTGACAATGAATGAAACATTTTGTTGTTTCTCACAAAGCTGGTCTTTCACTTCTGTTTGTTGTTTCCTGATTAGGAACAGTTTACACCTTCAGCTTGAACTGTTTCCAGTTTAGGGAATGTCTCTCAAGAGCCCCTAGATTACCTTCGTGCAGCAGCAGTGGGTCTCAGAAGAATGTTGAGTGGGACTGACTCAGCAGTTAATGTGACACCTGGTGGAAAAAGGGGTGCACAAAGGCCTTGGGACACTGATTAAGATTGTGTGGGACTTCTCGGGTCATGCAAAGTTGGCGGTAAAATCCCAGAGGGCAGATGGCCATCCAGACTGACCTCCAAAGAGAGGACACAGAGCCCAGGTGTCAAGTTGCCTGACTTCCCTGATGGTTCTCCTAGGGGTCAGGGGCAACGACAGCCTCAGCTCTGCTGAGGGAACTAGCCACTGGGTGAAGGCACTGGAGAAGGAGGCTAGTAGGTAGTGTACCATCACAGATGAAGAGCAGATCAAGAAGATCTTCATAGAGATCCTTCAGAAGCCAGAAGCCTCCCTTCTATTACATAGGAGGAGGTATAGACAAAAAGTACTTATGAATTAACATAAGATGGTGACTCTCAACATTGGAAAGCTTGTGATTTCTGGCAATGGAAGGAAAACTTGCTCTGCTGCCACTTACCGAAGAGGGATAGAATTCTATAAATTTGGTGTCTAAAGACTGACATTTTTTGTAGTAATCATTCAGTTAGGTGAGTCTCCTGGCTGTCATAAATAAATAAATAAATAAATAAATAATCTAACATGTTGGAAAACACTGATATTTCATCTAACTTAGTCTTAGTTGACAGCATTTTTTTTTTTCTTTTTAATGGAAGTAAGACGAAATAATTAGTGTTAGCACAGCTAAGTGGGAAAGGAAAACATTTTTCTGTGTCAGTGCAAAGAGGCCACTTGGGAAAAAGGCACCTGGTCATCGATAAATGATCCAAACAGGTAACTACTTAGTTCAACAAAGAAATGAAAGATGAAAGGTTTATGGGTCAAACAACCAGAAAAGAGAATGCAGAAAGATTTGTACAAGATTTGGGGAGGGGATTCTATCATGGGTAATGATGAAACAGCGTTCATGAGCCAAACAATAGAAGGATATTAAAGCCATAGTATCTTAAGGTTAAGTAGTAACTTGGGATCTTAACTAAGGTTATTATACTAAAGGGAGAAATATTAGTTTTAAATGCATGGAATATTACCTTATAAAACTCAAGCAGATATATAGATTAAAGGTATAGCTAAAACAATTGTGAAGTACAAGTGGAGATTTGAAGTCATAAAAGAGATGAGGGGGAGGTTTCATGGCTATTTTCTCAACAACAGTACTTACTAGAAAGGTCACAAAATTGCTGGGCAGTTGTATGAGTGCAGGAAAACAAACTGACTGCGAGGAGAAGATAGATGCTGAGAACAGATACTTGAGAAAGAATTAAAGAGTTCACTTTAGTCAATATAGATAAAGAGAAGAACAGAACAGAAACTAAATATGAGATAGTTTTCTGTGCTAGAATGTGACAATTAAATATACAGATCTTTCTGACAATCTGTTTCTAGATAAAATAAATTCTGTAGCTGGACTTCTGTAAAGGAAGTGTTTTGGTGGTACGTAATGAGAAGAAACGAACAATCTAAGAAAGTGTGTGGGGAAGATAATAAATGCTACTGAAAAGGCTAGAGAGAATCACTCACAGATTGCTCTTGGAATCAACCTTACTTAATATTTTCATTTAATTAATGACCTTGGAACAAGTAATAAAAATGTGCTGATGACACATGATTGCTAAGGTATTGCCTACATGCCAGAATATCAACGTACTTAATGCATGGGATGGTGCTAAGAGACTGAAAATTAGAATTGGAATGAAAAGTAATAATACAAAGTAGATCATGAACTTAAGGATTAATTACAAGGGTATTGTGTATAAACTAGGCTAAGTTGAAAAACTATAAGACCAAGAACTTCATTTATTAGTTCATCACAGGATATTTGTTGCTAATGATTGTGAAACCATGAAAAGCAGACAAAGAACTGTATCAAGAAGCATATTTTTGTGACAGATAAGGAAATTTCAGTATTTCTCTGTAAAGCTGTTGGTTTCTGCTCCATATAGCAGAATTCAAAAGGAAACAAATACAGAGAACATATCCTACAAGGTTAAAGAACGACAAGGTCAAAAGAGGGGCCAGTTTGACACAAGTAGGCAATGCCTTCAATGTGTGTGAGAACAATCATATCTGCAACAGTGCAGATAAAAATATGAACTAAAAATACTGGTTAGCATAGCAATATGAGTTAAATTGATGTTAGGGGAAATTTTGACGATTAGTAAGTTAATGGAACAACAACCCAGTGGGACTTTTGGAGACAAGAAAATATGGTTAAAAACATATAGATGAGGATTATAGAATAGTTGTTTTTCATATCAGGAGACACAAGATAATGAATCAGGAAGATTCTTTGACCCTTTGTGTATTTGTACCCTTTTTTAAAAGGAAAGCCACACAATTATTGCAGAACTGAATTTTATACCTTTTAAAATGAATATGAGATATAATCTGTAACATCACTTCGTTCTTACATAGTACTTGCAGTGGACATCAATACAAATGTTCACACAAATTATGTGAAATATACAAAGAGAGGTTAGAAAGAGCGTAACAGTAACTCAGCAGTTCACAGATGTTTGTCTTTTTTTTTTTTTTTTAATCAAAATAATATACATGACTCTTCTGGACCTACTTTCAACATCAAATTACTTCACTCCTTGAGAAATTTATCGTGCTGGTTTGACTAAAATCAAGTTGATTTTCTTCATACAGTTAGAAACATTTCTTCTTTGTAGCTAGCACAGTCATTGTTTGGATTTAGTTTGAGAACAAAAAGATAACACCCTGGGACAGAGTCAATGTTTTTCTTCAAGTAATTTTCCAGTGGTTTTGAGTTGGAACAAGGAGAACGTGAGAACTTACTCTTATCTTAGTTGTTGTCTGGGAGCCAGGGTCTTTCTGAAGTCTCTGCCTGCTGGTGTGAGGCAGCTAGGAACAGGGGCGTGTATGGGGCAGACATTGACTGACATCCAGCTTCATCAGTGAGAATATTCCATCCCACTAGTGTCATGCTTCACACTTAATGAGTCGGGTTTTCCAGCTGGGGAGACTTGTACTGGTTTTGCTTTATTTTGGTTGAGTTCCATTCAAGAATTCTTTAGTTTGGCCTTTTGTTGTTCTGCCATTTTGCAGTTGGCCTCTGGGCCTTTCTGCCTCTTAGTCTTTTCCCTCTTCCCCAGGATCAGGTGTTCGGGCCCAGGGTGCTCTCTCTCTTCCTGGGACTGGCTGCTCAGTGTGGCTGGAGTTTGTGAGGAATTGCATTGAGTATCTTTTATGGTTTATTTCCATTTTATGTATATTGTTATTAATATTAGTTTATCATTGTTATTTTATTATTTTATTAAACTTTTTTTTTTTTACCTGAATCCACGAGTTTCTCCCCTTTTGATTCTCTCCCCTATTTGAGGGCAGGGGAAGAGAGTGAGCGAGCAGCTATCGTGGTTTCGATTGCTAGTTAGGGTTAAACTGGGACATTTACCTATTTTAAGTGGAGGGCTACTGTATTATGAACTAAGCAATACAGTAAACAGAAGTGTTGGCTTAAGCACTTAAACTGAAGATAGTTTTTCTAGAGAATTGCTCAACTTTTCTAAATACAACCCACATGCTTATTGTTGCCCAGAGAAACATAGTTGCTTATCTGTGAGATTGTTTGAGTCAGGTAGGAAAATGCATGACTCAGAACCATGTCTATACACACCCTGCTGTCTAAACAGCTGAACAATGAATTACAGCTTTCACATTCTATGGTGGTTTAAAAATTCACTAATTTTACATTCATGAGCCACAGTATATTATCGAGTTACTTAACAATAACTCAAATGGTCCATAAGTATTATACTGGAAAAAAAGGACCACATTCTAATGGAGTTTTAGGTAGAATTCAAAGAAAAATTCTGAAATACAGCATAGTCACTCAGATATAAAATACCAGTGTTTTTTGATTCAGTCCTCCTTGTCCTACTCAAACCAAACTTTATCTAAAATTAGCCACTTGGATTAGTTCCCATGTTTACAAGTACTATAGACTCCTCCATAAATATAATGGCTTTGATTTTTGTTAGTGATGTTCATTGAAAATGAAGCTCATTTGCCTTTTCCCTTGTATGGCATGTTACTCGTCAGTAGAGTGGTGGAGTGCGTGAGAAACTGTAGTGTAATAAAAGCAAAAATATATTTCGATTTCAATGAAAAATGACGTGTGCCAGCTATGAACCTAGCTAGACCAATTTATGGATAGAAATAAAACGCATTCTCCCATACCTAGAGTTTTCTCTTTTTCAGCTATTTGATTTAACCTCATCTAAAACTGAATCAATCCTTAAGATTTTGTTAGTGCACAATGCACTTATGCTTTAACATTTGTATTTTTACAACTTTTGAGTTTCTTCACTGACAGTGATAGAATTTCACTGTGCTGACAGAACAAAAATTACAATTATACCAAATATTTTCCCATTTTTATATTACTGTCCTTAAATATGCAGAGTTTGTTAAAAATTACCATTGTAGTCCATGTAATATACAAAATGAGGATACACATTCCTATTACAAAAATTAGATAAAATAAATAGTTGAAACTAACTTTTTAGACAATAAAATTTTGTATTCACTATCATTAGAAATGTATTACCTGAGATAAATACATGTGGAATGAATTCAGTTGAGCAGTATTTGCCAACACTTGTTTTCCCGTTTTAAAGCAGAAATTTAACTCACTGCTATCTTCCTCCTTAAACTACTGCTTAACAGTGGGGGAAGAAAACAAACAAACAAAACAACAAAACCCTTCATGTCTTAGTTACGTCTAAGAAGGCTACAGACCTACTTTGTGGTAGGGAATTCAAGAGGCAGAGAAACAAGTACTTTTCAACATTACAATCCAGGGCCCAGAAATGCACCCAAGTATTGCCACACTTAGTAGAACTATTTACATAACGGAAAGCCTTACAGAAAAGCTTTGTCTGATTGGTTGGTTTTGTTCTGGTAAAAAAGGGAAGGGAAGGGAAGGGAAGGGAAGGGAAGGGAAGGGAAGGGAAGGGAAGGGAAGGGAAGGGAAGGGAAGGGAAGGGAAGGGAAGGGAAGGGAAGGGAAGGGAAGGGGGAGAGGAAAAAGGAAAAAGTTGAGGAAAAAAATAAACAGGTTAAGAAATAAGAAAAAGGGCAGGAAAAAGAGGTGAAAGGAGAGGAAAAAGGTAAGGCAAGGCAAATGCCCAAATATTGCTATTAGTTCTTACTTTGACCCTCCTATATAAATGATTAATTTCACAAGGTAGATTGGAACAATACTGGAGATCCATCTTCAGAGATGGGAATGAACATACTTATTTACATTTGACAATGAACTGGAGAAACTTGTGAATAACTTTGAAGATGTATAGTCAGGCTAGACTGGAATTGTGAAGGGTTTTTTTGATATCACGCATTATAATGGCAAATTTAGACAAGATAATTTGAAAATCCTGATATACAGGATCTCTATATTTTGATATTAAGCAGTTGATCAGTTAGCACCAAATCCTGATCAGGCTTCTGGCTGAATGTGTAAAAAAATAAGTGGAAATATTGCATTACAGTGTTACTAAAGGCAAATAACAATTATACAGGAATGCAGTCTGAAGTTTGGATTGGCACAATTATATGGAAAAATATGATCGAAGAGTTAAAGCTCTGCAAACTGCTCAGCACATAATTCATAATGTTGTGGTATTTGCCTGGTTTAATACTTAAACACATACTTAGGATCTTATTTAAGTTAAATCACTGAGTGTTTTCTGCTTTTTTTTTGCCAAATATAAGCTGAAAAGCCGATAGTATCATGGTATCCAGGTTTGACTTGGAATTGTGTGAAGCTTTGGCTTTTTAGGTTTGGATGGGCTCCAAATATCAGCATCCAATATGACAGAATATCCCTGATACTGCACACCCTCTGAAAGCAAAATACAGAAAAACTGATTTTGAAGACCCCTGCAAAACAAATTGCAACACAGTACATAGTTTAAGACAGAAACTTTACATAGTTTGAGTTGGACTGGTTCCTTAGAAATAAAAATAATTATACTAATGATGATAGGGAGATCATTATTGTGTTGTGTGTGCATACGAGGAATCAGGTAGGTGGAAGGATTTAGGCACGCTCTGTAACTGACAAGAGCAAGGCTGGGCTAGAACTATAGAAAAGAAACTGAATTATTAAAACTGAAATACAGAATTGGTTGAGATGGACTATCACTGGCTTTAAGACAAAGATTTTCCATATGGAAGAGAGGAAGCAATCAGAGAGGTAAAACATGCATTGCAAATTGAGCTTTACAGATCATCACGTAAAAAGAGGAACATACTTTCAGACAGAAAACAAATATTTAACGGTATTCCAGTTTGAGAAGGAGGGTAGTACCATGGTAAAGGAACATTAAAAAAAAAAAAAAGACATGTCAGGCCAGAGCTTCTGTGTTTTCACAAGGTCATCTCAATTGAGCAAAACCAGGAAAATTCAAAACAGATAAAAATAAAAATAAAGAAAAATATTATATATATTTCACTTGATTGGTACTGAGGTTGTGGAACGCATTGCTCTTGACTGAGATAATGGAAGCTCTGCAGGCTTTAGAACACAGTCATTGAGTGAAAATAACATATAGGCTAATATTTTGGAAACATCATGCTTCTGAGCACAAGTGCTTATCCAAACAATACTGATGAAAAGGAAGCAATTGTGTCGAAAGACACTGGAAATTAACTGCCACACATGTCTAATGGTTTGAAATAGGCATCTTTCCATGATGAAACTACACACTACAAGGGGCGGGATTCCTGTCCTTTGTGCAAGTGAATATTTTTTCAGGAATATTGAAGTGTGCTGGTTTAACTAAAATTGTTTTGAAATTCTTCATGTAATTAGGGCCTTTTCTCCTTCACAGCTAATATAGTCATTTGTTTAGATTTATTGTGAGAATAAAAAGATAAAGCTGCTTCTTCCTAGGATAGAGTTATAATAATATTTTCTTCCAGTAGGTTTCCAGTGTTTGGGATTAGGTATGAAAGGAATGTAAGAACCCACTGATATTTTGGCTGTTGCTAAGGAAACCGACGACTTTCTAAGCTTTCCAGACGCAGGCACAAATTTGTAGGATGGGACCACAGGCAGGATAGCACCTAGGCTGACATCCAGACTGAGCAATGAAATATTCCCTACCATCAGCATCATGCTCAATATATAATTAGAGTAAGCTTTTCCAGTTCGTTCAGTTTGGATTTTCTGGTTTGTTAGTTTGGTTAGTTCCATTTAGAAGTTCCACTCTGTTGAGAGTTCTGTGTTAGTTCAGCTTTTTGCTGTTCAGTCGTTTTGCAGTTGGCCTTTGGGCCTCTCTGCCTCTCCTCTCCTCTCCTCTCTTCTCCTCTCCCTCTCCCTCTCTTCTCCTCTCCCTCTCCCTCTCTTCTCCTCTCCCTCTCCCTCTCTTCTCCTCTCCCTCTCCCTCTCTTCTCCTCTCCCTCTCCCTCTCTTCTCCTCTCCCTCTCCCTCTCTTCTCCTCTCCCTCTCCCTCTCTTCTCCTCTCCCTCTCCCTCTCTTCTCCTTCTCTTCTTTTGTCCATTCCATTCCATTCCATTCCATTCCATTCCATTCCATTCCTTTTTATTACTGTTAGTAGTAGTAGTAGTAGTATATTATTACTACTTTGTTGTCTTATTAAACTGCTTTTATCTCAAGCCATGAGTTTCTCCTTTATCTCTTAGTTCTCTCACCTATCCCAGTTGGGGGCTGGGGGGAGTGAGTGAATTGCTATCTAGACCTTAGTAGCTACCTAAAGTTAAACCCTGTCATGAGGGAACTGAGGAAAGAATACATGCGTGGAAGGTACACAAGTAATTGCATTTCAGTATCTGTTTTTGAAAAGCTAGCTTAATCAGAAGTTGGATATGTGCTTTTTGGTACAGTCCTGAGGGAGGTACAATATATAAATTGAAGTACTGACTGATGGTACAAACCTTTAAAGAACAAATCCTCTTTCTCTGAATCTGCAAAAGGAAACAAGTAATCTGCTGTTGGTCTACACCAAGAAAAATAAATGACAGTGGCCTTTGTCAAACGAGACATGATTTCTTGGGAATGTCATTCAGTACTCCCAGCATTAGTCATAAATAATCACCAATAATCTCACTTTTCTTCAATTTCCTTCCAGTATTTTTCCGTCTAAAAGTATAAAGGAAGTCCTGCGTCAGCTTCCTAAACTGGGATAATTGAAGGGACGTAACTGATTTAGATTCTTTAATATTAGAGACTTAACAAGGGCTCAAACTTATAGAACAAATCCCATTGGAAACTGATGTTTGTCCATACCTGTGGTTCATTTGAAAGTTCTTCCAGAAATGTCTTGCCTTGATGACACTAGCATGTGAACAAATATTTTCTTTGTAAATGTAGTAATTACAGTGTGTAAATTGATAGAATATAGAAATAATTATTGTTTGCCATTTCAAGCAGAACATGTACATAAATTTGTTTGTTCGAGGGTATTTTACAAGCTCCAGGTGCTCTATAGAATCACCTGAATTATAACTGCAGATGATAGTCACATAAATATTAACAAACTTAAGCAGTCAATAAATCAAAGAAGCAAACCAATGCTCCTCAAACTGCCCATAAGTCCTTACTGAATATCTTTTTTGCCCATATCTAGGAAGTCCAATTGTTTACAAATAATGAGTATGACAATAGCTGCATTTATACCTCCTAAATTAATATAGATGAAAAACAAGTTTATGTTAAGAGGTGGAAAAATGTTTCATGATTCAGTTTTGGAATGTAACTGGCCCTAATTATGCATATTTTTTATAGTCCTACTGACTTATATGACCCTAATCTGATGCCTAAATCTGATTATAATTTAACTCAGAGTATTTAAGAAAAATGTTAGAGATAGTCAAATTAAGAAACAGAATAATAATTTCTATTTGATGGTATTCAAATGCCAAAAGTATACTTCCAAAAGCTACATCTGAACTATTTGATATTTTGAAGTATTTTAAAGCCTTTTCTCCCATAGAATCACCAAGCTAAACATTTGTACTTGGCATGTCACAATGAGAAACACATGCTTTCTCTACTTAAAGCAATATTTCCATGAATGTCAAACATTCTTCAAAATAATTGTAATATTCAGAGTACTTCATTGGTCAGTTAGCTTGAACTATCTAGCTTGGTTTGTCATGAGATGCAACTTTTTGGTGGAAGTCTCAAAAATTAAGCACAGTTAAGTTATTGGAAAAAAAAATTAATAGAAAGAAGACAGATAGGGCAAGACGGCTATGCTAGTTTAACTTTTACAAGATACTCACATAGGAAAGACATGTGACAAGTTCCCCAACTAATAGAAACTCTTAGGTGATGCTTTCATCATATTAAAGAGCAGGCAGGGAACACAAGGTATCAGGTTTATTGTGATTTTTATATTTTAAAATGAATTCAAGCTTGTACTGGGTACCCATAATAGCCTGGAATGTGCCTTGAGTGTATGCTGTGCCTTACGCATGGCATGATGGATAAATGCCCGTTATGTATTGCCTGCTATTTCTGTTCCTCATGTCCCATGGCTCTATCAACTACAGACATCTGTAGCTGCACTCACAGTTTATGGTTGCCTCTTTTTGCCAAGTCTTTGTTGCTGGTCATTCATATTAAGAGGTCTTAGATCTTGCTGAGTGTCATCTTTCGATCTTTCCTGGTTGGTCAGAAAGCTGAACCTCATAAAAATAGCCTTCCAAGAGATTTTTTATGCAGTCTGTCTTCCATCACCTAACTGCATATCTTATGTGTTTAAATCACTGGGATTTTTTTGTTATATTTATGATACAGTGGTAGCATTATATTTGGCTCAATGCCCAATGGAAAGTACTTGATCTAGTGTGCGTTTTATTCCCTTCCTGTCTGTTCTATCTGAGGAGTAAGCTGATATAACAGTTGGAGTTTTATAGGACATAATGAGGAAAGAGATGCCACAATTATGCTTATGTTCCATATTGTCACTGTTTTTAAAGATTGGCCATAATATTACCTCCGCATATTTCTCTGGATTTTTTTCAAACCTCTTAACCAACAGCATAATTTTGTAACATCTTTGCCATCATGTATCCCCACCTGTTATTAATACTTTAGGGGGAACATTGCCAGCCCCTTCTGCTTTGTTTTTCCTGAATGTTGTTGTTGCTCTCTGTTTTTCCTCTTTTTAAATTAACTTCTTTCACAAGAGAGCCAGCTGTCTGAAAAGGTGTTTGTTTGTTAGTCACTTCTACCATGATCCCATTTAAACAAATGTAGCAGATGTCTATATTTCCAATTGTCAGTTTTCACATTTTTCAGGCAGAAATAGAGATATAAAACTGAACGGACCTAAGGGGTTGAAAAAACATGCAAAGCCTAGAATTAGAAAAACTGTTATGGCACAGAAATTACAGTAGTTTCCTAAAGATTCCCAGATTCCCACCACCTCTGGTAGTTAGACTTGCATGTGTGCTTGCTGACTAGGCAACAAACTTCTTTGTTACTGAGCTCTAGTTCTTTGAGTTCTGCAGATGCCTGTGTCATGCAGTCCATGAGAAGTCTTGTACCTTCTGCTTCACCTTCTCTGATCTCTTGAAAATCTGAAAATGCCCATGAAAGTTAAAAAACTTCAAATATCATCGATTTTGAAGTGAAAACTTTACCTCTTGTCATTCTGTGGATAGGAGGAAGATAAACGATGGCTTCCTTTTTGTACATGCACCCTTATCCTCCCAATGTCTCCAAATACAGTACTAGTGACACTTATACAGTAAGTGACGGAGTATGCAAGCAAGGTAAAAATAATATTTCTTGCTAGGAGCTGTGTTTTTCAAAATGACAATATAGTATCTGTTGATTAAACTCTTATATGAAAATCGAGACTTCTACATTGGCTGGTCAGTCATAAAGACAAAAATGTGAATCAGTAAGCACTACTGCTTCAAAAGATAATTATCTTTTCTTGTTTCCTAAGGACAGAATTCCAGTCTACTGCAGCAACACACATCTGGCTAACTTACTAGCTGAAAATTCCAAGGTAGCTAATATTTATTGTATTTCTTGACATTTCAAGAATATACTTAAAATTGGAAGGCTGAGAACGTTTCTTTGTCCTGTTTTGGGGTATGTTTGCCCTGGACAAGTTCTGACTGCATATTGGGATGAAAATGGGACGCCTGAGGTGTCCTCTTTCTGCCTATACCTTGTTTTCCATTGGGAGGCAATTCAGGGGTGTAGACACACCAGGCACCATTGCATGTTACACCACCTGGAGTGAATTTTCAGTGTACGATGGAGTTCTGCTGCCACAGAGTTTTTGAAACAGCCAGCATCCCTCATGATTAATGGTATATCCCATATGCATTACTGTATTTTCTGCACTCAGTTCTTTAAATAGGGTAATTGCCCTTAATAGCAGTAAAATAACCAAGTAACATTTACTTCAGGGAACACATTTTATAAGTGCAGGTTGAGAATTTTTGAAAAGACCTGAAGAAGTTAGTCATTGCTTGCAATGAAACAACAAATGATCACTATATTTACCTATGAAAGTCCCATTCCTAGAACTTATTTTGTGATGTGAAAAAACAAAAATTCCGTGTTGTTTTCTGTTTATGCAAAGGATCAGTGAAATATTGAATGAAGTTTTTAAAATATTCTGCTTTCTGACATAAAAAGATTTTTCATGGAAATTATTGGCTATTTAAGGGATTCCTTTCAACGCTGAAGTATCAAGTTTTATGTACAAAAATAGTGTTGATCTACAAGAATGATGTACATAAGAGCAAACCCAAAACCCACAAAAAAAAACTAAAAAACCAAAGCACATATTTTTAGTGCTTGTGTTTGCATTTCGGGTACTTACGGTTAAAAGGAGAGTACTGTCATGGCATGTAAAGAAGTTTCTTTAGGGCATGCTGAAGAACTGAGAATGGTTTTAAAAAATAATTAAATGACAGATTACTTAATTTTTAATTTATTTGTAAATAACTCTTTAGGCATTGAGAAGTGTCATTATTCAAAATGTTAAAATAAGTAACTTAGATATTTATTGTCAAAATCTTTAGTTTATTGATTCACCAGGCATGTTCAGATTTTGAATGCACATGGTTGTTCCCTGGCAAGTTCTTTAATGTCTAGAATAATTTTACCTAAATAGTTGCAAAAAATAATCACAATTACAGACAGAAATAAGATTCAATACATATTTTTCGTTTGTCCATGTCATCTGGCATTGCATAAGGTTAAACAATTGATTTTCTTAGAAAAAAGTCTTGCGATATTTTTAGGAGAAAAAGAGATAATGCACATGGTATTAAATTTAGGATGATTCTGATAAGTCATTATTAATGAAGTTCTGAAATAAATTTAATCAATAAGAATAGGAGGGAGCTTACATGAATTAGTTTTCTTTTAAATTCAGCTGATTATGTACTGTCACAGCAAAACCATTATTCCATCACACAGAATGATATTTTGTCTCATTTGATTCCATTTCTGAGGAAGTGAACAACGGTGGAAGCTATATCTGTTGTCTATACGTATAACTGTCACTCGATCAGCTTTAACTACACTGCATGTTTTTAATTATTTATGTAAGCTTCAGTCTTCCACTGTTACAGTGTAAAAAGATACAGACGTAACAGCTTTTGTTATAAATGGCAGAACTCCACATCGTTAGATAACCAGTTTTTCTTTCTCTCCACCTTCAGAATGTCAAAAAAAGATGAAGCATAAATGAAACTTTCAGTTCAGTTATGCTGGTTGTGTGATTTATAAACTCATTTAACAAGTATGATTTAGTTGTATCTGCTGAAAGATCCCCACCCTAGCCCAAAGACATTACTGTCAGCTTAAAACTCTGCAAGTGTATAAACTACACGGATATAGTCACAACTTGTTGTCTCAGACCTTATTAATCCTCAAGCTATTTGAATTTAAAGGCTGCTTTTGACATGGAATTCACTGTGAATCTACACTCCCTGAATTTCCACTGACACTTCAGGGTGACATTTTGATTTTTTTATTTTAAGGAAGTCTCTGTGTTCTTGCTTAATCTCATTACCTGCTATGCAGGCATTATTTTGTCTCATATCAAATATGTAGCTTGCTACAAATTATTGTGTCATTGTTCTCCCAAAGCCGTCATCCATAAGGGATTTTCCTAGTGAACCAATATGAAAATATAGACAAGATTACCATAATTTTAGAGCTGGAATCTTGAAAGCCTCAGGGATTTTTGTATTAAGCCTCTTTGTTTTGCAAAGCTACTAGCATGAAGTTATGAATGACATTAACAATTTGTATCCCATGCAAAATAAAAAATCACTTGATTGGTTTCAGAGTAAACCTGTTGCATTGCAACAGATACCGGCTTCTTTCTTTCTTACTGCACACTTGCTTTTGTATTTACTGACACTACATTCCAGCAGAAAAAGAAGACAGTTCAAAACCACTTAAGAAATAAGACTGATCTTGCCTTAAAAACAGTAGAAGTTATCATGCTTCAGAAATACTTCTTTAAGCAATTTACGTTTTTGTTCCCCCTGGAAATGTACACATGTATGCATGTAACTCTAAGCACATCATTAATCCAAATTTCTTCAAAGGGCCTACTTGGTATTTAAGACTATTTTAAAGAGTTTTGCTGGATTTGGGCCACAGAATGATAATAAAATAAAAACAGATATCTGTTTTTATAACGGGAATACACAGGGGACCAGAAAATGTTTTATTTTTTTATATTTCCTGATTTGTAGTTGGCATGTAGTGTTATATATGATGATGCAACACAGGTCTTTATTTAATTAATAATATAAAGGTGTTGCAATGTGATTGCTTCTTCCATAAGACCAGAGACACTAAACAAAATCAAAAGATAGAAATGTCTAGTGAGTATTATTATAGTTAAAAAGGTTAAAAATGGGACAACAAATGTGTCAGAGACAAGTCACATAAGGTAGTGACATGATTTATTTCTGATGCATAAAATGACATGACAACTTGGGCTGCTAACCTGCAGATGTCCAATCAAAAATTCAAGCACAGTTTTAAGGTTAAGGCTATGTCATGCAACTCAGTAAAGAATTTGGTAGACATCAAGGTTGTTAGAAGATCCTTTCTGCATTGCCAGAGTTCCTCTTTCTTCAGGTTGCTGCCATGTGAGGTGTAGCTTTCATTCAACATGAAGACTTCAATTTGAGATCAGATCATCAGGCCCTTCTGCCACAAGAGACAACAGCATATGAAAACTAAGTTGTAGAATGATACCAAGTCAATTACTTCTCAAACAATACCCAGTTTCCTATCTCTATTGCATTTGTTTCATTCCAGCTATCACTCAGAACTGGTAAATGACATTACATCTACTCTCGCAATAGAGACAAATGGATTACCACACAGGAATGCATGCAGCTATCTAATAGGGACAATGTGATTACCAGTAATGCAGTGTTTCATGTGCTATATCCTTCAGCAGCTGCTTTGTGGAAAGCAAAATCAAACTATATCATGGCTGTTCGTAAGTGAAGCATAGAGAAAAAGGAGGTAAATTTTTCAACATTAGCTATTATAATAACTCACTAAATTCTGAGAAGACTGAATTGAATATAGTTCTTAACTTATTCAGATGTGCAAGAGTGACAGCAAAGGAAGAAAAAAAAGAGAGATCATTAATTTTATAGCCAACAACTATTGAAATTCTACTCTAAAGAAGGAAGAAAACAAATAAAAACAGATCGCCTTTGTTTGTCAGAAGAAATAATCAGTCTTCCTCCAGCTATAAAAATATCATGCAGTGGCTGAGCCAGCAAGAACGTCTCAGCAATCCAAATGTTTTCTTTATTTCCACAAAGAGGTTGAGTGCTGCAGAGGCTGTAGTGTCCACTAGGCTGAAAAGTGTGAGTCTGACATCTATCTCTGGCCTCTATACACTGTGCAGAAGTGCACATGCAAATGCTTAATAAGCTCAGTATTTCAGGGATAAACACATTTTGAATTCAGATATACAGGCATTGTGTTTGGTTGTCATGGTATTCCCAGCTACCAAACGAAATCCCCCTTTGTCTCATTCTTCCAAAAGTAAGTGACAATTTGTAAAGGTTTCAGAATCCTCTATAATAATATATTTACTAAGTTTTTCCAAAATTAAATATGTATTTGCTTCTGCTTCACATAAAGAATACATGATAAAGTCATTAAAAGCCTATCCTGTTTTATGTTTATATTTGATCACTCTGAATTAAATTTGCTTATGTTTCGTCTCCAAGAAAATGAATTGAGATAGTTTAGAGCTATATATTATGGATCTGAAAATTTTGTATGTTTTCCTTTGATAAAAAGCCTGTCTTGCTTTCCTGCCACGTATCAAAAGCACTTAGCTATTAAAATTTCGAACTTATGTGTAGTTAATCCATCTTCAGAAATTGTATGAGAATAACAAATGAGTAAGACCGATTTGAAATTATCTGAGACTATGGCATTAACTTGCCAGACCTGAAACACGGTGAGAGACAGCTTTTCAAAAGATGATCTTTTAACAAATATAATCATGTTCTTAGCAATACAAAATTACCTTTTTTTTTTTTTTTTTAGGAGAATTACTTGCCAACAATATTAGAAATTAAAATTCCCCGAAAGGAATTTCTAAAATAAAATCCCAGTTGCACTTTACAGCATGGATAATTGGGTCATATATAATACAACTGATCAGCTCCTGGGAAAAGACAGCATGTTTTGGTTCCTGGAAAGTAAGTCTGGGGATGCCAAGGCTTGGAGTAATATCTTGTCTGTTCAGAAGGTAATGGCAAAATTCTTTCTGAATTTAGTGAGAAGTTGTTGCTTTACCTTATGCTGAAATCTTGTGTTTTCTTAGACCCTTGCACTATAATCAGCTTCCCTGTCCATGAGGTAGACATAGCAATATAGTTTTTGCAGGGAGACATTTGGTTTTCAGTTGAAAATAATTAAGTAAATGTACAGTATCAATCAATAACAGTTTACTTGTAAACTGATTCCATATACCTACTGAATAGATTGTCAATGATTTCACAGAGGATTTTCTCAGCAAATCCAAAATGCATAATTCCTGGAAAACTGCATCAAGCCTGGAGAATTTGGGGATGCAAAACACTTTGAGAGTGAAGCAGATGTACCCTCTGAATCTGCTATAGCTGCGTGTATCTGGGCAAACACGTCAAAGGGGGAATGTGTCACTGACTCACCAGTGCAAAGCACCATCCCACACCATTAGTACTCTGCAATGATGTGTAGCATGCTATCTTTGGAGGCACACGATTTGTGCAACACCAGACGCACAGACTGAGAAAAGACCATGCAAATCACACAATTTGATATTCTGAGTGTCGTGGTTTAACCCGAGCTAGCAATACAGCCACAATAGCCACTTACTCATTCCCTCCCCTACCCTCACCAATAAGGGAGAGAATCAAAACGGAAGGGAGAAACTTGAATTGAGATAAACAGAGTTCAATAAAATAACAAAATACTAATCCACTACTAGTAAATATATATTCAAAAATCGAAATAAAAGATACTCAAGGCAATTCCTAACAAACTTCGTCCACAACTGAGCAGCCAGTCCCAGCGAGCTGCACCTGATCCCAAAGCTGATCCCAGAGAGAGAGAAGAGAAAAGGCAGAAAGGCTCAGAAGCCTCTGCAAAGCAGCAAAAGCCAGACTAAACATCCCACACCAAAAACTACCCCTGGCTGCACCAAAAAAAAAGTGAAGAGAAGAGTCTGAGAGATTGGAAGAGCCAAAACTGGAAGATCCCAATTCCCAACTTCTCTAAATATAAAGCATGATGCTAATGGGATGGAATACTCTTATTGATCAGTCTGGATGTCAGTCAAGCTCTGCCCCATCCATGTCCCCTTCCTTGCTGCCTCGCACCTGTGGGCAGAGCACTCAGAATGTCCTTGGTTCTCAGACCAGAGCAATTAAAAACATTAGCTCTGTGCTGGGGTGTTATCTGCTTGTTCTCAAACTAAGTCCAAATAATGAATGTGCTAGCTATGAAAAAGAAAGGTTTCTAACTGCATGAAGAAAATTAACCCATTTTCACTCAAACCAGTACAATGAGATAGTTCATTTTGCTTGTTGGTCTGCTGTTTGCATATTATATCTTGAGGAAAGGAGAGGAGAGGAGAGGAGAGGAGAGGAGAGGAGAGACAATGGCAGCATTCTGGAGCAGGAAGATGGGATGGCTTCTGCTCATAGAAGCTGCTGAGGGTGTTGGAAAGAAGGACTGCTCCTAACCTGCAAGGTGGGACAGGCAAATGAGGAGGCACTGGAAATTCAGACAGGAGAGAGTCTGCAGCATCATGTTTCCAAAATGATGGAGATCAAAACTTGAGAAATAGAAGGGATATAACAGAGGTTTCTGCAAACTAGTGATCCACTGAGCTGACTGAAAGTAAGCCTGGATGACAGGATATGCTTCAAAAGGACACAGTTGAGAGAAGAATATTGGTTTATGGTCCCTTTTTACTCATATTACCTAGGAATTTTTTATATTCAGTTCTGAATAAAGTTAGTTCTTCCAGTTTACACCCTAATAAAAATTGTGGGGCTTTTTCTTTTTAAGGCAAAGAATAAGGCAGATCATTTCAGATTCTTACTAATTATAGGTCCCACCATATTGTGCAAATATTGTGCGTTGTCCAGAATGATTGTCCACTCTTCCTGTGGATCTTTTTATTTGTAGTATTTTAAACAGTGTTATCAAATTACCTTTGAATTTTAAGCTCAAGTTACTATTTTTCAGAGAATGTGAAATACTGAGTATGAAAAACCCTGAAATAGTTGTTCTCAGTTCCTTAACAGTTGGAAAATCAGATTTTAAAAGTTGGCATGTACTATAAAAGAAATTTGCACTATTTTATTTTCTTTACCTGACTCTGATTTTCATAATAATGCCTCAGTCAGATTCTTTATGTATTCTGCTCTTCTTAGTCACAGTATATTTAGATGCTATGCAGCATGAATAAAGGTGGGTGAAATATGGCCTCTGGTGACTATTTATAGGACTTATCTGCTTTTACTGTTACAACCATTCTGACCTTCTTGTTACTGTTACACAGCTCTTTCCTTAAATTCACAACACTTTAAAAAAAATTATAATCTTTTAAGATGGTATATTATTAATTTATTCTATTTTATCTTCTTCCCCTAGTTTTTCAGCATCTTCTTTCTGTCGTCTCTATTTTTTAAGGTGTTCTATTAATTTAGTCAGTTTTCTATACATGCAAACTTATAGCTGCCCCCATGTACTTTTCAGCTGCCTGAAACCTGAAACTCTAGATTAAACCCACTTTCTTTTCTGGTTTACTTGAAGATACACATTTCAATCCAAAACACTAGAACTTTCAAGGAAACAGCTTCAGCAATTTTTATTCCACCAAGCTCAGGTCTAAGCCACAACCATAAGCCTAAATTGTAGTTTAATTCCTCTCTGCATTTCGCTGCCTGTGACGTGTAGGGTTTCTGTCATGATTAAACTGAAGCAAAAGACTGAGGTGAGCTTCAATTTATCTGTTCTTCTTACTCTTAGTTAAGATGAATGTTCAAATGAGGCTTATTAATTTGTTTTCTGTCATACACAAGAAAGACGTCCAGAGTCTAAGTCTGTTTATTCTTGTTATGTTTCTTTAAATCAGTAACAAATCCCCTGCCATTTTAAGATTTCTCCTGCAGTGAGGTAAACATGGATGAAGCATGACATACAATGAAAGTAGCAAATGTACTTGAGCTTTTTTTAGTGTTTCGGTAAGGATTTTAGCAGAACTCAAGTTGCAGAAGGTATCTACATACCCACCATGTATTCATCTCAGCATGACTCAGACACTGTTATTTTCATTTGTGAGAAAACTTGTCAGCCTATTCTCTAGAAAAACTTCAAGTTTCAGCAGAGTCTGGTCAAACACAATAGAAAATATTTTCAAGAACTGAAGTCAAAATCACACAATATTAATTCCATAAGCTTACTAGAAAGGGAGAGGATGCCATTCTTCCTATGGATTTTAAATATGTTCTTACCTATCTTTCCTTTACATCAATAAGATGCTGATGGTACTTAGGCATAATTGCTCTATAAAGGATAAGAAAGAAATGTTTTGATGACTTAAAACAATGGAGAAATACTTGGTGGAGGGAAGTGAGGGTGCACTTGGAACTGGTATCTAAAGCACTGTGAAATGAGGAGCCCGCAGGCCTTCTTTTTTTGTGATTTTAAATGCAGCTGGACAAATAATGAAAATATGCCTTATGTGAATAGACACATACGTGAAGTCTTTTGGTCTTCTTTTTGAAATCTTGGCAAAGTGTGTCACATAATAGTGGTGTACTGACAGTCTCCTGATATATGCTTGGTAGGCATTTGAGTCCTGAAAATGGATATTAATAAATTTGCTACTATTACTACTGTCACAAGGATTAATTATAAAATACAAAAAGGTTCATGTTTCAAAATAGTTTTGAGGATCAAATAATGAAACAATTATTCTTTACCAAGGTTAAGATGAGCAGCAAAAGCAGCGTTGTCTGAGTGGCAAGAATTCTGGAGACTTGTGGATCAATGCATACTCAGGACTTCACAAACATAATAACACTGTAGCACCCTTTGTTTCCAGGAGAAGAATAAGGAGAATGTTAGGACAGAGAAAATGTCTTCCTCAAAATGGACAGAACAGAGCTTTTCACAGACCTTGATTTTATTACAATGCAGTACATCGCCTTTGGTACACTGTGGGGTTATGTGCCAGGTGCATGTTAGTCATGTGATGGAGAAGAGTATGGGATGCAAGGTCACTGCCACTGGTGGATGGGCCTTTTGGTGTGATGTCTGCTGCTTTTGCAAACATGTTGTTTTGTTTTGTTTTTTTTTTTCTGGCACACTAGCTTCATAAACGTGCAAGCCAGACCTACCCAGTAGGCACATCACAGAAGCTGAATGCGTGGCTGTGAATGGAAAAGACTGGCACCACAATGCTGCTTATGCTTGGTGGCCAGGGACCTGAAGTAAGGGATGGAATGAGCAGCAGGTACTGCATTGTGTGACACTTCTAACGCCTATCCTAAAAAAAAAAAAAAAAAAAAGACTTTACTTTGGGTCTATGGACATGTTTACACAAAAAAAGAGAGTCACACACAAGCTTGGGTCTGGGCACTGTCCTAAAACAGGCAGCTGTCCTAAAACATGGGGAATAGTAGGAAATTGAAAAATTACTACAGACTTCCTATCTACTTTACCTGTTCCTGAGCCCTGGAAAAATGGAATTATGGAAGTGGACACTGGTGTTTCATCCTCAGGAGGAAGTAGAATGAGTATAGCAGAAGTTGCTGTCAGGGCAAGTGGGATAAGGGTAGCCACTGTCTCCTTACAGCAGTTACTGTACCAAACCTACTTGCCAGTCCTGCTCTGTGTGACTGAGTCAATGTTTCTCCAGGGCTCTGACTCAGCTCTGCCTCTTCTCCTCTTCCTCGCTGCTAGCTTAACCACCATCATTAATTTCTTAATTTTCTTTTACACACGTATCACCTGTTACATAGTGACAGTCAGTTAAAATATACTTGACAGATATTTGCGTCTTACTTTTATACTGTACCCACTTATTTTGACAAAACACCATACAAAGGAAAAATGATGTTGTGCAGCTACTAGTGACTAGTGAAAAATGACACAGATGAGAAGCTGAATGGCCTGACCAGGAACCACCTTTCATGGGGAGCAGCTGTTTTCACACCCTCTCAAGATCTGGCCTGGCCCCAGCGCACCCCTTCCTGCTGTGAGCAGAAGTTCTGTGGCACAGGGACAGGGCAATACATGGACAGAGGGACCATGCAGCTACCTGTACCCCTACATGCAGCTATAACCATAGCCACTCTCACAGTATTCAATGAGTGATGTTTAGTTTATTCTATTATGCTCTTAACAATGAATAATT
This sequence comes from Pampusana beccarii, assembly GCA_013399365.1. NCBI lineage: Eukaryota > Metazoa > Chordata > Aves > Columbiformes > Columbidae > Pampusana > Pampusana beccarii. The sequence continues at coordinate 54,908 of VWYH01004739.1, read as the reverse complement.
CTACCCTTTTTGACAATGCTCTGAGAACAATGGATATTTTTTTTCCTTGTCTGAGTAAATAAAAAGGCAGGCAGAGGAAACAAGCTACATTAACCTGAGCGAAATGAAAGCTGGTTCAGATTTTAGAAGGGGAGCGCTCTCTTTACTTGCAGTGGAAAGTCTAGTCTGCTGTTCAATAAGGTTGCGGCTTCCGACTTTGGGTACATGTAGAAATTGTCATGTGTGGTATAAATTCTAAATGTGCCTTCATTAAAACTTGCCCAGATGGGGATTAAGGGAGTGTAATTTGTCAGTGAACTAGAAATCAGTGCAGGGGTTGTGGTTCAAGCTGATAAGGCCTTGAAGGAAATTCCCTCCTACTGTTAGGAAAGCTGGAAAGCGGAAACCTGAAGTATGACTGCTTTAGCTGATAAGAGAAAAATAAAATTATCCTAAATGAAGGAGGTTTTTTTTTTTTTTAGTCTCTCTATTGGTTTTATCGAGAGGAAAATATTGGTACAATATATCATTAAGCTGAAAGTTAAGAACAGGCAAAACTTTGTTTTTATTTTTTTTTGTTGTTGTTGTTCATGCCAGCTGTATTAATTGACTTCTTAGATTATAAAGTGTGACGTGACTGAATTGGTAAGTGCTGTAAGCTGAAGTAGCATGAGTAAATTTTCAGTTTGCTTGTCATTCCTTTTAGGTTTCTACTTAAAATGACTGCAAATTGCTCAAGTGATGTTAACATGACCCTTCATCTGAAATAGAATTATTAAACACTTTATCAGCTGTGCTCTAGTTTGCAGAGTTTATAAGATGTGGTGAAAGAGTTTTAATCAAAATGGGTAACAGCATTCCCTTCAATTTCTGCAGCATAATTATCCAATTTTCAGTTATTTCATACCTGTGCAATACCTGCTGAAGGACTGAGGTAAAAGTTATCTTGACTGTAAAGCTTGTGCTACTGTGTACATAAGCTTACACAAATTAAGAGGACAGTAGAAGCTGAGGTTCCAGTTCGCTGTTACAGAAAATCTTGACTTCTTTCATATTTCCTTGTGTGATAGTTTTATAAACATTTACTTCTAAAACCTACAAATTCTGGTTGGTGCTTTAAAATTGTCACTTGGCACACTGTTGCATCATGAAATACCTTTTCATTTATGTATCCATCATAGCTTGGGAGGCTGGGAGAGCAGTGGTCATTTGTACTTGTTCACTCATCTAAGTGAATTGCCTTGGGTGATGGGTTTGCTCAGCCTGGGAGATGAAATTTCTTCCTTTTCTCTGAAATGAGAGCGGAGATAGGGAGTGAAGTGCCCAGGGTAAGACAGACATCTTACCATAGATGACAGAGGATCACTGGCAATAAGGGTAGATGTGCAGGGAGGGGAAGAAGAAGACAGAGACACTGTGAAGAAGTACAAAATGCTTTAATAGCAGAACTAATTGGAAGCAGAAAGAACAAAAGTGCACATCCTCCCTATATGAAAACAGAGAGATCTGGTAAGACCTGAGTGACAAAAAGGCTAGAACACAAAGTGGATTCAAATATGTTTGAATGTCACATTAAATTTGATTTTATCTGCTTTGTATTTCATGCAAATACCAGTAATTTGTTTGGTTTTGCTTCTCAGGCATGCAGCTTTGAAATAATTTAATTGTAAACCAAAAGACTCACACCTTCACTGGTATTTTAGAAAGACTGTACTTAAATTTTGGATAGAGACAGGTGGAGAATATAACTGAAGAGCCAGTACTGAGTGTAAACAAGTTCCTGGAGCTCATCAACTATGAGAGCAGAATGCTGCTGGACCTCTGTTCAGAGCTGGAATATTCACACAGTCCGAGTCCTTGGCAAACACTTATTTGGTGGCCAAGGTTAGATTGGATTCTGCAACGGACTGATGCACTTTGGTACCTGTAACCCATCAGCATTCACACCACTCCTTGGCAGGAAGCAATATTGATAACGGGGCCAGATGTTTTGATTTAACCTGCTCGTTTAGAAATCAAGTACATGAGGACTAGCTGAATTAACATAGAAAGACTCAAGAAGAATAGTTTGCTCACAGCCTTTCTAAACAATTCTCAACACATATTTGTTTGGTTTTGGCTTTGTTTTTCTCAGAGCCGTTCTTGGCTCTCTTTTAGTTAGTGTTTGGAGCTTCCACGGACTTTCTGTCACTGTCTGTGGTGTTTGCAAGTGTTTCTCATGCACACTGAAGCAATACTTAGTGAAGTTTCTCTGTTGGCAGTCCCAGAGTGGCCTTGTACAGGGATTTTTGGTTTGGATGGTGACTAGTGCCTTTACTTTGGTTTAGGAATATTTTTTCAGAATTATATTTTCCAGTTACAACTGTTTCACTCAAAGCTATTTTTTTAGTCTGTCAGCTTAAAGGCATTTTGACTAATACATACCAGACTTTTTGAACCATCCTGTGAAATGGAGTTGAAAATTGCCCTTAAATACTCTATTAAAAAAAACCCAACACATTTTATAGTGTTTTGATTAGGAACATCTTTTACTTAGTATAGTGGTTTTGCAAGTTCATATGCTACCTTGGTATGTGCTGCTCCTTATATGTGTAATGCAGGTTGGAATGTAAACTTTCTTCCTTGTCCACAAAATCTGCATGGTCTTTCAAGCGAATATGATGCAGGACATGCTGCTAACTACTAGGGAAGCAGTATTATATTGAAAAAAAAAAAAAAAAGAAAAAAAAAAAGGTGGTAGGTAAAAACCCAAAGTATATAGATCCATATATTTTGGGGAAAAATGACATTTGAAAATGAATTTTTCTCTCCAAAAACTGTTTTCAATAAAATAAGTAGGTAGAGTCTGTAAGATGAAACACCATTTTCTTTCAATTAAGGATAATCTGGGGTATGTGCAGGTTGTTGCCACAAGGGGAGTCGCACTCTCTCACTTTCCATTTTTTTGCTCTAGATCTGGGAACTGTGGCTGCTGCGCGATTTAGTACAATAAGCTGAGCACACAGAAAACCAGCCCACAAAAAAAACACAAACCTCCATTGGATTGACCTGCATAGTGAACAAACCAGAGAAGAACACCCTGCTGCCACTGAGAACCAAAATAAAAACCCTCAAGTATGAGACTGAGTTAGACACCATTTCAGTGAGTGGCAAGTACTCCCAACTAGCACAAATGCAGAAAGCTACCTGACATTTTAGACACTAGTTTTTCACCTATAGAACTTATTGTTTGTTGTGATTCCTGTCCAAGCTTCCTTTATTACTACTGAACTGTGAAACGGAGGCTTTAAAAAATATTTCTGTTACAGTAGCAGTTTGTAAAGACAAAATTTGCCACTATTCATAAAAAGGTGTACTTTTTACTAATATAATTGCTTTTTTTAGTCATAGTATTACTCATAATTGTATTTTGAAAGGCTAAAACTCAAGTAATAAAGAAGTTTTGTTTTGGTTTTTTTTAGGCTTTGGGATCACACAGTAGCATTGTAACGCCAGATAGTATCTGCTAGGGCTATTTAGAGAACTGAAATGAGATTAAGAGTGTTAAACAAAACGTGGGCATGTAGGAACATTATCCTCTAATTTGGGGCAAATGCTCAAATGCGTAACATTGATTTCTATTTTGTTCTGTTTGCCTATTTAATTCTCTCCTTACATGTATTGCAGTCTTTTATGTTCAGGTCAGCTGGACAAGGGTAGTTTGGCTTGGTAAACACACTGTGCAAGCACTGCGATGATATGCAAAGGAATTCGTTTTATTCAGGGCAAGTCTAGAATGTTTAACAGGAAAAGCAATGTGTACTGAGGTTAGTGAGATAGATTTCATAGTATTCCACAGCTTGTCGAAACTGTGTAATAAATGGGGTACTCCAAACTGGACAAAGAAGAGAAATAGGTCTTTGCCCTTAAGATCTGTATCACTGATAGTAGACACTGCTCCTCTTGACCTCCTTGACTTAGCATTCAGCTTCAGTTTTGAGCATCTGAATATGACTATGAAAAATAACCTGGCATGGTTCTCCAAAGGGTTTGCATTGTTCATTGTAGGCATATTAAACACCATCACCACTTGTGTAGCTGCCTGTTTGTTAAGCAGATATATTTGAGCTACTATTATATTCTCTGGTTTCCCTGCAGAAACACAAACAGCAGTAAGTGCACTCCATTTCTATACAAGTCAGTTTCTATACAAACATCCATAGGCCTGATTCCAGTCCCATTTACTCTTGTTATATCAAACACTGCTCATTTTAAGTGCTGGCGTTCTCAAGAGCCAGATGAAGAATTTTTTTGTACAGATTAAACAGTAGCAGAAAAGATAGAGATGTGGGATGTGTGGAGAAAGGAGTCATTTCCATTCAGCAAGCCTCCCACTTGCTACTGAAAAGCTCTCTATATTGGGCTTGGGGAGTGCAGTGGAAAGAGTGCAGAAGATATCTTTTCTATCTGCTTTTGCAGAAACGCATGACTCACTTAATGCCAATTGACACCGATTCTCTCAGTGCAAAGTATTACCAGACACTTCAATATGTGCAGTTTTTAAGACAACACTTGGAGGAGAAGCACGGGAATGAGCTGATAAAAGCTGTCACAGTTCCATTTCCACTAGTGGAACCACCGTCCTGATTTATACCAGCTGAAGGCGTGCTAACAAGGCACCCACAGGAATGTTGTATCTTATTTAGAAAAGAACGGCTCACTTTTTTAGAAGTATTTTTAATCAACCACTTAAGGTCTTACAGAAAGGATAGTACTGTTCAGTTTTGCATGGTTTGGATCAGACTATGTAAAACCGTTTCTTTATTGAACTTAATTTCCTTATAACAGTGCAATAAAAAGAGGCATGGTAAGTGTCAGAGAAAAAGGACAGAGGATCATTTTGGAGGATCAAGCTTATTTGCCTGTTTTAGTTAGACTTATATAAAATGCCTAAATCTTTGGCCCTTCAGATGTTCCAGTCTTTTCTATAATAATTATTACTTCATACTAGCAAGGTTCTAATGATGAATATAGTTAGATGGATGGGACCACACCTCACAGAACAATCTAGCATAGGGAAAGATCATGATGGAACAAATAAAATGTATGCCAACAACACTGACATTTTAGCCCTCTATAAAAAATTTAAGCAAGGCAGCTGACAAAACTTTAGCACAATTTACTATATGCATGTGCTCATTTATTGTATATATGAATTTTTGAGGCATTGACTAGCTTCTCAGGGTTAAATGCTCACTTTTTTTTTTTTTAATTGATTAATAATCAAAGACTTTCTATTGTCTCCAGCTAAGAATGTCAGTCATTTGACTGCGATATATCATTGTTTTCAGTGGACCTTAATGTAAGGTCATATTGACCTTGTGTAAATTTTGCTTTAAGAACTAACATCTATTAACAATAGACCTCTTGTGCATTTGTTTCTGCATGTCTTGTTGACATCATATGAAAAGCGTTTTGAAAGTATAAGTAAAAACCATCAGTTTTAACAGAAATAATGACCCCATTTGCCATGGAAACTAAAGGACTTTGTGAAAATGCACTGAGCTGTTTTCCATACTAAGGTAAAATTATCCTAAAAATAGGATTAGTGCTTGGTGTTAACTGGCCAAGTTGCAGAGATTTTACTTTCCAAGTCTTTTCAAGCAAAATATAAACACCTCTGAATATTTTTGAGAAAATCAACATCTAAATTTTTTTTCAATATTGCTTTTATTTTAAAGATAGAAAGAAGAAATCAAAACAATCAATGACTTTTTGATAATAGCAGATTGCCAGTATGAGGAAACAGATGAAATTTAAAATGACATTCAAAACAACTCTGTAAGAAAGTAATAAGGAATATATCACTACAGGACACCCTTGCCTTGCGTTGCCTTGCATTGCCTTGCCTTGCCTTACCTCTCCTTGCCTCACCTTACCTCTCCTTGCCTCTTCTCCCCTTGCCTCTTGCCAAAGTTTTCTTTCATATACACAAGGGTGGTCAGGGAGAAAAAAGGTGGCTGTGGTAAAATTGCTAAACCAAAGTTTCATGATAGATGCTGTAGCAAATACCAAGGATTATATAAACCATAAGAACTGGGAAGAACTACAAGAAAATAAAAGCAGAAGGAAGTAGTAGGAAAAAAAGTATCAGAATAGAAACATGAATATAGGAAATATAAAAATAAACCAAGCAATAAGAAAAAGGGCTAAACTTTGGCTTTGGTGTTTCACTTGCATGGCCCCATGGTTTCCTAGGCACTAGAATGGGGAGCAATGTACAGCTCTGAATATGTCAGTCCCCGTTCCAGTCCTCTGATTTACAAGCAAATTTTTTGGAGAAAAACCACAATATCCATGTCAGCTCTACATCTGGCACAACAGGTACAGCTGTATTGGTCCTTGCCTCAAGAAAAGGTGTTTGTGGAAAAATTCTGAGCTCTCTTCCCAAAAGTGCTATTTGGGGATCGTGAAGACTTTCACAGCTGTTCTCACGTTTCCAGACAACGTGATGGACCAAACTTCTGTCACTGAATTCCCTCACAAATATAATGTTCTATCCCTTGGCATGCAGAAAGCCACTGAAACTGCTGAGCTACTGTGTGGTTCAGTAATAACAGGATTGTCAAAGCGGGTTTTTCCATGGAGCAGGAGAGGTGTGTATGCCACATACTTCATTAATACCAATACTTCAGCACAGTTGCCTGGCATGTAGTTGGTTTGTTTCAGATATTTCCTCTTCCTGATTTGGAGCTGGCACTCTCAGATCTCTCCAATGTCCTGAGCACCATAAGACATAATGTCAGCGACATTTTTGCATCTCTTATGTTAATGTTGACAACAGGTGTAAAGCAGAAACTAGTTTTGAGAAGGGCAAGTACTACTGTACAATAGATGGTTTTACCAAGTTTTTATTCCTATATCATGTATGCTTTAGAAACTTGAAAGCACAGCAGTTCTCACAAATATTTCTATATTGTATTAGGATATATTTCAAAATCTATCAGTTACTTGGAAATATAAATTTGGACAGAAATTTTCATCCAGTATAGTTGTGGTGTAGTAGCTCATGATACTCAACCACAGTTAAAGTCATGAAGAACATTGACTTTGTAATTGAAATTCAAATTGCTAGAAAACCACTGTAAGTAGGACTTATGAACAAGTGAACTGGATAAGAAATAGGAAACCAGTTAGATGACAGTGAGGACAGGAGTAAGAAAGTAAGTTTCTACTCTGAGCTAGGAGGGCATCTGTTGCTGACAGGACTTGTTAGCTGTAAGTTCACAAGCTGAATTAAGATGAACCTGGAAATTATTGGGAAACTGTGGTGGCAGTGAGGTCACTATACTTCTTCCTGATATTCTTTGATTCAGAAAAAGAGTTGGAACATGCATTCAGCTGGGACATGTGTCGGCAACTGTGACTAGAAAGACAGAGAGGCTAGTAAAACAGGCCAGTACAAATTATACAGTTAGACCAGGACTGGTCTTCTGTCATGTTTGTTGCATCATAACTTTCTGTTAAGTAATTTGGGGTGTGGTTCAATGTACTGAAATGAAACAGAAATTTGGATTCTCTCACATGGTCTATGTGAGCTCAAAGGGTCTTTAAAAGGACCAAACTAAGAATACTTCTTTGCAGGTATGGGCCAATGAGTGGGGTTTAGAGTGGTCTTATGAAGAGTTCTGTGAAAGAGTTCTCCTGAGAAGGGAAAAATTAGTAGGATGAGTATATGACTGAAAGCTGTCAATCAGCTGACACTGGGAAAGTCCCACAGAATCTTTGTAGAAAAAATTAGGTATACACCAGGCTGGACAGAGCATTTACCACTACATCACTTCTTCAGTGTATAGGGTATCCAGGTTCAGATATTTAAGAACAGTAGGAGAAGAGACAAATTCACCACAGGAAATCTATTCACTTGGACTGTTTACGGCAGATGGAAACCCTCCACAGCTCACTCTCTGTCCCCAGAAAGGTTTATTTCAAATATTTTTTTTCCATTACACACTGAACAAAAATATCAACAAAGGTTTCTTGATCTAGTCATGAGGCATGGGCCTCATCTTCTTCTCAGAGTTTAGTACCAGAAAGTTAAGTGATTCACTGTGAAATTATTCCACACAGGCTGTGCTCTTCACCTTACTTTGCATTGTAGAAGAAGCTAAATTCATGATAAAGGATTTTATTAGGCTACAAAACATCTAAAAGTTAAATACTGCCTAGAAAGTGTTGCACTGCTTCAGTATCTCTAGGGATTTTGATCTTAGCAACCTATGGAAGATATTACTTCTATGTGTAAAACAGGTAAAAATTTGCTGTCACTTTAAAAATTCACCTTTGTGGTAAAGGAAAAAAAAAAAGACAAAAAAAGGAAGAAAAAAAACCTTGTAGTCCCACTCCTGTGTATATTTATCAATCATAAACTGATTAAGGAATCTGTCAAAATACACTTAATCTAAGCTTAGAGCTGTGTAGTTTAGCAGTTCAAATTTAAAAATCCACAGAAACTAGTAAATCTCAGGAAGGATAGAATTTGCCCTAAAGGCCACCTAGATGATGAGATGAAGTGATTGCTGAAGCATTTTCGCTGTTAAAAAGGTGTATCATCAGGAAATTATCATGATTTTTCTCTGGAAAACTTAAAATTTTCAGAACAAGTCTAAAAATGGGCATGAATACTTCTATTTATCTTCTTTTGGATTTCTGTGTTAGCAATTGCACTTCTTTTTACAGATGTGTCATTCCATAGAAGAAAGAATTTAGATGATGTTTTATATAAGCAGAAGTTGAAGCTGGCCTGGAATCACTGAATAATATTAACATTCTTTCAATAGATCAGTAATTTAATTCATTACATTCATTTAATGTAACTATTCAAATGGGAGTTGGGTATAATTATCTTTTAGTCCCTGACTTTGCACCTTTAGGGCCACAAATCAATGCTTGGTGAGGATGACAACAATTATTCTAATCAAAGGGATGTAATGCACTCTAAGTTAGCTGGTTTCATTTTTTGAAAGGATAAAGTCTTCACAGAGCCACATTGAGGTTTGGCACAGTTTGTGAGTTGGCAGGCTTCACTCTAAAGAGACACAGTCTGAAACAAGCGTCAGTGGAGAAGTAGAGTCCCACCCTGCTGGAAAGCTGAAGTGTGGTTCCAAGAACAATTAACACAATCGTGCATTGTCACTGTCTGTTCCACACCAGCCTCTCATAAGACCATAAACCTGGTCTCAACTGTCTTGATCATTAGTAGTTCGAGCTTAGCTTCCTCCTTGAAAAAGCAATTATCATAAAACCAGCACCCAACTGACAATGAGTGAAATCAGCCACTGCTCTGCTTTAGCATTCTGATTTCTCTTATTGCAATGGATTTTTTTCTCAATTTCAGTTTGACTCTGAGGTGTGTACAAATATTTGAATTTGAAATGCACAATCAAATGTTTATAATCAAGTAAACCTTGTAAAAAAATCTTCATAATTTTTAACCTTTTAGGAATTTTTCTTTTGTCTGTGTCTACGAAACTAGAAATATAGGACTCACAGTAAGTTAGGAAGATTTAGTACAAAAGTAATCAAGGGATATATAATATTTTATTTATTTTTGTACACTACCAGAAGCTATACTAAACCTTCAGATGATTGTATGCCAATAAAGTCACAGAATGTTTTCATAAAAGGAAATATTTATGGGGAACAGAAATGTTTAATTTGAATATATTACATATTCCTTCTGGTTGGGTTTAGCACTGAGATGTGTTTGCTTTAGATGATACCCTTTTAATCCTGGAAAAAACGTAGTCTAGAAGACAGATTACAGAATGAGGAGGAAAATGTAATTCTGAGAGACATATAGTAATTCAAAGTAGGAAAGTTGCTTTCCCTTCTTGCCATTTTAATGTCACTTTTTTTCTGCAGAATATTCCACTGAGCTTCCTTGATATAGGAGAAGAGGTTCAGATCAGGGCTTAGTATTAGATCAAGGAAGTGACTGAGGTAGGTATTAGGTTTGACACTTCAAAAAAGGAAGATATTTGTCCCTTTTTACATACAGAATACAGAATGATGATACAAGCGTGTAAGCAACAAGAAGAATTCCAGTCTCTGGGACTTGTCTCTTTGATGTTTAAACTAGTCAAGCAGATCTGGGCAAATCCTTGTAGTTAGCTGTCTTGAAGGTTTATAAGAATACTTTTTACTGGCTTACCGGGTTTTGAAGAATACTGAATTTAGGGTTGTTTTAAAGTGTAAATACACATGCTTTCACTTATTGTGGGGTTTAACATGGCCAATACCCTGTTCTAGGAAACAGTTCAGTATTTCCTGTGCCCAGTATCATTTCATGGTTTTTTTTCATCTGATCTGTTGATCAGATGAATAAAAGCTCTATTGTTTAGGAATTATTCTAGTATATGGGATAGCTTGTCTGATGATTTTTTAGGATTGCTCATGTGTAAAAAATGCCCAGGTGTCTTTCAGGTATTATGATTGCTGTATACCGGGGGTATACTCCAGTAGGAGTAGTTACATTTATACAGTCCTAAAATTACATTCTGCCCTTTGAAGGCAACCACGAGGCTGATGTGGCCCCCAGAGAAAATGAGTTTGACACCCCTCCTGTACACTGTAGATTTCTGTATGATGCATATTTTTCTCTGACAGATGCTGTTTTGTTTAACTAGATCTTATCTGTCTCCTCCTTAGTGGGATATACTTTAACCATAATCTCTGAATATCTTTAGGATCTAAACCTGAGAGAGCTTGATGAGAGAAATGCTTAGTGTCTGTCCAGATTCTTGCTGGAATCGTGGTTGAAGACTGTTCAGCTGTTGCAAGATGGGGATGGCTCTGGGGCTACTTGGAGATCATTTTCCAGGCCATCTGTGAAGCATTAAAATGCTCACAAAGACAAAAACAAAAAAAAACAACAAACAAAACCACTTGTTGCTACTAACATGCCTCTAGATTTAAGTGGAAACACGCAATAAAATCTCAGATTTTGTTTGTGCTGTGTTTGTACCAAATAGTTCACTGTGTTACCTGGACGTGGTCATCAGTTGTAAGTCTCTGACTCCTATTCAAGTTTCGTCTTCTCTAGTTAATTTGTCTGTGTTATAGATACTAGAGAGCATAAGAAATGATAGAGCAGAAAAGATTTCTAATGTCTAAATAGATTATTAGGTATCTCCAAGTATGTTTTAAATAATGCTGTTGAGACATCTTCCAATGCTAAGTAATGTCTTTTAAAGAAGTCTACATGAAAAACCTTGGACAAAAAGCAACCTCATCAGAGAATATGAGAGAATTTTTAAGGTACATTATAATCTGTGAATAAAATTACACTAAAAAAAAAAAAAAGAGTGAAGTACTATACTGACTTCGTCAATCACAACAGGACTAGTGCCATATGGTAATTGCGCAGCAAACTAAAGATTTTTTTTATATTTTCTATGTTATCATGATGTGATTGAAATTGCATGTATGCTCATGCATTGGCAAAGGTTTCACTGTATGCCTGAAATTTTGTGCATAGTGAGCCTTTCAGAATCTTTCCAAGAAATTTCAACTCAATTCTCTCAGAACACTTGCTAAATTTACATTATAAGCTGCAGCAATACCAATGTGTTGTAGAATCAGAGAAAAAAAAATACCCTTAAAAATTATAAGTCTCGCAAGGAATAGAAAATTACTTGTATTATTCCAACCAGCAAACATGGGAGAAAAAAAATCTTAAAATAATAACCCACCCAAAGCAAACACCCTACCCCCATAGCACAACAATGCCATTGCTGTGGAAAGGTGAATAAATACAAAGAATAAGGAAGGAAACAATTATGTCCATGTGTTTTTCTTGGATTAAATTGTCCTTCAGACTGTGTCTGAATCCCTTTGGTACTAAAGCTGAGTTGATCAGAAAGATGAACAATAACAAACTGAGTTACTGATGTACTTGTCTTTAAAATGTAATATTTAAGTGCCTTTACAATTCTCCTTTTCATGGACATAGTGGCCATACGGAGAGCCTGACTCACTACTTCAGATGTAGACCTTCATAACTGCGAGATAATGACCCGTCACTACGTTTCTGTCTTGACACTGGATGAGACTAACTTGCAAGGCAAGTGCACTTGTGTTGAGCCTCTCAGTTCTGTTCCATAAGCAGCCATATTACAGCACCTACTGAAGCCAACCACTCTAACATTCCATAAATCTATGGTTTTCTTTTTTTTTTTTTTAATTTTTCTTGTAAAGTGGCAGAAATTGAGGCAGATAAGCATCCTGACCTGTTAGCTGAGAATTTGATTTTGTTACATTTTAGAGGTACCCTTTGATGATAAAGTATACACTGGCAATAATCACAGAATCACAGAATGGTTAGGGTTGGAAGGGACGTCTGTAGATCATCTAGTCCAACCCACCCGCTAAAGCAGGTTCACCCAGAGCAGATCACACAGGAATGTGTCCAGGAGGGTTTTGAATGTCTCCAGAGAAAGACACTCCACAACCAATCTGGGCAGCCTGTTCCAGTGCTCTGTCACCCTCACAGTAAAGAATTGTCTCCTTATATTCAGATGGAACCTCCTGTGTTTCAGTTTGTGTCCGTTGCCCCTCATCCTATCATTGGGCACCACTGAAAGGACCCTGGTCCCATCCTTTTGACATCCACCCTTGAGATATTTATAAACATTGATAAGATCCCCTCTCAGCCTCTCTTCTCCAGACTGAACATACCAAACTCTCTCAGTCTCTCTTCATGAGAAAGATGCTCCAGACCATTAACCATCTTTGCAGCTCTCTGCTGGACTCTCTCCAGTAACTGTCTTTCTTAAACTGAGGAGCCCAGAAATGGACACTGTACTCCGGATGAGGCCCCACCAGGGCAGAGTAGAGGAGGAGGATAACCTCCCTCAACCTGCTGGTCACACTCTTCCTAATGCACCCCAGGGTACCATTGGCCTTCTTGGCTACAGAGGCATCTTGGCTCATGGTCAATCTGTTATCCACCAGGACTCCAGGTCTTCTACTATGCTGCTTTTTAGCAGGTCAATGCCTAACCTGTACTGGTGCATGGGGTTATTCCTCCCCAGGTGCAGGACTCTACACTTGCCTTTGTTGAATTTTGTTAGGCTCTTCTCTGCCCAGTCCTCCAGCCTGTCCAGATCTCACTGAATGACAGCACAGCCTTCTGACACATCAACCACTCCTCCCAGTTTCATATTATCAGCAAACTTGCTAAGGGTACACTCAGCCTCTTAATTCAGCTTACTGAGGAGTTGATTAAACAAGACTGGACCCAGTACTGACCCCTGGGGAACGCCACTAGCTATAGGCCTCCAACTAGACTCTGCACCATTGATCACAACCCTCTAAGCTTTGCTGTTGTCCTGGTTTTGTTCAGCCAGTTCTCGATCTGTGTCACTGTGCAGTCATCCAGCTCACAGTTCATAAGCTTACCTTTGAGGATGCTGTGGGATACAGTGTCAAAAGCCTTGCCGAAGTCAAAGTAGACAACATGCATTACTTTTCTCTGATTAGCCAGCCAGTCATGTCATCATAGAAGGCTATCACGTTGGTCCCTTGGTGAATCCATGTTGACTACTCCTGATAAACTTCTTTTCCTCCACATGCTTGGAGGTGACATCCAGAATGAGGTGGCCCATCACCTTTTAGGGATGGGGGTGAGGCTGACTGGCCTGTAGTTTCCTGGGTCATCTTTCTTGTACTTCTTAAATACTGGACTGATACTGGTTTCCTTCCACTCCTCAGGCACCTCGTCTGTTCTCCATGACCTTTGAAAGATGATAGAGAGCAGCTTAACAATATAATCTGCCAGCCCTCTCAGCACTTGTGGGTGCACCCCATTGAGGCCTGTGGATTTGTGGGTGTCCAGTTTGTCTAAAGTTTCTCTAACCTGACCTCTAACTTAATAAACGGGACAAAGTAAACTAACCTCAGATTTCTGGGTGGATAATAGTGATCTGTAAAATTTACTTAGCACACATCTGAACAAAATCAATCTGAAATACGTAATTGGTCAAAGATCAGAGAGTCAAATTTGTAAGGAATGTAATGTACATCAATACATTTTGATGAAATGTATGAGAAAATATTTTTTAATAACTGTTTATTTCCAAATAATTGCTTTCACTTTTTTTTTTTCCAAATTGTGAAGAGGTAATTAAAGTCGTGAGTGTGTGTGCAATTGAATTTAGAGTTAGAGAGTTTATCTTTACACATTTTTCTCTAGAGATGTATTGAATATTGATATACATGGTAGCATTAACCTGTTCCTTTTATGAGTTTACTGCAAATATTTATTTCCTAAATACATTAAGAAGGCCAGGATAAAAAAATAAACATGTATATTTCTCCAAACAGCTTATTGCTGATGAAGTGAAAAGAGAAACAAAATAAAAATACTCTTCATTCTTTCAGTACAGCTCACCTAACTTACTCACATAGTTTAAGAATTGGCCATCTCATTTCTATAAATAAAATCCTGGGCTTATTAAAGCCATATAAATGCTGTAACATAACAAGCCTGAGACAGAAAAAACCAACCAACCAACCAGCCAACCAAAAAACCAACAAAAACAGTAAAGGTAGACACTTATTATGCTAGCAGATGCTTTAAGTGTAGATGCAGCTAATTCAGATAGGAAGGGGTTTTGTTGCATTATTATTCCTTAGTCCCTGAAAAAAAAAAAAGAAATTACCAACATCAGAAAAGAAATATTTTATGCTTGTATTACTATTTCAACACTAAAGTTTTTGACAGCACACAAATGCTGTAACTTGACAGAGGCAAGGTATATTATACTAAGGGGATGAGAGCTCTTGCGTTTGGAAGAACTAACAATTACTGCTCAGGTTCCCTGCAGAACCTTAAAAAGTCTGTAGCCACCTAAGTAAAAAGTAAAGTTTGTTGCTTCTACTGAGAATATGGATATTGTGATTTTAATTGCCATATTTCCATAACCTTAACATAAATGATAGCTGACACTTACTTCAAGTATTGGTAAATGCAAATGAGCTTAGGAAAACCCAAGGACACTCTGCACAAAATAGAAACAATGGAAACACTTGGGGTACAGCAATAGCCTACAAGGATTCTGAAATGGGAAGAGATGCTGGGAAAAAGAGGGTCATAAGAGTTAATTTCCTCTCTTTTTAACCAAACACCAGTATAACTATACTTTTGCTGAGCTATAATGACATTTTTGTATTTTTTTCCCCCTCTCTCTCATAGATGATCTACGGAGTCTATCTATGAAAATCCAGTCTCTGGTAACACATTTCAGAAAACTGAAATAAATGTCTTTTTGTTGTTCTGTTCTAGACAAGTGGGTGGAACATCTGATCTTCCATTATACAATATTATTGCATTGTCATTATGTCACTTTGATGTATTTAGGTGGTTTCAGTCCTCACAAATAATAAAGTATCACTTTAAAAAATCATGCTCAAGTCTGACATGTAGAACATTCCTGGTAAAACTATTTGAAAACTTTTGCAAGACAGGACCTTTTTATTAATATTTTTTTTTTTCCCACAAAGTGTTTTTCTATAGGCTTTTAAATAGAAAAAAATGTTCAAGTGAAATCTGAAATGCTTAAGTATATCTCTTATTTTGTTGTTTGTTTAGCACTGATTTTTTTTTTTGTTTTTCTATGTTTGCATTTTATTTTTTTCTTATTTAGAGGAAACATTTTAAAATTTTTGAAATAAATTGTTTCAGTGTTTTCAAGTTAATATTTTGGGGATTGGATACTTTTTGTTGCTTAGGAAAAAATATCAAAATTGTGATAACTCCTATTTACCTCATATATGAGGAATTTCAGAATTGCTTTTGGAATAGACATTTCTTTACAGAACGTGAACTGTTCGGTATAGCTTGGTATAGCATAATATAGCTTAACTGAATATAAATGTCAGGAAGTTAAAATTACGAGAGGTCTAAAGTAACTTTATACTTAAACGTTGTTATTAACACAGATTGGTTTAGGTCTTATTCCCATGATGAGTGACGTGGTCATGGCGATAAGACTGTTTATCCTCCATTTACGTCTTTGTGAATCTGGCCTCAAAATGTATTGAAAGAAAAGTGAAGTGATTTTTAGATAATAGTTTGGAAAATGTGTGTCAAAATCATCAGAAAGTGTTGCACTTTTGCAGAGCTGCTTGAAAAACTAGCTGTTACAGAGTGAAAGAGAACTACAGAGTTCACCTTAAAGGTGAGATGTTGGCTATGTAGGCAGAAATAAAGGCTGGAAAGCAAAAAGGGGGATGGCAAGAGTTACGTATAAATAAAACCTGCTTATTCTTAATGGCTAATTTAAATGAGAAAAAATGGCCTCAGACACTTTTATTCATTCTTATTTACAGAGAAAATGCATGTGTCATACTGTATCATATCATATCATATCAGGTGTCTAGCTTTGATTGGATGCTCATTTACAAACAGGGTAATCTGTGGTGGAAAACAGTTTCTATATTCTGTAGAAAGAGGATACTTAACATCTGCACAGTGATTATGGCCACTCTATACAAGTTCAGTGTCACTGCCTAACAGCCGAGTACTACAATTATGAGTCAGTTATGCTAGAATATTCCTAGTTGGAGGAACTTTTGCATCTGTGTACAATATGCTGTATACCTGCTCATCTTAGATTTGTATTACATTTTTAAAATTTCATTCACCTCTATTTTTTTTTTTTGGTGGTGATTTTTTTGTGGTAGATGGGAGAGTTGCGATCTTCTCTCTAAGAAAAACCAAAACCAAAACCAAACGAAACCCCACAAGCTGTCCAGATAGAAAGCTAAAGCAAGCAAATGTGTTCAGAAGACAAGAAAAGACACGGGATTATATGTAGGGCAATGCTTTTCTTTCAACTTCTCTTTCCACTCATGAACTTCTCCTTTATTTTTTTTTCCTTCTTTATTTTATGTGTTATTTTTGTGTAGGTGCAATATGTGCATTTCACTGTTGCAGAAAAGTATTTTAATACATTTTTACTTTATACTAAAATTAGAAACACTTAAAAATAAAAGGAGGGAAAATTCCTTTCTTGCATATTTTGTTTCCAATCTCTGCAGGTAACAAATACCAGACAAAGTGCAAGTTGCACAGATATTACTGAGACTCAGCCATGGAATGCTGATGAGCTGCCATGCAGTATTATCCCTGTTCTGCATTTAGTATACACTTGAAAGGACTGGCAGGAGAATTTAGCACTTAGAAATTGCACATATTCCTTTCTTGTGCCTCACTTCTGAGGAAGATACTGCCTTTTAGATACTGCCTCTTTAGCTGTTTATAAGAAAATGTACTGTGCATGGTGTGTATGCACATGTGCATCCAATTTTGGGTTACAGAGACAGTGTTTAGCTTCAGAAACTTG
Organism: Pampusana beccarii; assembly: GCA_013399365.1. Classification (NCBI taxonomy): domain Eukaryota; kingdom Metazoa; phylum Chordata; class Aves; order Columbiformes; family Columbidae; genus Pampusana; species Pampusana beccarii. Next base: position 37,542 of record VWYH01004739.1, on the reverse strand, counting down.
TCCTGAATGTGAAGCCAAAACCCCCCACAAAACACTTGACTTGTTACTGAATAGACAGAAACAAAAACCAGTCGAATAAATTTAAGAGATCCATTGGTTACCCAGATAGGTGTATGTTGAAAAATGCTATTTATTTTCAAAACTTAGTTTTTAGATCTACTTTCTCTAACTGCCCTTAGCTTGGGTAATTCTCAAGCCCGAAATCCTTCTTGTCCCTAGACTCCTCTCATTCATCCTTCTGTCTAGTGTTACCATATCAGATCTCTTTAAGAATCAGTCACAGACTTCGACTTTTCAGTCATGCCTTCCACACACAAGTATTCACTTGATTTTCTCATACCTCCTCCCTTTCTATCTTGTCTATCATCAGGTAATCCCAAGACAAATGCTGACGCACAATATGCTGTCTTTTTGTTAGAAGGATCTTGCTATTATTTTCTACTTGTTCTCATCTATGAAAATAGAAAATTTAGTATTTTTATGTTGATGTCTTTCCTTTATTTTTTTTTCTTATAATAAAATGTCTTTCTGCATATGCACTTTCAGAAATGTAAACAATTTTTTAAAATGTTTATTTTCACCTAATCTCTGATTAAATAAAATGTAGTGTGTTAAAGATATTCTTCACAATTTGTTATCCAGATTCCTAGCAAGTGTATTAATAGATCCATGCACTGAGAACAGGTAATAACCTCTAATTTTCTGTGTATTTTGTAAGAAAACACAGGGTAGGTTCTGACCAAAGAACATCTTCACTTCCTCTCCCTTTACTGTACAGGTTCACTGTACTATGTCAGCACAAGTGTTGAAAATCAATTTATTATAATAAGCAGAGAAGTCAAAGAAATATTGCTTTTAGTAAGTAAATGACCAAAGATGTGCTTTGTGCCTTGACACCAGTGGCCAATGACTGGTTAAAAAATAAGAGATAAAAAGTCTTATTTTGTGCTTTTTTTTTCTGTGGAAGACAGTTTCAGTGCATTTGTTAGTGTTGATCCCCTTCACGTTTTCTTTCTTGATCTCACATTTGATTTAGCAATACTGGCAAGGGGAAGATATAAATCCCTGGATTTTCTTTATTTATGGTTCTATTTGTTTCTGAAGGACTGGTTGCTGGCAGGAGGAGGAGATCAGAGGTATGAGTCTGCAGCCAGATCAGACTTACCAAAAGAGCTGATGATTTCTGCTTGCAGGTAGGTTGCCATAGGTCTCCCCCAAACAACTTTTTTGTAGTGAAGTGATAATGATAACCATATTAATATTTTATTTCTCATTCTTGAATTTTTTCAAATATCAGTCACTGAAAGTAATAGTTTAAAGTGAAGGGACTTCAACACTTTGAAAGTAGTTTTTTTGGTGTTGAACAAATGCTTTATCTTCAAGATTATAGGTGTGGCTGAAGTCTGAGTGTTACTAATCACAGTCAAAAACACAGAGATTGCTTATAGGAATGATAGTGAGAATCACGGTAGAAATGTACATCTAATCTCAGAACTGAGCTGCAAGATTTCATTCTCTCTATAAGACATAGGCAAAGGGAACAGAGAAGGTGGAATGTTTTCTTCTAAACTCATCTAAACTAATGTGCTTTTCAGGTAAAATAAAAGTTCATGTCACCAGCCTTTGCTGCTTTATCAGAATCAAATGAAAAAAAAAA